>VXBP01008118.1:1024009-1393947 GCA_013400115.1 Rhinopomastus cyanomelas
CAGCACCCACCGAAGACTGCACAGCACCCACCAGGGACTACACAGGACCCACCGAAGACTGCACAGCACCCACCAGGGACTGCACAGCACCCGCTGAGGACTGCGCAGCACCCACCGAAGACTGCACAGCACCCACCAGGGACTACGCAGCACCCACCAGGGACTGCACAGCACCCACCAGGGACTGTGCAGCACCCACCAGGGACTGCACAGCACCCGCTGAAGACTGCGCAGGACCCTCCCGAGCTGCTTGCCCACTGTTTCGCCTAATTGTCCTGGAATTGGCAATGCATTACAAGAAAATAATTATCCCTCATTACGCTAATTAAGTGGCTAATTCAGTAACGAGCTTAAGGCCTCCTCCTCAGCCCACGTCTGCGGCACAGGACTGCGCCTCCAGGAGCCGGGGCAACTGCACCACGTGGGACACGGGTCACACAGAGCAAAGCCCTTGTTCCTCAGAGGACAGAGCCCAACCACGGAGAGGGGACAGCAGTTAAAACGAGAACAACTGCTCCTGGTCCTTCCTGCTGCCTTCTGCACAACCGCAGCTGCAAAGGGGAGAGCACAGCCCTCTTAGCGCTCCCTCCCTCCCTCCTCTTCTCCGGAGCTGTGGCTGGCTGCTAATTAGGAAGCTCCTGAATTAGATTATTTGCATGTCTGAACAGGGCCGGGGTATTAGACATCCCCGGGGACGCGCAGTAATCACCTCTTCAGTGGCTCTCGGGATCCCTAAGGACACGGGGACGCAGAGAAACCCTCAAAAGGAGGGAGAGTGCCTGACGACTCCATCCAATTAGGTCTGGATTAGTGGGCTCTGGCCACGGCCCCTCTCGCCGCGACAAGGTGCTTCTCCTCCAGGAGCGCCTGCCGAATGCACCAGGGCTGCGGTAGCGCAGGGCTACACGGAGCCACGCCGCCTCAGCTGCTCCTCCGGCACGGCGTGGGGAGGCATGAGGAAAGGCACCGCTTGCCCCGCTGCAAAACCGCCAGCGCTCCCCGGTTAGAGCAGCCTGGAGCGACCAGCGAGTCCGGCTCCGGAGGACAAACGCAGCTGCTGCCGGCACCAGCTGCACCGGGGTTTAATTTCTGACCAGCACTGGCGTCGCCCTCCCTCTGCACGAGGGCTCTGGGCGCTCTCCTGCCTTTGAGGAGCCACCAGCCCGTTTGTACTTCACAGGGCAGTGGCACTGCCCCAGCTCTCCAGGCGTCACAGCACCTGGCAGCAAGGCCCCTCCCGGACACTGGCTGTGCTGGGAGGTCTGGGATCTGCTCTCCCAGCAGGGCAGGGAGCTGTGGCCACCAGGGCACGGCTCCTGCATCCATGGAGGGTGAAGGGCAGTGGGCTGGCGTCGCCTCTGCCGGGGACACCGGTGCTGGCTCTGAGGAGAGGAGGGAAGCCCAGGGAACGAGCAGACGCCTCCAGAAGGTGTCCTGGGACCCACCCGCAGTCCTCAGCCCCCCGCCTTTGAGAACATGTCAGTCAGGGTGTCAGCAACAGCCACCCTCGAGCGGCAGCCAGTTCTGTTCTGGGGATGTTCTGGTTCTCAGGATGTTCATGCTTCTCAGTGCCGGCCCCCTTCAGCTGCTGTGTCGCCCCTTCCTCAGCCCTGGTTGGGCTTCCCTCCTTTCCAGAGGCAGCGGGTCCAGACAGCAGCCACCTTTTCCAGGTCAGCAATTAACTCGTGGAGGCCACTAGCTGGGCTGTGCTGCTGCGGGGCTGCGAGCGACCCTTCACGCTGATTAACAAAAGACCCTCTCCTGCACTCGTTTCCCTCCTCTCAGTCCGTCCTATTGATTCACGGAGCTACTGTATCTCTCGCCCCCATTTTTACCTTGTTCCTAAGAAATCCTGTGGGAAGAGCTCATTAAAAGCTTTTTGAAAGTCTAAAAATACGTCAAGATCTTCCCTTTTATCCATTTACGTATCGGGAGGCTCAGAGCGTTCGAACAGATGAATGAGACGCGATTTGCCGCAGCAGACACCGTGCCGGTTGGGCGCGATCCGCGGAGTGCTTTATCACGCCGCCTCTGATAGGTGCTCAAACCGCTTTGCCAGGTACCTGTGCGGAGCCGAGCGGCGCCTGAGGCCCCGGACTGCGCCCAGAGCCATTTGCAAATGGACAGGGCACAGAGAAACCCCTCTGCTCCGCTGCTGCCGGGGGAGGGCCGTGAAGGGTCTCACAGCATCACAGAGCTGGGACAGATCCCTGGGATCAGCGACTCCAACCACCAACCCTGTGCTGCAAGGCCACCCCTAAACCAGAGCCCCCTGCACCACATCTGAGCAACTCTGAAACTCATCCAGGGGTGGGGACTCACTCCCCACCCTGGGCAGCCCAGTCCAGTCCCTGACTGCTCTGCCCCGGAAGAGTTTCCAGACTGATCAACATCCACGGGGTCACCCCTCAGGCTCCTTTGTCCCAACTGAGGAGCCCCAGATCCCTCAGAAGGGAGATGTTCCCCTCCCTCCATCATCCCTAGGGCTCCGTGCTGGGCTCTCTCCAGCAGCTCCGTGACCTCCTGGAGCTGAAAGGCCCACAGCTGGACACAGGATCCCAGAAGTGGTCAACATTCCAGAAGGGCCACCCCCGTCTCTGCCCAGTTCTGTGCAGGCCCCGCTGACAGAGCCCCCAGTTAAACATCTGACTCTTCCCATTTCCTTGGAGCTTGCTCATTTCTCCATGAGAAACCTCTCCCATCTCCCCATCACTGTTTTCCTCCCAAGGTTTTCTTGTGGAAGTTTGAGGATTGAAGCCATAAAACACTTCTCTTTCTCTGCTGGAGAAGAGCTAACTTCAGGGAAGTGGAAGATGTCTGAATTACAACCCGCCGCTCGTCACCAAGCAAACTGCTGGGAAACTCGCTGTCCTTCCAGTGCTCGTGGCTCCGCTTTGGGAAAGTTCCTGGTGGCTCAGCCCTCCCCTGCGCTGCAGGTCCCTGGGGGCTCTGGGGACAAGCAGGGGACACGTTTGCCCTGGGGTGTCTCTGCCCATCCCTGTGCCGCACCCGACACTCGCCAAAGGAAGCTGCCCCCAGGGCAGCTCTGGAGGGCACCAGATGAAGGCTGACCCCAAGAGCAGCAGGACGGCTGCAGAGTCCGGGCTCCCCCTGCCCGTCCACCCGCTGCGGGCGGGTGCTAATGCACAAGTTTGCCCCAGAGTCACCTATGGCCAGGACAGGCTCTGGAGCCAGAGCCACCGCACGCTCCCAGCTCTGAACCCTCCACTGGTGCCCGGGAGCTCTGACACAAACAGACTCCGAGAGAGGCCCTGCAAACCGGTGACCAGGAGATTAGAGAGGGAAAGGAAGAAGGCGGCAAGTTCCCTGCAGCCTAACTGCAGCGCTTTGGGAAATGCCCGCACCAAGCCAGCCGTGACGGCGGCACCAACCAGTGTGGCCCAAGGGACCGATGCTTCCCGCAGACACGCCAATGGCAAACTCCCGTGGTCCCTCGAAAGGTCACCCAGTCCAGTCCCCCGGCTGCAGCAGCATCCCCCAGACCAAGTCTCACAGGACCATGTCCGAGCTGCTCCCAAGCTGCTTACAACGAGGCGCCTGGTCCAAGCGCAGAGGCACCACGACGGCCGCGATGCTGCCAAACCCTGAGCAGCGGCTTTGCCAGGTGATGGGAGGTCTGGTGCAAAGCCATTGCTGAGCGTGGCTGTTTCCAAAGGCTGCATCGGGGCTTCAGGCAGCGCTTCACAGAAGCAGCAGCGAATTAGCCTGAGCCTCAGCCCCAAAGCAGCAGCTCTGCCCAGTCCCTCTGCCTGGCGCTGCCCACGCTGACAGGCTCTACGAGACGAAATCACTGCCAGCACCAAGATGCTTCATCCCGAAAATCCCCCATCGTGAGGAGCCGGAGCCAGCAGCTTGCCAAACTGCCGGTTTCGGAGCGTTTATTGTCCGTGTGAGAACAGCAGGAGCGGAGGCTTCCTGCTCCTCAGATGGCTCCTGAGCTGGGAGCGCAGAGACTTCGCTCTGGCTGCTCCTCACCCCCCGGCACGTATCACGCCCGAGCGTCTCCACTGGCTATTCTTTACTCTTTGGATTAGAAAGCTCAGGATCTGTTCCGCTCTTTATTGCTGAGAGGGGCGGTGAATCCAGTCTCAGGGAGAGCCAGGAGTCCACCAGCTCTGCGGCGTGACCCTTCCCCAGGCAGTGCCAGCACAAAACCCGGTGCTCTTGGGGGCACAGCCCATGTCCCGCGGGTGAGGGCAGGCACCGAATCCCTGTGAGCCCCTGTTCTGACGGGAAAGGCTTTAGGGTTTCTGTGTCTCTTGAAGGAAAACAAAGCAATGGGAAAACGAACCCCCTCCCAGCCCAGCCCTGGCTGCAGGCTGGTTCCTGGCTGCAGTGAGGGGTGGGGGGTCAAGACCAGCCCTGGGTCTGGCAGGCACCTGGCCCTGCCTCTGGGTTTGCTGTGAGGGCTGAAGCAGCAGCAGCGGTGGGGAGCCCGAGGAGGGCTGAGGGCTCCCCGCATGAACCACACAGTGCATCCCCCTCGGCCGGGCTCCGTCTGAAGGTAAAAGGTTCACGCAGGGGGAGATCAATTCCCGTCACATCTCGCTGCCGTCTCCCCGCGGTTTTATGGCTAGAAAGGCTGCGCTCTCCAGTCGGGGGGTTGTTCCAGGGGGTCGAGGCTGACACAGAGCCACATTCATTTTGTGCCGGGGGCTCCTCTGGAGTCTCCTTGAGACATGTGGCCAGCGAGCCCAGCATGAAGGCCTTATCAGTCACCGCACCACCGAGCCAGGCCATGAATTATCCGGGGAGTGGAGGTGGCTCCGCCGGAACGGGATTGCAGGCCGCTGGGTGACAATAAACATGTCCCGGGAATGTGTCCTCCATCACTCAAGCTCAGCTAGCAGATCTGGGCCTTAACTACAGCTCCCCATCGCTAAATCTCCCTGTGACCTGAGTGGGAGATGGAGGTGAGTCTCAAGGATATCTGTCTGCCGGGAGCTCACGGAGAAGTTTATAACCGGCGTGTGCCCAGGCTGCTGGTGCCTCGGCCCCCTCACACTGCTGCGGAGCGGGCACTCTGGCCACGAGGCAGAGCTGGGGGTCCGGGATGGGTCCCGGTGCTTGCATGACCTCAGCCCTGCGGGGTGGAGGACAAACGTGGCTCCAGCCCCAGGCAGAGCAGCACAAGGTGGGGTTGGGCTTCCACACACTGGCACGAGGTGAGGAGCTTCTCCTGGCGTCAGACACTCCAGGCTCGAGCTGTGCCGGACGCCCCCGGCTCGAGCTGTGCCGGACACCTGGCCCTTGTGCAATGGCAGAGCCCAAGCGGCTCCCCACAGAGACAAGAAATAAATCAATTAAGGCTGCTCCCAAATGAAAGTGATAATAAGAAAGAGTATAAATGCGGAGTGTTAATGAAGTAATGAAGGCAAGCGGCGTGCTCGCTGCCACAGCTAAATACGGCCATTAAAAGCCATCACCTCTGTGAAATTTGTGATAAAATGACAATTTAATTTTATAAAGATAATTTATGAGCTAATAGCTCATTGCCCGTGTTAATAGCTTGAGCTTAAGCAGTGGTGATCGCAATCGCCGGGCGGTCATTAGGCTGTTTTTCCTCGCGCACTGCCTAACTGACCGTTTTGTGGGGGGTTTGGGAAGAAAAAAGCCATCACTGCAGTCCTAAGCAGTGAGTTAATTTCTAATGAAGGGCTAATTTTATTCCAATGATTTTACATTTAATTAACTAAAGCCTCACATAATCCCGAGTTCTGAGGCAGTGCTGGATTGCCCCTGCGCCAGACAGAAGGTTTCGCTCGGTGGGCCCCGGAGCTGCACAGCCCTCCAGAGAGGAGACAGCCACCTCCTCTCGGCTTCTCCCACCTGGCTTCTCCAGGCAGGAGAACACTGCAGAGCTGGGACAGACACCACATGGACTTGAGGCACGGACGAGCAAAAAGGGCAGAACCAGCCGGAACATCGTGTCCTTTGGAGGCTGAAGGACCTTGGGCTTCATAGAATTATCACAGAATGCTCATGGAATGACCACAGAATCACCTGACACAACCACCACCTTGGGCTTCTGGGTCAGGTTGGTTCTCACATGGAGAAGCTCTTCTGGACACAAACGTACCGGACAACTCCCCAGCGGAAGCACCGAGCTGCAAACAGGGCTGCACCGTCACTCTTTCCATCCCTCCCCTTGCCCCCTTCCCAGCCACGTTCACCCGCAGCTCTCCATGAGTGCCAGGACTGCAGGGGTGGTTCTGCCCACGGCTCTGCGGGCAGCTCGTGGCCAGCTCTGGATGCCACGGCGTGTGGCTGCCGGGGCACCGAGCAGAGCCCCCTCCCTCAGCGCCCCTCCACACGGCGTCGGTGTGCCCAGGCCGCAGGGCCAGTGCTCGCCGGGTTATTCATAAACAGCAGGTCTGTGTCAGCGCAGATGCCTTTTTAATGGCGTGTCCCGAGGTGCAGCCATCAGGGTTATATCCTCCTGCCTCCCCGCGCTCGGCGCGGCAATCACTCCTCCTCAAGCAGAGAGCGGGGCTGCCACCCAGCCTGCTTCCCTGGCCTTATTAATGCAGCTCCCTCGCGCCAGTGCCGGCAGTAAAGACGGAGCCCCGTCCTCCTGCCCACAGGAGCCTGCCCAGGTAACAGAGTTGGGTTTGCACGTCTCAGCACATCAGATGCCACCAGCTCTGCTCACAAACCAGCACCGAGGTTCCAAGCCCTCACCCACTCGTCAGGGAGGGACAAACCTGAGGAGCTCAACTGTCACCCTACCACTAGACAGCAGGATAGGTTCGTGATCCACCCAGAGCCAACCTTCCTCAGAAACCTGTGGAGCTGCAGGGAAAGCAGGAACCTTGTCCCACCCCAACTGCTGCAAAGGACCACAGCTCCTCAAGAGGGTCTCTCCCAGCCACGCGTCCGGGGATTTAATATTCTGCCCATCACCGATGGCAGCACCCCGGCACGCACAGAGAGCAGCGGGGAGCTGAGAGACAATAAAGCTGGGAGCAGCCTCTGGAAGGGCAAATAAATAATTGGATTGCAGCACAGGAGTGTTTTCCGGCTTGATGGGCATCTCCTTTACATCGGCCGTAGCCCGGGGTTAACGGCTCCGTGGGCCCCACACACCTCCGGCAGGCCCCGCTCGCGATGGTGGGCATGGTGCAGGGACATAAAAACAGAGGTTATTGTTAAATTAAGTGTCCTGCTCTAGAAAACAGCCCTTAAATTTAACACCCAAGGCTGCCGCAGCTTGGTGCGCTCTTGGAGCCCTCTCGGCGCCGCCCGCTCCACGGCCGCAGAAATACAGGGCAATAAAAGCGGACGGACAGTCTGAGCTCCTCTGAAACGAAAGGAGGCTGTGGAGCAGCCCTGCTCTCGGCCCCGCGCCGAGGTGGCCCGTGATGGAGTCCCTCTGTGTCAGTGAAGGCGAATGACGCCTGCTAATTACTTACCGGAATCGCAGCCCCGTCCCCGCCATAATTAAAAAGGTGTCACTTTATTAGAGCGGGGCTGGAGTGATGGGGCTTGGAGCGGTGTGCGAGATTCTGGCTCGAGATAATTACACGTGATGGATTCCTCTCCCTCGCTGCCATTTTTGCTGCAGTCCCCCCATTACTGGGTAATGGATGGCTCTCGCGCCCGCACAGCAGCCGGGCTGCCTGGCACCGGAGAGCCCGGCCGAGGGGGCTCCAGCGTCCCCCTTGCTGGCGCAGGGGGGCTCAGCGCAGGGTCACACTTGTGGATCGTGATGCTCCCAACTATCCCAGGGACACAGTGACAGAGAGGAGCCAGGGTCAGTCTCTCTGCCCGTGGGGTCACACAGCCTCACAGAACACTAGGGATGGGAAGGGACCTGAAGAGATCACCCAGTCCCATCCCCCTGCCACAGCAGGGTCCCCTAGATCCAGTCGCACAGGAACAGCCCAGGCAGGTTTGAAACATCTCCCCAGAGAAGGAGACTCCACAACCCCCTAGGCTGTTCCTGCCAGGGCTCTGTCACCCTCACCATGAAGGTCCTTCTCAGGTTGATGTGGAACCTCCTCTGTTCTATCTCACACTCATCGTCCCATTCTGGGATGTCCCATGGGCAGGTTGCTCTGTGGCCACAGGCAGCACCTGCCGCTGCCTCCCAGGGAGATGGGACCCTGCACCCTTGTGGGTGCCCCATGTCAGAGGAGGGGCTCACAAGCCCACACCCCACCCCAGAACCCATGTGCCTGTGGGGCTGCCGCAGCTTGAAGCCTGCGGGAGACAGACCTGCTATTTCTATGCTTTGCAAGAGCTGTCTGTTGGGAGAAGAGACGGGAACCTGTCGAGGGCAACCTCGAGCCTCTCTCAGAGCCCGGCAAAGAAAATAGCAGCCTTTACTGGTGATGAAAGTCACCGTGTAAATGGGGGCGCAGGGAGAGTAATCACACGGCTGGAGAGCCGGGCTCCATCATGCTGCATGCTCAGCCTGGAAGTGCGGCGACGTGCTCACCCCAGCAGAGGAGGGAGGTTATAAAGGAGGCATCACCCGGAGAGGTCGGGGGCTATTCAAACACAGTGCACAGGCAGTCAACACCCAGGGCTAGCTGCAGCGGCCTGGAGACACAAGAGGAGTGCGAAAGGCAGGCGGGTACCACGTGCTGCAGGGGCTGGGAGATCCTTGTGCCACAACCGACAGAGCAGGCTCAGCCCTGCCCCAGCACTGGGGGCATCCTGGTGCCCATCTGCCTGCCTTTAGCCACAGCAAGTGCTCTGCAGTAGGTGCTCTGCGGTGGGTGCTCTGCAGTGGGTGCTCTGCAGCAGGTGCTCTGCAGTTGCGGAGTTTCCTTCTCTGGAGACATTTCAAACCTGCCTAATCATGTTCCTGTGTGACTGGATCTAGGCCATCCTGCTGTAGGGGGGACTGGACTGGGTGATCTTTTGCGGTCCTTTCCAGTGGGTTCTTTCTCCCTTGCAGTGGGTGTTCCGCAGTGGGTGTTCTGCAGTGGGTGCTCTGCAGCAGGTGCTGTACATTGGGTGCTCTGCAGCAGGTACTCCGCAGCGGGTGCTCCACAGCCAGCACCACGCTCAACTCCCATCGCTGGGCCTGTAAACAAACCAGCAGAGCACAGAGGGAGGGAGGGCTACTCGCCGTGATAGCCCAAGGCCTGGCTGCGGGCTGCCATCGATCCCATCCCTAGCTCCTCACGCCTGGACAGCCAAAGCGCTTTTGTCTCCTCGGCGAGACATCTCCAGGAGACGCACTGCAGTGCAGCCCGTGCACGCCACGGCCGGGGTGCCCACCACACAGCCGCTCCTATGGTTGATGGAGAGACCCATCAGCCTCCGCATTTCTATAAAGGATCGCCTGGGCAGCTCACACCGCAGCGCCGCTGTCGCCAAAGGGTTTTGCTCCCCAGGCCCGTGCTGAATGCTGCCCTGCCTGGCCGCGCTCAGGAGCGCGAGCCGCAGCCGCCGAGTTCTGAATGTGGCGGCGTTGCCGCCATTTGTTTTTGCCATCTCACAGGACTTTTCATTCCGAGGGCTTTGCTTTCCTGTCAGGAGGAAAAACCCTCCATCTGTCGGCTGTTACCAGAGAGAGAGTGGTGCCGGGACGTGGGGCGCTGCTGTATATTTCTTCTCTAATGCTCTTTGGAACAAAATCATCTATTTCATCAACAGTACATCAGCGGTGACCAAAGACCATTAAATAATGCATCTCACTCAGGAGCAGCAGAGCAGGGAGAGGGCTCTGACCTGTTTTAAACCTTATTACTTCCCTGCATTATGCCCCTCGCTGCAATCTTTTTGTTTAAGTGATTCCAGCCGAGGCGGCGCTTCCTGCCTCGAAACCCCGGGCGGACGCGCTCCTGCCAGCCCCAGGCCGGCGCAGCCTCGGCAGACCCCTCCGTGCCAGGAACAGCCCCTGGGGTTCATCGGTGCTGAGCCCAGCATGCTGAGCCCAGCACGCACACGTGTGCGCCAGGCGGGAGGCAGACGCCCCGCTGCATCTGGGTCTGTGGTTCCCCCCGCAGAGCAATTGCAATTAGCAGTCGCAGGGCTGGCAGAGCCGGCAGGGAGAGCGATCTAGACTGGAGGAGCCCAGAGAAAGAAGCAGCAGCCCCTAACTGCTGGAGGAGGTCAGGACAGGTGCTGCAGACCGAGGTTTAAGGAATATGGGGGTACGGAGGGGGGATCTCCCGCTCACCTCTGCACTGGTGGTACTGGGAGGAGCCACTCGGCAACAGGAGCCTCCGGATCCGGGGGAGCAGGAGGTGACCAGTGTGAGAGATGCAGAGCTTTGTCCCCTGCTCCTGGGCACTTCTCTGCTTCTCAAGGAGGCCCCTGGCTACCCCAGGATGGCTCCCACATGGCTCCTGACCCCATGGGAAGCCCAGAGTGTGGCCTGGCCAAGGTCAGTCACGCTGCCCGCAGCATGGCCAAGGCTCACGATCGAGGCCTCTCTCACCACTGAGGCACAGCCAGACCACTCCTGAGAGGGCCCTTTCTGCTGCCTCTCCAGCCAGGCTTTGTCCTCCCATCTCAAACCCCGCAGATGGAGACGGTCCTTCCTTTCCCAGCCCCTGCTGTGCCCATCCCCACAGGCATCACCAGCTCCTATGCTGGGATGGGGGTCCCTGCCCAAGGACAGGAGGTGGCCCTGGGGCAGATGCTCTGCACAGGCGCTGGCAACTGCAGGGGGGTTCATGGGGACCCCCCTCACTCTGCTCACAGACTAAAACTCCGCAGGCACTGCAGGGCCTGACGCATCACTCCAGCGGGAAGGTTCGGCTCAGGCGTGGAGCGAACAGCTGGGGTGCAGGGTCCCTGTGAGGCCCAATCCCCCAGCAGCCTGCGAGGAGGCAGCCTCAGAGACTCACAATTACATGTTCTCACCAGTCTAACGAGGTGCGAGACAGAGGAGAGAGCTCCCTGGGCTCATTTTCCAGCCAGCAGCCACTGCACTGCTCTGGTGCCACACTAGGCAGAGGGAGAAACGACTCTTCTGGATCAGAGGCTCTTGCTGAAGGCACCACAGGGCACGGTCACAGAATCACAGAACATCCAGGGTGGGGACTCAACCCCCAGCCAGGGCCTGATCACTCTCTGTAGGAAGAATCTCTTCCTGATGGCCAGTCTGACCCTCCCCTGTTGGAGCTTGAAGCCCTCCCCTCTGCCTCTGTCACCAATGACCTGTGACAGGAGACCAGCACCAGCATCTCTGCAGGGTCCTTTCAAATAGTTGTAGAGAGTGATGAGGGCTCCCCTCATCCTCCTCCTCCTCAAACTAAACAGCCCCACTCTCTCCATCTCTCCTCACCAGATTTATTCTCCAGACCCTTCCCCAGCTTTACTGCCCCCTCTGCCCTCGCTCCAGCCTCTCGATGTCTCTCTTGGACTGAGGTGCCCAGAACTGGATCCAGGACTCAAGGGGCAGTCACACAACATCTCCAGTTCCAGACCATAAAGGACCCATGGAGCACCTCAAACCTGGCTCCCAGCTCCTCGCAGACCCTCTAAAGCTAAACCACGGGACTGAGAGCATCATCCAAGAGCTCCAGAACCAAACCAGACCCTGAACAGGATTGAAACCCCCTCACGTGACTGACAGATGCAGCTGGTCTGACGCGTCCCTAGCCATGTGCTCAAGAGTTTGCAGCTTGTAGCTGCTCCTGGAATCAGTTTCAGCCCAAGATTAGGTCTAGATGAGAATCACAGAATCACAGACCATTGGGGATCGGAAGGGACCTCGAAGATCATCCAGCCCAATGCCCCCGCCACAGCAGCATCCCCTAGACGGCTGCGTGCAGGAGGCCTCTGGCTGCTCCCTGCTCTCCGCGCAGCCCAGCCCCGCTCGTGCAAAGCAGTGCGAGGTCTGTCAAATATCAAACAAGAATTCTGCAGCTGAAGCTCAGGGCGAATTGGCAGGTAGCACACAGGCCAACGCTAAATCAATAACGGCAAATTTCCCCCGGGAAACCCGGGGTGTTTTCTCATCAAAGTCTTTAAATCCTTAAAGAAACCATAAAGGGTTTACACACCTCGCGCCGCTTAATGTGGTTACATCGGCATCGCTCAGCATGGGGCGGTCGCCGAGCGGCCGGGCGATGCCCAGCGCCGGTCAGCGCACAGCCGGCGCAATACCCAGCGCCCCGCGCGCTGATGCATTGCAGCTTTGTTAGGCACTGTGGCTCCTCGGTAAATTCATTTGGAGTCCTCCGGGGTTTTAAATCTCTCATTTGGCCAGCAACGAGGTCTGAAAAGATTGCAGTTCATTTCGACCCGCAGTGGATGGAAGGCTCATTTACTGGCTGCAGGCAACTCAATCAGGCCGGCCGCTGATGAGTGAGTGACTTGTTCAGACTGCTAGTCAATATGTGTCTGCTGTGATAGAATGTCAGCATCTGCTGCTGCTCCTGTCTCCCAGCGCTCCGGCTTTTTTCATTTGGCCTGATCAATGTTATTAAAAACACCTAGGAGTTCCTTAACTGCTCTGCCACTCGAGGCCGGCCAGCTTGCTCTGTCTCAAGCGCGACGCTGTATGATCTGCAAACACGAGCTGATGACGCTCGGGATCGATGCTCACACCGATACGCAGGAGCAGGAGCAGGGCGGCGCAGGGCGTACCCGTGCGCTCGGGCAGGTGGCTTCCGGACAGGAGACGGCTGCTCTGGTTCTCGTGTGTGCGTGGCCCTGGAGCAGCTCAGGCTTGGAGCCTTTTGCAGCCCTGTGGTGACGATTGTTAGTGAAGAAATCCTCCAGCGTAAGCATGAGAAGACAACACACCGCCCCTCAGACTGAGGCTAGAACCCCCGAGCCGGATCGGCAATAGCCCCAGACACCTGCCCAGGACCAGTCAGCCTGTCACTTCAAGCACAGGGGAGACACAGCCTCCGTAAACAACACAGGGCTACGAGCCCTTGAGGTGACAGGTCTGGACCACAAGCAGCATCTGCATTGCCTTGCGGCCGGCGCAGCCCTGCTGATGACACTCTGCAGGCCAGCCACCGACCGCACGCAGAAAGGGAGCAGAGAGCAGAGACACCCACAGACGCTGTCATCCGTCCGCAGAACATGCACAGTCCTGCAGGACCTGCACCTTCCCCGGCGGAGGGAGGGGGAGGACGAGGCGTCCTCTGGCATCACCCACAAGTGAGGACCAAGGTGCCTCTAAAGGCTCTGAGTGACACCAAGCCCTGCTGCCCTACCCATGCTGGCACTGCCAGCGATGCTCCACCTTCAGCCTCCACAGACACAAGATTATCTAGACCCGTGGCCGCCCCGCTGGCAGCCAGCTTGCCCAGGAGGGTGTGCCACAGGGCTTGTGGGGCTGCGAGAAGTGACTGGGGGTCCTGCCGGTGCAGCGCCCGCCTGCGCTGCGGCTGTCCTGGCTCTGGCGCCTGCGGTTCTGGCGCCTGCGGCTCTGCAGAGGGGCTGGGCAGCAGCAGGCACAAAGGAGAGTCAAGGTGATCTGCTGTGACCTGAGGCCAGGCTGCAAAACCCGCTGGTGCTTTCCTCCCTGCCCCCTTCCGCTGCACCGCGGCATCCACAGCGGACCCCCAGAAATGACCTGCCAGGATAAAAAAGGAAGCCTGTAATTACGTTATTGGAAAGCTGCTCCTCACTGTGTTATTTAAGGTGATTTTATGATGATGTTGAGATGAGTTTCTTAAAGAAGAAACTCTGGTTTTATTGCTCTCCTCGCGGCGAGCAGCCTTGGGTGATTTGATAGCCTATTTGAACAAGAGGGATGCTTTACGAGCCCCTATAAAAACTGATGACCCCACTCGCATTTGTATTTAATGAAATAAGGAGGAGCTTTGGTTATGTTTTCAATAACCTTCACTGCTGTTTCCAAGCTGCCTCCCGTACGAGCCAGAATCTGCATGTTTGTGTGAGGAGCCCCGGCTGTCCCTGAGCGGGGCACTGGGGACCCGGTCTGGCCGGACACCCCGGCTGTCACCCCCAGGGCCATGTCCCTGGGGATGCTGATGAGGGGATGGGGATAAGAAGTGCTGTCCCATCTGAGGAGGGGAGCTAGGAGGAAGGCCAGGCCCCGCTCTGCCTCAGCCTCCGCAGGCACCAGCATGTTTTTATCTCTAAGTAACTTCCCCCACACAGAGTCAGGCTGTTCCATTCCACAGCTCAGGTCTGTCACAAACCATAGCATCTCCGCAGGGTTCCAGCGCTCAGGTCCTTCCCGTCACATCAAGTAATTGCTGCTGCAGCTGGAAGGATCAGGGCTCCAGCTCTCCCCGGCATGAGATGAGCCCTGTGAACCCCACGTCCCAGCACCAGCAACTGCAAGGCACTGGGTGTGCAACTGGATCTAGGGGACCCTGCTGTGGCAGGGGGATTGGACTGGATGATCTTTCGAGGTCCTTTCCAGTCCCTGATGACCAGATCTAGGGGATCCTGCTGTGGCAGGGGGGTTGGACTGGATGATCTTTTGAGGTCCCTTTTAATCCCCCATGTTCTGTGATTCTGTGGGGTGGCCGGTGTCCCAGCAGCCCCTCAGGACGGGGAGGCACAGCCTAGCCCGATGATCTCACTATGCAGCTGGAAATAAGCCCTTTGCTGCCCCACGCATGAGGTGACCCAGTGGTCCCACGACGGGACACGGCTCCCCACAGACTGCAGAGCAGCCACGTGTCCTGTGGCCTTCTGAAACATGGGGCCTGATTAACTGTAATAAACGGGCTTCCTCCGCAGAGTTGCCCGGATTTGGACTGCTCCCTGCAGCCAGCGCACAGCCAGGATCACTGCGGATGAACGAAGGAAGAGAGGGAAAGCTGCAGCGGGAGGGTGTGGGACGGGGCTGCGATGGGGTGAGGCTGCAGATGCCCTGCGGCTGCGGGAGCTGCTCTCTCCCCGGCAGCTGGGCGGTGAGGAGCGGGGCGACCTGGCAGGGTTTACTGCAGCACATCCTCAGCCCTCCATTTGCATTCACAGTTTGATGTAGATGCCACATAAGCAGCTGCCTGTGAAGCAGCCAGAGCAGGGCTGTAACAGGCTGCGGTGATTCAGTGCCCTGCCTCGGCAAGCTGCTCCGGAATAGGCTGCGAGCCTGATTTTTACGATCATTGGAATGTAAAGGGTCAGAATCTTAATCTCCTAATACTGTGGTTTTAACAACATTTACACTTTAACATATTGAGAAATCTCATCTCTTCCTGCCAGCCAGCACAACGACGCCATCCGAACCCATCAGCGCCGCAGTACATTGAGGCGTCTGTGCCATAAATCAGCTCAGGCATTTCCTTCGCTCCCAGCACTTCCTAAAACCTGGGAGTTTCTAACTTTTATGTTTCTTATTTGCGCCTTTGGAGTCCAGCGGAGTCTCCCACCTGAATAATTCAGGAGAGCGCAGCAATGGGTGCGGGCCGGCACTCAGCGCAGACGCGATGCTTTATGGCCCCGCTGCAACCGGGGAACCGCGACCCGAGGACAATAGACCCGTTGCAGGGATGGGGAGAGTGAAGTGGTGCGTCACCCCGCAGAACTGAGTGACAAGCAACAGGCCCACGGCAGGAACAGGAGGCGTTCTGGTTTCCAGGAAACCTTTGGGACTGAAGGGGAGATCTTCTCCAGCATCTAGAAATCCTACACAGAACATCCAGGTCAGGAGCTAGGACTCAGCCAGCAGCCACTTCTCCTCCAGGATCACAGAGCACTGGGGATGGAAAGGGACCTCCAAAGACCACCCAGTCCCATCCCCCTGCCACAGCAGGATCCCCTGGATCCAGTCGCACAGGAACATGTCTAGGCACGATGGAAACATCTCCATAGAAGAAGACTTCACAAGCCCCTGTGGGCAGCCCCTTCCAGGGCTCTGGCACCCCCACTGGGAAGAAGGTCCTTCTCAGACTGATGTGGAACCTCCTCTGTTCCAGCTCACAGCCGTTGCCCCTTGTCCTGTCATTGGGTGCCGCTGAGCAGAGCCTGGCTCGAGAATAAAGGGAGTGGGTTCATCTCCAGGATGTGGAAAGGGAAAGAAAAGAAAGAAGGGACTGTTGGGGTTTCACCATTAATGACACCTCCCCTCACAGCATCGTCCCTGGCTTCTTCCCCACTGGGAGCAGGACCCCTGCCCCAGCCCCTTCCCAGAGCCCCTGCTCAGCGTGGGGACAGCTGGGCTCCTGGTGGCTTTTCGTTCATTCAAAGCTCCTGAACCGGTTTGGCTGCTCTCTGGGCTGGGTTTCCTCTGGTCTCACATGAGAGGGATCTGGGCTGCACCACCCCGATTTGATTCATGGGCTGGAGCCATCATTGAACAAGCGTCACAACACGGCATTAGATTAAGGACTAAAGCGATGGGCTGTGGTGAGGCTGTTCATTAGTATTAATAGAGCTTAATTAGGCACAGGCATGGTGTTGCAGGTGCTGCAGTTGCCATGGTGGGGAGAACAAGGTGTCATCAGTTAGAGGTGAAAGAAGCCCACATGCCTTGTGCCTGTCCCTCAGCCCCAGCTCGCTCCTGACTGGGGATGGGGCCCTGCTGCCCCGCAGGCTTTGGGGTCAAAGTCTGAGTCAAGCTGAGGAGCCTGAGGAGAGGACTGGACAGTCCAGGCTAAAACCAGACGATGAAATCTGGGCAAAGTCCTGCCCTTCATGAAGGGAGATCCTGCCAGCTCCGACTCACTGTGACAGGGGAGGTGCCAGATCAGATCAGCAATTCCCATCTGGGGAGGGGAGTCAAGAATGAATGGAGCTCCCGGGATCCATATGGGGAGCGAAACGAAGGGACGGGAACAATAGGTGTCTGCGGGAGAGAATCTCCCTGGGCACTGGCCCAGCACTGCTGTGGCTGTGCCAGGGCTGGGGCCGCTTGGCCGCCACAGCAAAGATCCCTGGATGCGTCTGATGCTTTTGTGATGATTTCAGTTGCTTCCTTATCTCCAGCCCCCTCCCTTCGCACCAGTTCGCCTCCATTCAGGCTGCTCTTTGCTTTACGGTGCCGAGGTCATTGTGCAGCTCTCCCCATTTGGCAGCGCTAAATTTTATTCACCATATGTCCCTTCTGCTGCCGCGATGATAAAGCCTCCGGATTTGCGTTGTGCTGAGCCTCGCTCACCTCGATTTAGTGTCCCCGGCAAGTGGAGCTTATTTGTTGCTGGTTTCCAGTCCTGCGGAGGCCCAAGCTGGGGCAGCTGCCAGGCTGCACCGCAAACCTGCGCTCGACTGCGGCTTTGTCCTGTAGCCCTTTGCCAGATACCAGCCCCTCAGGAGGTCTTGAACACCTCTGTGGTGGGAGAAAGCATCATATGGACCTTTGGAACAGGACCAAGAGAACTGCCAGGAAAATCCTTGGTTGAAGGGTTGTTCTTAATTTTCTGTTCTCATTCGACAGAAACTGTCTCCCCTCGTTAATGGTACCAGTCAGCATCACCATACCTGGGGCTAACGCGAGGCCCGCGCAGCCTGTGACAGCACCAAAGCGCAAACACAGCCCAGCTATTCCATCCAGGGCCAGGTGGACTCTGCCCTCTCTCTGCTCCGGCTTCAGTGGGGTGGGCTGCCAAGGAGGCACTGCTTGGCTGTGGGGAGGCTGGTCCAGACTGGGACGAAGGGAAATGCGCCATTGGATGCTGCTGAAGAACATGTGGGAGCTAAAAGCCGCAGACCCAGGCACCTCTGGTCACCTCCTCTGTCTGCAGCCAGACACTGGTGCAGGTGAGGCTGCACTGGCTGGGGAAGGCTCCTCACCCACCGCTTGGAGCTCGCACCTCCTCCTGCCATATTCCAATTAAAACGCAGCCGAGCGCTGGAGCCCTGGTGGATGAGTGAAACGTGAAGTGGCTCTGCAGCTGCATGCAGAGAGACTGGGCTTCCAACTGTTCCCTCCTCCAGCCACACCAGGGGCAGACTTCGAGGTCCTCTGTGCAGCACAAGTCCTTTAATTTTCAGTCCCTGAATGAAGGCAGCACCTTCCCCTGCAAAGGGTCTCAAGCAGAGGCTTCGTCTTTCCCAGGGCATCGCGCAGCCGGAGCTCAGAGCCTCCGCCAAGGCCTGCTGCCATCAGAAGGGCTCTGCATGGACCACTGAGCCCATCTGCACGGTTGCCTTGCAGGATGAGGGCTGAATTGGCACCTCCCCGCTGCCCTGTGCTGACGTTTCCTTCCCAAGAAAGGACAGTTTTGCAAATTCTGCACCTGAGGTGCCGTCACCGCTGGGCCAGGACAGCTCACGCTGCAGGTCAACCCTGCCCCTGCTCCTGCAGTTCCCTGCGCTTGTGCAACTCCCCTTCCCTCTGCAACCACCTGCCCTGACTCTGCCCAGCTCCAGCTCTGCCCTGCGGTGCTCCGCGCAGAGACACCAAGGACAGCAGGGTGGTCTGGGCCACGGGCCCACCCCCACCAGCAGGTAGGGACCTCAGGGGATGGCACACAGTGCTGAAGCAGCCAGGGCAGAGCCACCGTCACCAGCCCGTGCAGCACCCAGCCCCGCAGGTGCCCCGTGAGCCCCCACTGCCGCTGATCACGCAGAAGGAGGCTGGGAGAGAGCTCAAATTAAAGGTAAGTAATTTCCTTTTTTCCTACCCTGAAATTCCTATTGATTTCCCACCTAACTAGAAATTCCCATTGATTTGGTGTCCGCTCGCATTAGCCCGCCGTGCTGTCACCTTTTGTTTGCGATATTATGTTGTTTTA
Organism: Rhinopomastus cyanomelas; assembly: GCA_013400115.1. NCBI lineage: Eukaryota > Metazoa > Chordata > Aves > Bucerotiformes > Rhinopomastidae > Rhinopomastus > Rhinopomastus cyanomelas. The sequence goes on from VXBP01008118.1 coordinate 1,042,609, forward strand.
CGTGGTGGGGTGTTTGGGAGGGTGTTAGCTGGGGCCACGGTCCTGCCACGTGCAGCACCCACAGCCCTCGCCGTGGCCCCTGGACAGTCCACCACCAGCCACCAGCCCAGGCTGACCTGGAGCACAAGGGCTGCCCTGGCCCCTGCTGGGGCAGGGAAAGAGCTGCTCCCTGCACTTGTGCAGTACCTGCGTGGGGAGCAGGGGAGAACAAGACCCCCCACCTCAGACATCAGCACCCTGTGCTACCCAACAGCCTGTTTCCCACCGTCAGAGGCTCTGGGCCCTTTCATGACCCTGTGCCATGGCCAAGCAGTGGTGCTGGAGAGCCCAGAGGGGCTGCTCACACCAACAGCTCCACAGGGGTTATTTTTTGATGCTCTGGTGAAAGCTGCTGTTTAGAGATGCTGCAGCTAACAGCCTGTTGTGGTCCTCACATCTCCGCTGGTCAGACAAGTATCTTCCCCCTGTCCCCGGTGTCCTCTATTTCTCACACCTCACTGAGCAGGCACCGCCGCGCCGAGACCTCTGCCCGAGTTGTCAAGGTGACGGGTGCTGTTATCCCAAAGTAGTTATTTCACACACTCGGTATTTTGTCCCTGGCTTTTACTGAAACACAGCGAGAGGCCAATTATCTTCCTAATGGTCTGCACGGCTCTCTTCTTCTCTTAAATGGGAGTTAATGATTGGGAGTTTGGGTGGTTCCTGTGCAGGGAGCTTTTGGGGGTCCCCTGCGTGCCAGGTGTCAGGGATATGGGGCAGCTCCTCTGATCCCTCAGCAGAGCTCTCCTTGCACAGATTTTATCACCAGTCTTATCCTTCCTGCTCAACCCTGCAAAATTAAAGCCATTTGCTAAACGCCAGGGCTCTCGGCGCCCCAGGGGATCAGGTCTTAGGGGGTCCCCAGGGTTCTGCGTGGCAAGGGAGGGCTGCGGGCAGGGACCAGATACCTGCTCCTGTCCCCTGGCTGCCCGACCCTCCCTGCCCAGCTGCCGACAGCACTCTGCACAGCAGCGAGAACGGCCTGTCCCACATCTCCCCCAGGAGCAGACACATTAAAATGCAGATATGATGCCCGTCTTAAGCCAAATAACGAGGAGGAAGCACTTTCTGCTGCAGCTCAGCTCCTGCCGACGGTGCGCCCGGGGAATCGTTGCAGCGGCAGCTCTCCTGGTGGAAGCAGAGTGGGAGGCAGGTCTGTAAAAGCCACCAAGTCTGAGCGGATCGACCTCCCCTGGGCTCCCTTCGGCCAAGCTCACATTCCCAGGTCGCTGGGGACAGTCCTCTCCGCACCAGGCTGGAGCTCTCACCACCAGCTCCTGCTCTGAGAGTACCTGGAGCTCAGCAGTTCGAGCTGTGCACGAGCTGCGGACGGGCTGCGAGAGCCCCGCTCCCTTCAGCATCATTATTGATGGGATGCGTCTCGGTGGATTAGTAACGGATGTGGTGTAAGCCAGAGGGTTCCTCCTGCCTCCGAGCCTGCATTACCCCGTCAAGGAGAGAGGCTTCACTGGCACCTGATAAGTCACATAAAACAGATAAATACTCGGGAGATGCCGTGTTTGAGCACAATCGGTCTTGGCAGTGACGTGATCTCCGTGTAACAGCCTGGCGTGTTCCTGCAGGTCTCCTCTTTGCAGGGCGAACGCGAGCCGTGGGGGAACAGATACGGACTGGAATTATCTGAAGCAGGCAAGTGTGCATCTCCCTGTCATATGCCGAGAAGAAACTGCAATTCACACTGCAGACCCACAAAAGCAGATGGACGGTAACTCGGGTGCTGCTGAGGCTCTTGGCTGGGTGACACGGGGTGACACGGGGCTCCAGCCCCTGCTCGTCCTCGGAGCCCCACGTTGTTCTGGTGCCAGCACCACACAAACTGCCAGAACAAAGGACCTGGAGGCTTCTGGGGTCCTGCTCCAACCCTGGAGGTAACCACAGCGGTGCATTTCACAGCCTAGGACATCTCACATGGGAGGCTGGATAACCGCAGCACGTGAGCGTGTCCTCTGCCACACTGGGACACTGCAGCAAACCCACCTGCAGGTTGTGGGTCTTGTTTTGTTGTGAATAAAGATCGGCCTTTAGCTCCCGGCGAGCGTGGAGCCTTGGTTAATGCCTGCGTACCAGAGGGAGGGGATGGGGGCATGGCGGTGTTAATGGCACAACAGCTCCTTTATGGCTCCAGCATGCTTTATGGCATCAAAAGAGCAGTGAGAGAATGCTTGGGATAATGTTAATTAGGGCTCAGAAATAAATGCTTTGCTTCCTCATTAATTGTTATCACTTTGTTGTGCTCATTAGGCAGTCATTCCTAGCAAAGAGCTGCCAAAGGTTGCGGTGTGGAAGGCGGTGGCTGCTTGGATGGAGGACACTGGGCAGCCCTGGTCCAAACCGGGTCCTCGGGTGGTGAGGGAGAGGGTCATGCCTGGCAGTGGGGTGCTGCTAGGGCGGGCCATGCTGCGGACAGCGGGGTGTGGGATGCTCGGCAGAGCACCGGGAACGTGGGGCAATGTGAGGGCCACGATGCTGGGGCAGCGGTGCCATCCTGGCATGGCCCTTGCTGGGCACTGCCCCTTCAAAGCCCCTCTGTGTAGGGCAGAGGGCACCTTGTGCAGGTCCCCATGGCAGCACCTGCCCTGCCCTCAGCTCCTTGTGGGGAACAGGTCTCTCAGCCATTTCCACGGATGATGTGGAAACACAGGACGGAGAACTGAATAATAAACTGTGGTGTACATCCTGTTCAGAAGAGATCAAAGACCAAACTGCTAATGAGGCCGGGATGGGAATAAAATCCAGGCGCTTTCGGTACAGAGGAATCAAACCAGAGGAGGCCCACAAAGAGAATAAGAAATTAAAAACAAGTTTAAAAGGAGCAATGCAGGAAGGAGGTTCTGAACAACCCAAGGAGGACGCCTTTCAAGAGAAGAGTTTCACATGGTGGGTGCAGCATGGCCATCGCTGCCATTTTCAGGGTAACCCTGTGCCCACAGATCCCCAGATCCGCCCAGGGACCCAATGTCCTGGCCAGCCGCATCTCCCAGTAGGACGGAGGCAGCCCACGAGTCACCGCTGGGGGCAAAACTGAAGTGTCCTATTTTCTGACACATGGATGGAACCCGCAGTCCTCACACCCACCCCGGTGAGAGACTTTCGGAACAGACAGCCCGACAGCTCCTGTCTTCCCTGGGTTCTCACAAGAACCTCTGGAGATGAGGAGAACCTGGCAGAGCACCGGGACAGCAAACACCCGGGAAGGCGAGAGGGGTCTCCTTCTCTGGAGACCTTTCAAACCCTCCTGGCAATGTTCCTGTGCCACTGGATCTGGGGGATCCTGCTGTGGCAGGGGGATGGGGCTGGGTGATCTTTCGAGGTCCCTTCCAATCCCTAATGACTGGATCTGGGGGATCCTGCTGTGGCAGGGGGGATTGGGCTGGGTGCTGTTTCGAGGTCCCTTCCAATCCCTGATGTGCTGTGATTCTGTGAGGACACGCTCTGTTCAAATGTGTAAATCGCTTCCTCAGGATCCTCATGGTCACATCTGCAGGGGAGCTGCTGGGGTGCTGCCGTGTCCTTGGGCACCTGTGTAGAGCAGAGAGCCTACACTGGCACCACGCGGCTTCTCGGAGCTTTACGCCAGGCCCAGTTCTGCTCCCAGTGTTCCAGGGGGAAATAACCGGGGGAAACATGGGGCCAGTGAACACCAGGCTGCCAAACCCGTCTGCACCCATTTGCTGTGGTGTCGTGGGGGCTGGTTCTGCTGGGCCAGCTCAGCAGCAGCAGCGCAGAGCAGCGGCCCATGGGTGCTGGCGCCGTGTGGGGAGGGACACGGGGACCCCATCACAGGCAGGGCCAGCACCCCCAGGAGGAAGGGAGGGAGAAGGCACCAGCTCGTTACACTCACCCCTCCATAAAAAACCTTCTAAGTGCCTAATTAACAGTTTAGGTAGAAATAAAAACATAATGAGAAAAACAATCTGGTTGGAGAAAAAAATGGCCTTGGCCGCCTCTCGGCGATTAGCTGCTGCCGTCCATATGTGCCCGGCTGAAGTGGTCATCAGGGCTTTGGCTAATGGGCTCCTCACGCGCTTCCCGACCGCACCTCTGCATGTCTGAGCAATTCCGAACTTGGCAGCCGCGAGGAGCGGCTCCCAAATTTGCGCAAAGCCTTGATAAATATTTTATGCAAATGACAATTGAATTCTTTGCTTAGTTTAAGCAATTTCCCTGGAAGGAGAGCGCCGGGGAGAGGGGGAGCGCGCGCGAGCGACTGCGGCATTCGCCTGTTTGTTTATAATTTGATTTTTTTATGTTGCGGCTGGCAGTGGGGAAGACGGCAACACCTGTGAGTGTTTATAACGTCCCATCTCCTTCACAGCTGCTCCTTTTCAAAACACCTCGCCGGCGTAATAATTTCATAAAATTTCATGATTTACCATCTGCTAGCCGGGGCCGCGAGCGCCCGCAATCAGCGCTCGCGTGGCGCCGCTCCCAGAAAGGTACAATAACTGTATATTTTAAGTTAATGGCTTTTTTGGGGGCATGCAAATGCGCGCGAGCAGATTGCGGCGCGGCGCGCGGCGAGCGCCCGCCCCGGCACGCGCGGCAGCCTCCACCGAGAGGCTCTCCCCCGGTCGCCCCTCCGCTTTCGAAAGGTTGACCGTGTCAAAATCTAGATATCAAACACTGAGCGTGAAAGACAAGGTAGGAGGTACAAGAGGATTATTTTCCTTTTAGCGTTTGATGTCTGTGCATTTGGGTAATTAAAATGATTACTACAACAATTAAAGCAAGTAATTAGAAACTAATTACACCAGCATTTTTTGTGATTACAGGAGCAGATGAAAATAGTGTTCAAAATTAAATTCATTGCATATTCATGGGAATGAAATTAAATACTGCTGGGTGGATGAGATAATAGGAGCGGGGAAGGGAGAAATGGCATTCAGGGGATTCGCGGAGCAGGCTGTTGCTAATGCTCCAAACAGACATTTGGTTAAATCAGTGATAATCTTTTAATGGCTTTAAAAGGAGCTAATATTTGGAAAGAAGTCAAAAATGCTGAGGGTTTGTGTTTTTCACTCTCTGTGTGATAATACGGACCAGCTGTAGCACAATGGAAAACATTTAATCATTATCTACTCAAATGGATGCGCAGAACCAAGTGGTTTTATGCCTTTTCTGTTGCTTCACGCGCGGCGATAAATTAAATTAAAGAATCTTCTCAGGCTCTTTTCTGCCGCTCCCCACCCCCTCCGCTATCGACTACCTTCGCGCCTTCGCCCTGCCACGGCCATTTAATGAGATTCCTTAGATTAAATAGATTTTGTGTTTAAGCCGGCGCTGGCGAGCGAGCGTGTCAGCCCTGAATGGTTATTAACATTTAAATATTTCACCGAACAAAAAAAGTCAGAATATGAATTTTTCATTGTTGCGGCACTCAATGGATTTTCTCTCTCCTTCCATCTCTCTCTCTCTCTCTCTCTCTCTCCCCGCTAGACCTAATGAAACTAAAGTAATTAGAAAGATACAAGAGGAGCACTTTCACTAGAGTGCAATTAAATTGAGCGAGGAGTCGTTATTTATATAGGTTGGTCAATCTGCAGCTCTGCTGCTATTTTCTCAGCCTGCTCCAGCCATAGATTATTACAGGAGATTAATAATGTAAATTTCCCTGACTCGGCCGCACTTGAAGGCTGGGCCCTCGGAAATTGATGGGCCCGCGATCCATCAGCCCTGGCCAGCGCCCGGCCCCGCCAGCCCTCAGCCTCCCACCCTCCCAGAGCCAGGCACAAACGGCTGGCGTGGGGTGGGCATTGCAGGGCGGAATTTGCCATGGTGGGGTGGAAATAGCCAGGGTGGGGTGGAAATGGCCAGTGAAGGGTGGAAATGGCTAGTGTGAGGTGGAATTGGCCAGTGTGGGGTGGTGGCCGTGGGGTAGAAAGAGCCAGCACAGCCCGTGGCCTCTCGTGCGTGCGTGTGCCCGCGTGTCAATGCCTGGCACCACCTGTGCCCTGCAGCAACACGTGTGCTGAGCTGCTGTGGCCTCACCTCGCACCGGGCAGCGTCACCCTACCACTGGGTGCGGGGCAGGGTGCTCAAGGTGAGCACTGACCTGACCCCCAGGAGCTGTCGCTCTGTGCCAAGCAGCTGGTGGGGCAGCAGGGCTGGGAGACGGGGGGACAGGCCTCTCCACGGGGGAGATGCCGCATCCCCAGCGCCGTGAACCCCAGCTCAGCCACTGCCAGCGGGTGAGCGGGAGGCAGGGAGAGCAGACCCCTGGGATTGGAAATGACCCCACCTGCATCGCAGAGGGACTTGCAAAAAACCAGTGGAAAGAAATGATGCTGTTAGCCAAGAGGGTCTGCTTTCAAAACAATTAGCTCAAACATCTGCCTAAGCACCCATGCTGCTTTCATATAATTAAAACAAGTCTTCCTAATCCCACTGGACACTCTTTCAAAACTACTCATTTCCTGCATTATTTACAACAAGGAGGCAGCCAGATCCTCCCATTGGTCCTTGAAGGACACGAAAAGGGCCTCTCACCTGCCTTCCCCAGCTCCGCGACGCCACGATGCTAAGCAGGTCCGGGAAGCCCCCGACGTCGCGGGCAGGTGAACCCAGCCAGCGCGGGACCGACCCCTGTTCCCCACAAAGCAGGTCAGTGAGCGAAGGGGCAGGACGTTCTCCTCCACACGTCACCTCCTCCCCTGCGAGCGCCCGTCTTCCGGGGATGTCTGAAGCACAGGGGTCCACGGTAATTATTTATCAAGGTAGCAGTCATTAGCGCGGGGCTTCTGCGGGCCCCGGAGCAAAAAAACTTAATAAAATATAACGGCGCTGAATTAAACATTTCAAACTTCCACAATAGAGCAACTGCTAAGGAAAAATAAAGGGAGCCCTCTGTCAAACAGAGCCTGATGAATAATTGTCATAAATAATGCACTTTGGGGGAATTTTTCAGGCCCATTTTTCAGTGTCGTTAATTATTCACAACCCCTCACCAGATCATTTCTGAGGAGAGGGCTCCAACTCAGACTTGTTTGCTGACAGTTTGCTCAGATAATTAATGCTCAGAAGTTTCTGACTCAGACCTGGCACAGGATTCCTCTCCCTCTCTGTCAGGGTGGCGCAAACCCCCGGCACCGGAGCGGAGCCTCGGGTGACCCGGTTGCGTTTGGTGCTTTGGGTGGATCCGTCCTGGAGGGTCACAGCAACACAGACCATGAGGGATGGGAAGGGACCCCAAAAGGCCACCCAGTCCAATCCCTCCACCACAGCAGGATCCCCTAGATCCAGTCACACAGGAACATGTCCAGGCAGGTTTGAAACGTCTCCAGAGAAGGAGACAGACAGACAAGGCAGAGAAGGAGACCCAGACAGACAAGGCAGAGTGACCGCCAGTGAGACCCAGTTGGGCCTTGTGGTGCCAAGAGCCTGTTCCTCAGCGTCGATCCCCAACCGGTGGCATCCAGGGGAACTCCGGCAAGGCTGAGCAGCCGCCTGAAGACCTGGGCCTTGCAGGTCCCTGCTGGTGCACCTGCAGCTCGGGCTGGAGCAGATGCATTGGGAAGAGAAGGTGCCCAGAAATGGCCACTCTGGGAGATGCCCAGACCCAGCTCATCCAGGAGAAAGAGCTTCACTGTCAGGTGCAGAGGCTGTTCCTCAAGGCCTGCGCTCCCCAGGCAGCTCTTTGCTTCCACTACTGGTGCTCTGCTGGCTCTGTTTTGGGCTGCAGGACCCTGTTAGCAGTGGGGCAGACCCACAGCTCCACAGCTCTTGCCCAGACTGACTCTGCAGACCCAGGAGCTGTCCTGTGGACAAAGCCAGCAGCCAGGTTTGGACCTGTTCCCACGAGACTCGACCAGCTGCACGTGTGCCCATGCGGTGTCCATGGGCGGAATCTCAACAACCCCAGCTCTCCTCAAGCGAGCCCGAGTCACTCCTGTTTCACGCAGAACAGCTGTGAATCGCCGTGAGCACTGTGATTCTGCCCAGGCTGGAGCCCCTCTCTGTCTGTGCATCACCTCCGGATTGGGAGGGAGGCTCTGCCGCCACCCTCTTTAATTGCAATCCAGCTACTTGTGATATTTTGGTACCAATTAATATTGATTTTACAATCGGTTTACAGAGATGTTGTTTTATTACTAATATATTTAATGTGCAAATCAATAGGAACACTTGTTTGGCTCTCTCCCTAGAAGGTAATAAAATCAAATATCTCAGGAGTAAAATGCTATCTGATCCATAAACGGCAGCAGCAGATGCCTAATGTAATAGTTACAGGCTCTGCAGCAGCCTTGGCACCTCGCGAGCAGCCCCGCACTCGCTGCACCCAAGTGACACTCAATAACTTGCTAGTTACTGAAAGTTTGGTGAATTGGCTGGCGCCGCCACAGCCCGGAGGAAGGCTCCAGTGTCAGGAACGATGCTACTCGGGCAAAGCAGACACTGCTGCTCGCGGCGCAGAGCTCCTCAGGGTTTCCCAACAGCGACTCCATCGCAGCCGGCAGAAGCATCTTGCATCTCTCTGCTTCTGGACTCCCTGGCGATGTGGAGAAAGGACCTGAACAGAGGAGAGAGGGACCTGGATCTCTGCAGACTGACTGCTGTCCAACCCCTCCAGAAGATTTAAAGCTCTGCTGTTGCTTCTGGGAGGAAGACTCTGGAGATTCTGCTGCTTCATCTCAACTTTGCTCTGGTGCTCTCTTCCCCTGGGCTTTGCTATTGAATGGAGCTGTTGGAAGGCAGAACAAGGTGGAGGTGAGTCGGCTCATCATTCCCACTTCCTCTCCAGGGAATTCTCTTCGTCCGCAGCTCAGCCCTGCTGGGGAATGAGCCTGCCTTGGGTAGGGGCTGCTGAAGAGGTGTCAAGGATGAGGCTGACCAGAGCAGCTGGGAAGATGCAGGCCAAAGCAGGAGAGCAGTGCTCTGCCCGTTGTGTCTCTCACTTCTGTAGAACCACCATGGTCTCGGGGTCTGCAGCTCCACGGCCATGGGTCTGTGACACAAACTAACGGCAGCCTCACACCAGAGGGGGAGTTACCTTTGGCTCCTGACGATGATTTATGGGAGAGCAAATAATGAACTTGGCAAACAGTCCATAATAAAGAGGAAAATCTCACACTTTTAATTAGCCAACAATAAATGACTGAGTGTGGGGCTGAATCCATTGTCTCTCCAGTTCTTCATCTCCTTCCGCCAGGCAGGGTCTCACATGCACAAGTTCTCATTTTCTTTTTAAATTACCAGAGAATCGTAAAATCTCTTCTCTGAGAAGGACAAAGCCCACCTCAGTCACCTCCAGATTTCATGTTCTGCTCTTTCTCCAAGATCCCTTTGGAGCTGCCTGTACTCACATCATTGCTCAGACACCCGACGCTGGAGCTGTCTTGGTGCTGTGGCACCAGTTACCCTCTGGAGAGCGGCAGCAATGACCCCTCGATGCTTAAGTGCACAAAAGCCTCTTCCTTCAGCAGGCTGCAGGGCTTTTGTGGGGGAAAGGGTCCTGTATTTGGTGCATTTGAGCGGTTCCTGATGCCCTGAGCCTGGCTGCAACCCTGGTAGTACTGCAACAGCAGCTACTAAACAGCCCGAGACCGTCAGAGATACTGGACCTCTGGGGTGAAGCCCCGAGAAACCCCCAGGGATGGCAGACTTTCCCCAGTGAGACTGAGGCAAAGCCTCGAACAGAGGGTGAAGGCTACCAGACCCTTCAGAGCGCCAGTGAATGTCCAGGCTCTCTGCAAAACAACAGCCTGACCAAGGCTGACAGCTCCTCAGCTGTTGAGGTCAATTACTCTCAGTCAGGTAAAACTGCAGCCTGACTGCTCCAAGCAGAACCAGAAACTGCAGCGATGATTTCCAGCTTCACACCACCAGCCAGGCTGGATTTGCCACCGCTCATGCAGTGCTTTGGGCCTGGTGAAGCTGCCTCCCTCAGCAGAAAAGCATTTCATACACTTCTGCAGCAGCTGTGGGCTTTATCAGTGCTGCGATGCTCCGTGAGGCAGCGAACGGTGGTGGCAGCCAGCAGGAACCTCCAGCCCAGAGCTCCCAGCCCAGCTGATTGCACAAGGGCTCTCCGGGGGCTTGTTGGCCGATGGATAACGGCATCTGAAGACATAATTCCCCACACTTGACCCAAGGACGCGGCGTTTCTCTGAGTGACCCTGCACCACAGCTACTTGCTCTCTGCCCAAGCGCCCTCCAGAGAGGCTGCCCAAGCTGCTTCATGCTGGGATGGGATGGGGCAATGTGGCTGCAGGAGCTCAGGCAATGGCATCACTCCAGGGCAATGGCATCTCCCCATGTACCCCCACACCAATGTCACAGCCCCTCGTGCAGACACCACAGCAGCAGCTCATGCCCAGGGGCACAGGAGGCTGCAGACGAGCTCTGGCAGCATCCCTGAGCTGTACTGCTGTGCCGGACATGGGGGGGTCAGGCAGCTCACCCACACTGGGGCACCTCCCACCTTCTGTACTGGGGTGCCCAGCTTGTCTCCTGCTCTGACAGCTGACCGAGGACATAGCCCACTATTACTGCCCTGAGTTACTCTTCCTCATCAGAGATGCAGGTGAAGGGGATGCAGAAGAATCCTCTGCGTGCTCAGCCCTGGCTCCAGCAGCTGCTGCCTTGGTTCTCGCTCCACCACAGCTCATCCCAGACAGGTTGAATGGGATGGGAGCCGTCGGGGGGGAAGCTGAGAGGTATAAAATGCTTCATTTGCTCATGAAAAGGGAACTTCAACAGCCAGAGAGAGGGGCCTGCAGCGTATGCTGCCTCCCAACAACCTGGAGGGCTTTGCCAAGAGGCCCCGTACGATCCCACAGACCTGGCGGCTGGAGAAGCTGCGTGATGCTACAACGCGAGCCCCTGGGCCCCTGTGGTAGCCGGCCCATGGGCTCGGTGCAGAGCCTGCCAGCTGTGGGTACAGGGTGACTGGGTGCTGGCTGGGGCTGCAATCCCACATCACATTCCCACCTGGACCACGCGACACGGAGACAACGGAGCAAAGTGTAACCACTGTTTACAGAACAACACTGTCAGGGCTTTATTTATTGGGAGTGACTGAGGAATATGAATCCTACACTCCATTTAAAATGCTTTTTATTTCTCCCAGCCTTGGGGCTCTGAGTACATCTAATTTCACCCACAGCTATAATTCTCCACCAAACAATTCCTGCTTCTCCTCTGGGCTCCTGAGGAGTCATTTTGGTTTATGCCCTCTCCCGGTGCAGCTCAAGCAGTGGCTGGAGACAGTTACAGGCTGGTGAACCCCCCCAGCCCTCCCCTCTGGGTGCACACACTCATTCGCACAACGCCGCAGGCGAGTGGCTGTGCTGGGAACAGCCCGACCGCGCACGGTGTGCACGCTCAGAAAATACAGCCCCCAATGCCTTGAGCACGTCGGGGTTTCTCCTGAGGAGCCCTGTATTTCACTGCCGACACTTTCATTGTCCCGACCTCGAAGCTAACAAACTATTAGTTTTGCTACTACATTTATTCCACTAAAATTGGAGCCTGTGATTACAAATCCAATAGTGGGATTGAGTCGGGATCTGGAAATAAATCCACCCAGGGCTCATCTGGGTGCTGGGAGAGCTGGCACCAGGTGCTGCTCCTCCAGCCCACTCATGGGCAGTGGGAGCCCTGGGCAGGCTACACAGCCCATGGAGCCAGTGGGTGTTTGGTACTGGGAATGGAGATGGGGGAATCTGGCGCTGGGAATGGAGATGGGGGAATCTGCCACTGGGAATGGAGCTGGCACTGGGAATGGAGCCTGTTTTCCCAGGCGAGCAGGTGGTGGCTGCAGAGCCTGACTTTTCCAGTCAGGACTACCTGGGGCACAGGTTTTCATGCTGTTGCCGCTGCTTGGTAACCCACTGGGCTATCAAACCAGGGCTGTGGGCCCTCCCAAGAGATCTCACTGGCATGGCAGTTTTCTGCCGGAGTAGGAGATGCCTCTTCCCAGAAAGGTGCTTTGTGCAGGGGAGGCTGCTGAGCCCCTGGGTGGGGAGCAGGACACTTTCCTGTGCCGTGGGCAGAGGGATGCTGGGGATGGAGCAGATAAACAATCCTAGGTGGCACAGTGGCACTCAAACCCCAATTGCCTGGATTTTTTAATTCTTATTTCTCACTACTTCACTTTCCTCTCTGGAAGCCCAGCCCCAGCATCCTCTTCCAGCTGGGATGCGATCCTGGAGGCGAGGGACACATCCCACGCCCCGCATCCCTCCAACTGCGGTGCCCGCAGCTCCGAGTCCCTGCAGCCCCCATCGGGAACATGTGTGGTACCAGCGTGTACACACGGAACAAGCCTGTCGGGGCAGATTAAACCCCCAGACAGTCGTTATTGTAAGATTATTTTTCGCATTTATTTGTCCCTTTTTTCCCCTTTTAGCAAGAAGAGTCAGGTTTTGATACGATTAGAATTGCAAATCCCGCCCGCTGGAAGAGGAGCACTGAGGTAGAAGGATGCTGCCTGCGTAATGAGACACGTCTGAAGCCCCGGCTAGGTGAAGTCGGTGTTGAGCATAAAGGGGATGAAATAAACTAGCAGAGAGCTCAGCACATGCCCCAAGGCGCGTCCCCATTAGTATTCCCATTTGTGAGCTCACTTCATAAGACTAATGGAGTTGCTACCTGGGGACATTAATTGTGCATGACACCAGCGCCGAGCCTTTGTGCACCCGCACTAATATCGTGGTGCCTCCCTGACAAACCGCCGGCAAAGATTACAAACACTCCGAAAATAACTGCCACCGCTGCACTCATATTTGACAGGGATCTCGAGTTCAGCTACAACAGAATTACCGTCATTTCTTACATCTCTGGCTTCTTATTACATTAAACAAAGGGCGATATTGCTTCCCCAAACCCGTGTCACGCCGGGGAAGATCTGCCTGCCTCAGCCGTTTCTATTAACCTCCCGTTTATCAGGGGGATGCACCACAGCTCCCGAGCCCCTCTCACACAAGCACCGTGTCTTACCCCCTCGGCTCTGAAGGCACAGCGGCGGCGCCGAGCCCTCTCAATTAACACCAGAGGCTCTGCCTTTGTGTAGAGGCGCTCGCAGGGCTGCCGGCATTAATTACAACACGATCTGTGGGGAAAAGTCTTCCCGGGTCTGCGCTCTCTGCTTCAAATCCCGGTGTCCAGGATTAAGATGATGGATGAGGGGATTTGCTGAATTTGCAGGATTGTGTTTAGAAGGGCAGAGTCCTGACACGCTGGGCTTGACCGCCGCAGAGCATGGGGCTGGCACTGCGGGGTGCCCCGTGCCCACTGCTCTGCACTGCCCACCCGACACAGCAGCTCTGGGAGCTAACTGCTCCTCTGGGGAGCATCTGTGCCCCAGGGGGCTCCCACAGCCACTGCGGGGACACATCAGCAGGAGAGCAAGGGGTCTTCCCTTGTGGAAGTGATGTGAGAACAAAGTACAAGCGTGAATTAATGAAGATACCCCGGGGATTCAGAGCTCAGTAACTTGGATTGAGTCCTTGACTAATCCAAACCCTTTTCTATTTATTTTAGAAATGAAGTGTTTGACCTTTTCTCCAGCACTGGCACCTTCCAGGGGCTTTCAGGGACTTCCCTCACCGGGCTGTCCCTGCCTCCACCCCCGGACAAACTCCTGCCACTTCCACGCTGCCAGGGTGCAGCACGCAGCTGCTCCTCGCACCAGGCACGGAGAGAAGCCCTGGAGGAACGGGTTAGAGCGGAGCAAAGCAGAGCGATCGCATCAGGCTGATCCGCCCCTCGGAGCTGGCACCACGCGTCCTCCTGCTGTCTCCTTGACTTGGTGCCAACAGAGGTGAAAGCGCCAGAGTTTTCTCTGGAATTCTGGAGTTGGGACTGAAAAGCACTGCAAGCTCTTGGTTTAATAGACCTTCACACGAGCGTATTCCCAGTTCCACACAGCTCCCCAGTGACACGGGACCTTTTGTCAAGCACATATGAAATTAAGTGAAATAAAAATCATATTAAAAATTATTACCATCTAACAGCCATTAGTCTGCACATTGCTGTCACGTCGTGATGGATTTCTCACTTAGTTCAATGAATGTTCTAACGACAGTGATAAAATCACTCAGAAAAAATAGAATCAACTGTTAACCCTTCCCGCGGCTGCTTGGTTTGCAAAACCCTCCCAGAACTGGGTGGCAATAAGCTGCTCCCCAGCGGGAGGGGGAAGCCAGCGCTGCCTGCCCTGGGTGCACTGCAGCGGTGGGGGTCCTGCCCCCTCCGTCAGGCAAGGGACACCACACAGAGTTGGGCATCAGCCCAGCATGATGGAGCAGCGGGGCGAGTGGTGCCTGCGCTGAGGGCACTGAGAGGGCCGGCTGCCTCTGGAGCAGAGAGGGAACACTGCTGCTCCACTGCCCAGCCCATCACAGTCCTGGAAACCAGCAGCTCCATTCTCTCACAGACCCGAGGGTGACAGAGCTTAGCCTGACACAGTGCTGTGGGGCTCTCTGGGGGGGGGACGCAGCGGCAGGAGGATGATGTCTTTGGGTGCTGGAGCTCGTAGAAGCGGCTGTGGAAGCACAACATGGCTCCCTGAGAAGGGCACCGGCAGAGGGTTATTAACACAGAGCTACTTAACAGGCAATCAGCGCAGCCTCGTTAATAAACCCCTTCCACCGGAATCGCAGGGGTTGCGCTGCCCGCTGCTGGAGTTCTCGGGCTAATAGCAACCTCCGCAGCCCGGCAGCACGAGGCTTGTTGTGTCCTGCAAACCCAGCACACGCTCGGTGCTGCGGGAAATCGCTGGTGAGAAGCTAAATGACAGACTGCGGGAGCAGACGCTGCAATATAATAAACTCAGTTGGCACTTCTCCTCTCTTGTATTTAACCTACCACGTCTCGGGGAAGCCTGGCCGCAGGCCAGCCCGTGCCTCCGCGCGAGGGACGTGCCCAGTGCTCGCGCCAGCCGCAGCGGGCCCCTCGCGCTGTTCGCGGGTGGCAGCAGGGCTCCTGCACACCGGGGCTGCCCTCCAGATCCAGTCCACACAGTGCAGTGGCCAGTGACTCTGACCAACCTGAAACCTTCTGCTTAGAGCGCTCTGAAACGAGGGCCCCCAGAACGCTGTCGAGGATGTTTCAGGCCGTGGGGAGTGGGAGGGGAGCGATCACATCTCTGTGAGGGTTGTCACTCAGCAAACTCCCCTGGGACACACCTGATTGCAGCATTAGAAAGGCAGATGGATGTTCCCAGCAAGATCAATGGATTTGAGAGGCTTTCTGACGACACTCAGCTTGCTTCCCTCTCAGCACACTGACAGCCCCACGTGCCACGGCTCTGCTCCCCCTGAGGGGACACTGATGCCTGTGGGCACCCACACCCCCAGCATGGGCCACCCACACTGGAGCAGCTCCCCTCAGCACTAAAGGATGATGCTGGTAGGACACTGAGGATCAGAGCACTGAGAGGGGCTGCAAGGTGCAAGGCAAGTCCTTCCTCCACTGCTCACAGAGAAAACACCTGGGCTGCTGCACAAGAGGGATGGTGGTTCCCCATGAGCCCACAGGGGCTGTGGGTGCAGCTCCCACCATCCAACGGCCCACTGCCCTCTGGCCACGACAGGCACCGACAGCAAGGAGCTCGTGTCTGCGCTGCGGCAGCACAGCTGCAGCAAGGAGCTCGGCGATGGGACAGGCAGCTGCTAAATGGGAAATCCGATTGTTCATCCTTTGTTTTCCTCCTCCCGTGCCGAGAGTGAATTAAGTCAAAGCCAATTCTGAGGAAATGCAGAACTCTCCTACCATCCATCACGGACGAGAGCCCGGCTGGGCAGATCTACAAGCCTCCAAAGGCCTGCGCAGAGACGTTGTCCCAAACCTCATCTCCATGGCTCATGGTGATTGATCTCAGCTATTCAAATCTGTGGAACTCAATGATTTCTCTCTCCTCACCTCTACCTGGTTCTGGCTGTATTTTACACAAAAAAGGCTCTTGTAGGACGGTCACATTTTAAAAACAAACTTAATCAGATCTGAAGTGATGGGACTGAACCCACTTGCTGCCTCTAGCTCAGACGAGCACATTGAAGGTGCCCACAGCTACTCCCTGCTCCTGTTTGCTCTGCAGGAGGCTCTGGTGCTGCTGTGTCACCAAGCAGCGCTGGAAAGAGCAGCACAGGTGATGGAACTGGAGATGGAGTCCTGGCTTCCCTCCAGAGGTCCTTCCAGCCGAGCATCTCCAGTCACCACAGCCTGGCTGCTGCTGCTGACCATCTGAAGCAGTTCTGGCTGAGCTGCTGGGCTGAAAGGTCTCTGCTTCATGCACCTTCACGTTTGTAGGACATTAATTAGCTCTTTCCCTGAGTTAGGGGCACTCATCATCATTTTAATACAAAGAATTACCTACACATAGGACTGGGACTGAGCACTAATCCATCTCTGTGCAGCGACGCAGGAGCACACAGTCCTGGGTGATGCCTTGCACCTTTCTCCCTCAGTCTGTAAAACCCCCCAGGGACTGTCCACAGCCTGCTAACTGCCCTAGAGTGAAGCCTGCCTATGGTTTGGGGGTTGTTGTCTCGTCCCACCCAGATCTTCCTTCCTGCAAAGTCAACAGAACACTTCTGCCTCTCCCACTGTACAAGGGGGAAGAGCCTTGAGTACAGACGAGTTTTGCCTCAGACACTCACAGGCTGTAGTGGGCAGGACTCCTCTGCACTGAGCAGTCCCATCCGCCAGTTCTCCATCCTGCGGCGCATTTTTAAAGCTGCCAGGCCTGCGATGCCTTTGGTTTCTCTTCCATTTTCAGCGAAAGCCGAGCCCTCCCCTGCAGGGAGCGAAGCTGAATTTCCTCTCAGGTAGAAATGTTTTCCCCATCCTCGCACAGGATCCGCAGCAGAGCAGCACACTGCTGACAGATGCAGCAGTGACTGCAAAGCCCAGATCCTCCCCGTCTTTGCTGACTCAAGCAGCAATCCACACTCCGCCTCATTTGTGTTTGATTTTTCCTCCTCCATGTAGAACGGCTCTGTGCCTGTCGTTACTGAATTCCACCTAATTGGCTTCAGACTGCAGCCAAGCACACACAGGTGGCTTCAAATCCTGCTCCTGTTTCTGAAAACGCTCACAGATCTCTCCACTTTGCCACCTGCGGGGTCTGGTTCAGACGAAGGGCTGGGCAGCAGGAGCTCCTGGGCAGCTCCCGGGGCTGCCTGGGCTGATGCCAAGCAGAGGACAACCACTCCTTACATACAGGGACAGGGACTGGGGCAGCTGCTGCAGCAATGGCTGGCGCTCAGCTGTGCAGCAGCACTGCGGGAGTGGCAGGGGTGCAGCAGATGCAGATGATGCAGTGCATGCAGGTATGCAGAACATGCCATGTCTGCAGTGATGCAGCAGATGCAGGGATCCCACAGAATCCTGAGTCCCAGGAGAGGCTTCACAGGTCAAACCTGGGTGCAGCCCAGCCAGGGAAAGGCAGAGGAAAGGGGTGGAAGGGGTTCCAAGCGAAGTGCTGGTGTAAACTGAATCAGAGGGCTAGTGCTGGCTATAAAGACTCTCTGTAACGGCAAGAGCACCACTCCAGAGACAACTGCGGGCAGCCTTCATCACGGTAAAGCAGAGGAGATGTCCTGTTTAGTGTGGGAGGCCAAAGGACTGAGCAAAGGGATAGTTTATGCCTCTCCTCCTCAGCTGTGGGTCTGGGGACTCTTCTCTGGGTGTCAGCAACGTGCTGGGGACTGTTACCAGCTGCCAAACGAGAGGGAAGAGGTTGGGCTGAGCCTTGTTCCCTGTTCCCCCAACAGTGTGCGGTGATGGTTTTAAACAGCACCCACCTCAGACCCCTGCGTCCTAACCAGCTGATTAACAGGCACTAGAGAGTGTGACTGTTGCGCAGGCAGGGGTCTCATCCTGCCGTGTGTGCTGGTGGCCACTGAACTCTCTTTTTGGCTGCCAGCATCCCCACGCAGGTACCTTCGTGGCCTGGGACAGTTCCCTTGGCCAGAGCCCCACAGCCAGCCAGGTCCTGGGTGCTGCCAAAGAATCTCAGCAGCAGCACCACGTGCCCTTGGAGCAGGGCGATGTCTCCTCCCTGCAGGGTGTCCCTGGGAGGCGAAGGACCCTGTTGGCCAGAACCCACAGCCAAAGCACTGGTGCAGCTGGAGCCCTGCAATGAGCAGGAACTGGAAGCATCAGCTCTGCCCAAACTCTGCTAAATGACATGGAACACAGCTCCTTCCTCTCTTCGTTCATGCCTGAGCACACCTTATTTGTCAACAGAAAAGTTTCCTCCTAATGAATTTGCCACAGAAAGGAGAAAAATAGCCAGGGCCTCCTGGCGGAGAAAGCGGCAACGGCGCTGGTGGCAATTACGCAGGGCCATGAGACGGGGATGTGCGGGCGTCCCGGAGAGAAGGGGTTAAATCGCCATGGAAACAACCATGCATTATTTACATGGCCTAATGAATAAAACATTTAAGTAGTAGGCTAATAAATTCCCAAACACAAAGCAAAGTAAGCTATGATTTAAATATCCGCCTCTGATGAATATAAGTTGAGTTATAGGGCTGGAGCAGTGGGAGCCCCGGCTCAGTTTTACACCCTCATCTCACTAACATGAAGGTAGATCTTCTTCTAATAAATGATTTTCTCCAACGAGCACACAAATTGGCATGAAACCCTCCGCTGTCAGCCACCCCAAAGCCTTGCCTAACTGCTTGCTTTTCTGGTGCATTCCTGTGCGGGAGGAAGGCTTTTGTCTGGGGCCTCTCCCCTCCCGTCCATTCCGGCAGGTTTGGGAGCAGGGGAACGCTGGCAATCAATTTGTTAGCCTGTTCGCAGAACATATGTCGCAAGGTTCCAAACAGACCCACGATGAGAGCTGTGTTGTTTATTGTGTGGTGGGTAGGTGCCATCCAGATGGCTCCGAGCACAGCATCCCTTTGTTTTCCACCCGCTGCAGGTTCCTGCAGGTTCCATGGGTGTTCCCAGGAGCAGAGCCAGGCAGGAGAGCGGGGCCATCGGGGAAAATGGATCTTACGAGGGAGAGCGGGTCCACAGGGACAGCGGGGCCGTGGGGGAGAGCAGGTCCATAGGGCAAAGCATGGCCACAGGGCAGAGCAGGACCATGGGGGCAAAGCAGCTCCATGGTGGAGAGCGGGGCCACGGGGCAGAGCACAGTGCTTTGTAGGAGCTTGTCTCAAGGGCACCAGCAGAGCCTGCTGGAGCGGGGTTGAGTCTCTGCCCTGGGCCCTGCTGGCTCCTTGCAGGAAGCAGCCTGTGCTGTGCCCTGGGCAGGGGAAGGCAGGTCCCAGAGACTGACCCAGACTTGTGTCTGGAGCATCCCTCTCTGCCCAACTGGTTATAGGAAGCAAGGCCGGTGTACGACTGGGAGCACCATGCATGCAGGGGCACCACACTGAAGGGGGCTGACTGCTGTCTGATCTCTGTGCGAACCCTGATCCGCACAGGCTGAACAAGCTCCAGAGCTGTTTCCACACCTGCTTTGTGCTGCATGACCACCCACCCCGCGAGCCCAGAATCACCAGCAGCAGTGACAGCAGCAGGGCTGGGGAACATCACACGCACAGAGGCAGCCTGGAATCACCAAGGGCTCAGACGAACCCCAAGCAAATGAGGGAACCCCATGGTTCTGTGAGGTGGGGTGACAGGGGGCTCTGCAGGACACATTTACTACCAGTGCTGCTACCTCACCATGGAGGGGCTGAAATCTGCCGGAGCTATTTTTAGGAGGTGGGTACCTATCACTTCAGGGAGCAGATTGCCGGCCACAAAGATAGATGAAACAACAGCTGGTGCTTCTGAAAGCGGGTGGGATGGTGGGAGATGCTGCATGCTGAGCCCACACACCTCATCTGTCAGACCCCGGTGTGAGTGAGAGAGGTCCACAAACCCCAGAGCCCTGCAGCCACTCCAGGGTTCTGGCTTTGCCAGGGACCCCCACCAACCTCCACTCAAGCACGGCCAGGGCACCCTGGCTGCAGGCCGGACAGTTCCCTGTCAGCAGCTCCATGTGCCCCATCTCTCCAGCTGCTCAGTGACCTGCCATGGTGCCAGCCCTCTGCAGAGCTCCAGCCTCCCTGATGGATCACTGCTGCAAGTCTGACCACCGGTGACCTTCAGCGCAGCTTGGGGCTCCCTGCCTTCGCACTTCAGCTCTCCAGGCTGGTTCCTGAGCAATTACCCTCTTCCGTGGCTACGGCAGCGTAAGCCTGGCCAAGTGATGGACTCGCCTCTGCAGTCAGGCAGCGAACAATCGGACCTGCCTTCTGCCAGTCAGCTGCTGATGTTGTCAAGACAATCTCTGCTCTCCACAGCCAGCCTGGGCTCACCAGCAAATCCAGACGGCGACAGGCTCCTGGGCAAACGGGGTACAAAAAGGCTCTTGATTTCAACCCACAAGTTTGCTTTGATTCCACTTAGTCTGAGCTCTCTTTACTCAAAAGGAATAATTCAGGCTGAACGATGAAATATTCACTGGAATTACCTTTGGAATGGTGATGTCTTTGCAAAAATGACATTTTTAGTCCTAAAAAGTGAAGGTGGCAGGAGAGGTCTTCAACCAAGCACTGCGGGTGACAGATGCATCACCCAAGAGCAATGTCACCTCTAACAACTAACCAGCAAGTTGATAAAGAAGTGGTTATCCTCTGCCGGGATCGCCAGCACCACAACTTCCTGGTTCAGAGAGGAGTCTTTTCTGGAAAAATCCCCGACTTAAAAAACAAGAAGGATCACGCTGCCTCTTTGCAGACAGGAGACTGGGGAGGTGGAGGGGAGAGACCAGATGAATTGTGTTGTCTGAACAATTCGTTATGAATTATCCAGTCAACTGTAATGAAAACATATGGACAGGAGGCTCAAGAAACTCCTCCGACGTTTTACGATGTGAGTGATGCCGGTATCGACCGGGTCTGTGTTACACAGCCTGCCAAACGGTGCTGCGGCGGCACTGAAGGGCACCCAAAGCACCGGGGCGGCACAGGCTTCAGCCTTCGTTCTCCACGCAGCAGCAATGTTTTGATGGTGTTTGCACAGGCACAGTCAGCCGCTGCTGTTCTCACGGCACAGGCTCATTCTGAAGGTGGTTCAGAACGTCGAGAATCTCCTAACCCATCATTTCCAGTTGGATTCTGCCCAGACTTCCTGCAAAGATTTAATTCTTGTTGTTCAGATGGTCTTGTTGGTTTATTTTTAAAACCCTGAAGGGAAGTTGCTGCACAATGAGGTGACTAAGGCTGAAAACAAAGGCATTCACATTGAAATTACAGATCCTGACCGAGGGTTCTCTGCTGCCATGAAAAAACAGACCCCTGTTTTCTATGCCTGGGAAAGCTACAGACCAAAAGGAAACAGCTGAGTCCCAGCAGAACCAGAGAAGCGTTTGCATTGCGCAGGGAGGCTTCAAAATGGCTTTTTATTCCAGTGTTGAGAAAGAAATGGGAGCCAGCAGCTTTCCCTCCAACAACAGCTGGATCTGCATCCTGCCCACCAGCAGCATGCTGCACAGCTGCTTTGCCCTGAAGAGTCAGGGATGGGTGAGGACCCGTGTTTGCCCAGCAGCCCCCACAGTGTCCTGTCCCACACTGGGATGGACCCTCCACAGCAGTGAGTCACAACAGCAGCCCTTCGTGGAGGAGACAGGAGAGCTGCCGTGGCCACGCCAGCGCTTCTCCTATCCACTCCCCCTCTCTCCCCATTAATCCCAGCACAAATGAACTGACAGGCACACAGTCGCGCAGGGACTGCTGCAGCTGCTGCAGCACGGCCATCACCACTGCCTGTGTCCCGTCCCTCTCCTCCAGGTAATTAATTGCCCGTTAAAGCGCTCAGAGATGCACTGTGTGCAAGACGCTGTATGAAACACCCCGCTACAGCAGAGCTGCTGGTGTTTACAGTGGCCAGAGCCAAGACAGGAAGACTGTTGGCCAATACCAATCAATTCATGGCCACTCTGGACCTCAGAAAGGCCCACTGATGAAAACTGGGGCCGTTCATCACTCCCCTGGCACTGCGGTGCGATGGTTCAGGTACAGACACGCACAGGCCAGGGCCGTATGAACCACTTATTTATAACTAGTGACAGGAGGAATTATGTGAAATCAACCTAATTTGTAGTTATTCCAGGAAAAGGCACTGAATGAAAACTAATAAGGATTTTCTTCAGCTCAAAAGGTGTCAGTCTGTTAGGAACCAGTGGGCGCTGAGCGCATCTGACAGGATCACTAATAGATTGGCAAACAATGCAATTGCTGAGGAGCCAGCCAGCCTCACTGGCCAGGGACCACGACAGCGCTGACGCTGTGGAGATCCAGGGCTTGGCTCAGACGGGGAGGGTTTTCTTCTTTGAACTGGCAGCTCTCATTCTTTACAGCAAACGCAAAGCCTCAGCAGCCACAAAGTGCAGGATGGGGGCAGGCAGCTCAGGGAACACCCTGCTGGCATGAGGTGTCATCCCTCCGGTGATCCCAGCTTGGCCTCAGCTCCATCCCCATCTCTTACTGAGAGACCGTTTCTTTCCTGCAGGAACTGCTTTTCAACGCAGTAACCTCCAGTGAGAACATGCAAGTGCACATGGAGACCAGGCGTGGTGCAGCACCAGGAGGCAGGAGCTGGCAAACTCTTCCCGACAGCAGCAGCCGCAGGAGCTCAGCGTGACTCACGTTCTTTGCTTCTCCAGCGCTCGGCAGTGACGCTTGCTGCAGCGCTGCTCTGAACGCACCTGCAGAGCCTTCCCAGAGCTTCTCAGTCGCTGCTCCTGCGGCTGGAGGGCTCTCACCTGTGCTTCACATCATTTAGTACTGACGCAAAATTGGAGAGAGCAATTTCAAATTTGAAAGAGAAACGGGCGAAGAAGAGATCCTGCTCCAGTGGCACACTTCCACCTGCAGCACAGGAACTGCCCAACGACACAACAGCAGCAGGTCTGTGTGTGACAGGGAGAGGTCAGTCTGTCCAAGAAGCGAGTTCCCTGCTGTTTGGGCAGGTGGTGACGGTCTCAGCACAGTCCAGGGCTCTTCTGGATGTACCCCGCTACTCACCTCCCACAGCTGGAAGCCGGCAGAGCTCCCAGGGCCATGGTGCTCCCAGGGGCAGTGCCCCTGCCACCTGGGCACAGCGGCTCTGCCTGTGGTGCCAGGACTGCTGCCGGTGTCACCCATCCTGTGCTCCTTTCCCACAGCGTGCACATGGTCCCACAGGGTCGGCAGCATGGGAAGCGACCAGGCACAGCCAGGACAGCCTGGTTCTGCATGACAGACCCCCGCAGACGCATAATTTAGCTCCAATTCAGGATTTGTGCTCATGCCGTGAGGTCTGTGTCACTCGATGCTGCCATCCGAGGTATCCCCTCGGAGCGTCACGAGCAGCTCACGTGGCTTGTCTGACGCCGCTCTCGGTTGGTTCAAATCTTATTTATCAAATAGACAGCGTTTTGTTTCGATGGGTTATTTTTCATCTTCCATTAGTGAAGTTGTTTCCCGGGTTCCCCAGGGCTCTATCCGGGGCCCGCTGTTATTTGGTGTTTATACGCTGCCACGGGGTTGTGTTATTCATCAGCGCGGAGGAGCTTTCCATTTCTATGCAGATGATTCTCAAATTTATTTGTCTGCGAAGCCTCGCACCGTCTCAGCTGTCTGGGCCCCCAGCCCATCTCTCTGACATCACAAGACAGATGTGGCAAAACTTTTTGCCGTTAAATTCAGAGGGAAGAGGTGAGCTCTGCCTCGACAGCAGCATTTCATTTCCCGGGCTGACACCAGCAATACGATCGCTGCCAGGACTCCTGCGCCGTGTCCCACCCGCGCGCTCCCGTGTTACCGTGCTGCTCCCAGCGTGATTTGTGGCCATGTACCGGCCGGCGCTGGCCGCTGTCTGCAGCCTGATTTGTGGCTGCTACCTGCGCCAACGCACGGTGTGGCAGCAGGGCTGGGGAACAACCCTCGCCTGCGAAGGGCTCTGCGGGGCAATGTGCCCACCCTCCTGGGCTGTGCATCGCAAAGGGAGATGCTTTAGCAAGGTTTCTGTGATGCTCCTAGGCTCCAACACACTCATGCATCCAAAAACCTAGTCAGCAGGTGAACAGCCCAGATAGCCCCATGCTTGCTCTCGTACAGACACACAGCCAGGGCTGCTCTCTGGTGAAAGCTGTGAACCCACACTGAGGAGCTGCACTGGAGCCCTCTGTGTGCACCACAGCATTGCCTCACCCTGCCCTTCACCTGCCCTCACAGGGCTGGAGGCACTGAGATGCCCTATGATACTTCCCCACAGCAGGGGCTGTTGGGGTGGGAGCACTTGTGCCTCCTGCCACACAGCATTTGAACCACATGGACACCCACCGGCACCTAGAGTCCCATCAGCGTCCCCTCTCACAGCCTGGCAGAGGGCTGGCACTGAGCTCTGCAGCCTCTGCCTGCGCACGGGGTCCCCTGAGCTCAGGCTCCCCTGCAGCCCCAGCTCCCGCTCTCCCACGCGCTGCCAGCATCTTCAGAAAGTCCTTCAAAACCAGTCTATCTGTTTCTGTAAGGATGGAGCAAGTGGTTCTCACAGAGCCATCAGATAAATCTCCTTCATACATTATTTGTTAACTTCATCAAATAAAGTAGAATTTTATGGCTTAAATGTCAATCTCCACAGCTCATTGAGTCCTTTAGAGCAGCACAGACTTGGCTGTTTACAGAGGCGAGAAGGAGGCAGCGGCGCTCAGCCAGCGCGGGGAACCCATTGATTCCCGTGCGAGGAGGAATCATCAAATCTAGTCAGTGTGGAGAGAGTGCGATTTGACAAAGACAATTTGATTTGTCTGTGGCTTTTAAAATATTCATCCCCCCGTGATGGACTGGAGTTTTATAAATACGGATTGCCATTAGCTGGCGCAGGCGGCGGCTGCCTACGGATCGTGCTCGGTGAGGCTCCTTTGGAATGAGGGCCCCAGTAAAAAAAAAAACATCATCTCTGCCTAAAAACTCTCATCAGCACCGTTTGGGTCATCTGCAGCTCGAGGGTCAGGAACTCACTGCAACTGCTGCTGCGGCTGGAGGCAACAGGATTTGGCAGTTTTCACAGACTCATGGAATCACAGTTTTACTGCTCGGATGGAGAAACAGCTCCTGGAGCAGGGGCAGGTGCCACCGACGGGGCAGCTGGGGCTGCGGGGAAGCCATAAGGATCCCAGCACAGACCCGACAGTGGGAGGAGCAGCCGTGCTGGGCACGGCGCTGGGCTCCGTACTGCCTGCAGAGCAAGCGCTGCCCAGGTTTGTGCCAAGCCAACATCGCAGAGCCACAGGGGCAGACGGGACAGACAGGGCAGGACAAAGCCCCTGTCAGGGATGAGAAACTGGGCAGTGGGGTGAATTCAGTGAAACTCCTGATACCCGGACTTTGCTAAAAACCTCCTCCCCATGGTGCTGTGCACTGGCTGGTGTGAGCTGTGGCTCCCTGGGTACTGGGTGAGAAACAGCCTGTGCTGGGGGGCGGGTAACAGATGAACAGTAAGAGTTGGAACCCAGGGAAAACAACAACGAGGTTAGACAGTGCTTCTGTTGGCTTCAGATCTGAACCAAAGCCTGAGAGCGGGCGATGAGCACGTGAACCACCTCAGCGGAGGGGATGAGGCAGAGGCTGCTTTGCTCTCGTGGTGCTCTGACGGATGCGGGGAGCCCAGCGCGAACCTGCAACAGCAACGGGCTTTGAGCTCCCAATGGCAATTCGCCTGGCGAAGCCGCCTCAGCTTCCAGCGCCAAAGTTTACTCAAGTTAAGCAAACACCTCCTCGGATGAAAGCAGCGCCACATCGCCGTCAACTTTGAGCCGCTGCCATCAGGAGAAAAGAATTACATTTCAGGCTGACGAGCGACTAATCAAGGCGAGGGAAACGGCGCTGCAATAAATTACTCCTCGGCGAAATAAACCACACAAACAGAGCGATGATAATAAATGTAAATTATTTCTCTGAAGAAATTTTCTTGGTATATGAGTAATACGAACCATCAGGAAGGAGTCTTCCTTAACATTAATTACAGCAGATGACAAGTGAGCTGATGACTGCGAAGGCTCATTATCTGAGAACATATTCACAACTTTGCAATTTGCGCGAGATGTACTCGGGCTAAATTAATCTCCCTTCTTTGCATGAGCCTCTTCTAATTTTCATGTTATTAACAGGTTTGCAGTATCACTCAGCGCTTGTCACTCTAATCAGGTTTCGGCATGTTCGCCAAAGCGAAGTGTCATTTATAAGGATAAGCCCTCATAATGGCGCTCTCTTTCATGTGCAGAATTCGACAAGGTTGCTTTTAATAAGGTCCTTTAATCATCTCCCTTTGCTCAACTTTTGGCCTCTCTGTTTTTTCATGAAGAGTCATTAAAAGACTTTGAAGTTCATCAAGGATGAAAAATTCATGACATCGTTCCGAGGGACAGGGACGTGCCAGGCAGGGGACAGGAGCTGTTGGGGACAGGGGATGGGTCGTCCCTGGGCTGCGGGACACGAGTCCCAGCAGAGGCTGAGACACAGGATCACCCTCAGGATCTCTCCCAAGCAGCAGCTCCCACAGGTGTCCCTGCATCCTCTTCCAAAGCTGATGAACGCTCTGAGCAGGTGTTGAGCACCAAGTTTCCTCCACCAGCAGCTGCAGTCTGCGCAGGCAGCAGCATCTCCCCTGAGCTCCTGAGACAAGCCATGGCGCAGAGTCACTGCCAACAGTGCCACTGAGATGCCCCCTCTTACAGCAGTGGATGATCCCACCATTCCCCCCCTTGTTGGCTCAGCCCCAGCATGAGCCCAGGGCCCTGCCGCGGTGGCTGTGGTGCTTTGGCTTGTGTGTGGTGACACTGGGAATGATTCGGTGGAGGGCGGGACTGGGAGCAGATCGATATCCCCCGCGAGCAGCCGCGGCACAGGGACAGCACGTGGTGCTTTAGAGCGCAGCGTTAATCAAAGGCGACATGTCTGCAGGGCTGCGGCATGGCTGGGCTGCTCGAGGTTAACCTTATTCCTCTCCTGTGATTTGATAAGCTGGCCTGGTGTTTATGCTGGCACTCCAGAGCACAATGGAGGGAGGGGGAGACCTTTATTGCATTTTGGAGATCCGCTCACGCGGGGCTCACATAATGAATTGCCAGATCTCGTGCGCGCTGTCCCCGGAAGCAACAGTAATTTAGGTGGACGTAAACCAATATGTAGATTAAAAATGTTTAAGCCGAGTGTCGTAAAGCATCTCCAAACATAAGGCAGAATTAACATCTCGGGGCTCAGCATTATAAGTAATGACGGGTCAGATAGAAGGTTGTGTCTGCAAAATTGCATTTCGATATAATAAATCCGTTCCAGCTCTGTCCAGAGACACAAATTGAATCTACAGCCAAAGCACCCGCAGCCCACTGAACACCATGAAGCGTTCCGGTGAAAACAACGTTCGGAAAAGGAAGGGGAGCGTACGTGAAGCGCACAGGTGCGGGGACTCCCGAACAGCCCCGTACTGCTGCAGACCCACCCGCACGCACCGCCTACACGGCCCGCTTCTGACAAAGTCCTCAACATGATGGATTCCCGATGGAAGAGCTGATATTGCGGCGGATCTGTTATGCACCGCTTGTCCCGTAACACAAACCATTAATAATCATCTCGCTCCCCGCCGGACCCAGCTCTCGTGCCTGGGCTTGCAGAGCCTTCGCCACTCCACACTCCCCGGCAGGATGCCGTGCTGGTGAGCACAGCGAGGGCTCGCCCAGCCCCAGGGATAAAACTGTGCCACCGGTCCGGAGCTCCCCAGCAGGTGCTCCCGGCACCTGCATCTCCACCTCCATCCTAGCCTCACTTCTCCACAGCCAAACTCTGCAAAGGCTGGGCTCTCGGGCAGTGCCAGGGGAACACACTAACAACTGGGGCCGTGAGCCCATGGGGCTCGTGAGTATTTGACAGAGGCAGGGCCACCCCTCAAGCTGCTTTAACACACTGCTGGGGGTTATCAGCACTGGTAAGACATCCCAAAAGGTGAAGGTGGGCACCAGTGGAAGCCCCTGCCCTAGGTTCCACTTGCTCCATGGATGAGGGCAGAGCAAAGACTCCCTTTGCCTCATGGCCAGCCCTGCACAGATGCCTACCCCACAAGTTGGTGTGGACACGGGTGACAGACTGACACGAATCCTCAGTCCCTGCAGGGATCACAGTGAGATGGAGGTGCTGCCACACATCAGAGCATCCTCAGTCAGAGAAAAGAGGCAGGTGCCAGAGGCTTGTCCCTGCTGCAGGTCTCCCTTTGGGCTCAGTAGGGTGATGCCAGAGTCAAGAGGGCACCTGTTGCTCCATGTCCCGGGCTGTTCTGCTCAGAGGGCTCAGCGAGGCCTGGAGCAGCAACCAGCAACCTCTGCTCCTTGGTACCAAGAGCTCTGGTTGCCAGTGGCTGCCAGGCTTCAAGAGTGGAGATTAAAAGGTGCTTTGGGGAGCCTGTGTGCTGGGGAATGCAGCCTTTAATAGACACACTCATCCTCCAGCAACATCTTTTGCATGTAATAATGTCAGCAGCCTCCTCATCCGGGCAGAAATTCCACAGATAATTGCAAAGAAGTAAAACTGAAAACACTGGAATTTGCCATGTCATCCGTTAACTTTTTATTGCTGCGTGATGCCAGCGGTCCACTGACAGATGCTGCGCCATTAACATTTGATTAAGAATCACTTCAGGTCTAAAGCAGCCTGTTCAGACGAGAACATCTTGACAAGCCTGGTGGTTTGTGATTGACAATTAATAACATCCCATGTGTCACAACACAGAGAGTGACTTATTGGTGCTGGTGTGACGCAACACTTCCCATCTGAGCTCCTCAAACTGGGACATCCAAACAGGAACCAAGGGGCCTAACTCAGCCATCTCTGATTACAAACAGCACCCAGCTCCTGCAGGGCCCTCCATCCCCCCTGCCCAGAGCACCCAGTGAGACAGACCCTCATCCCACCTGTCCCCTGCAAAGGAAAGGGCTCTGCCACCACGTCACACCAACCTCCAGCACTCAGGCACGCGGCTACAGCAGCAGCTTGCAGCTGTCAACTACAAATCTGTTTAACAGGAGATTAGGAGGAAAAATTGTAAATTCTCTTAAACTGAAATTTATAACTGGGAAGATGACGGGTCAGTGTGGCTGGGGACTCCTAACTGCATACC
The DNA here is from genome assembly GCA_013400115.1 of Rhinopomastus cyanomelas. NCBI lineage: Eukaryota > Metazoa > Chordata > Aves > Bucerotiformes > Rhinopomastidae > Rhinopomastus > Rhinopomastus cyanomelas. The sequence goes on from VXBP01008118.1 coordinate 1,071,763, forward strand.
ACAGCATGTGAGACGCGATGGCTGCGCATCAACAGCCCAATTCATTACAACTCCAGGAAGAACCTCCTGTGGGTGAGGGCTGTACTGGACCCTTTTGACTGCCGGGGCTCCAGCGAAGGTGAGACTCCGACACACTTTCACTGTGCTCTGCTCAAGGGTTTAGCAGCACTGACCACATTTATGCCCCAACACAAACATTACTGCTGCACCACCACAAGCAGAAGCCTAGGCAGCTCTGGTTAAGAGCCTCTCACACCTCTGCAAACTCAGCCAACCCCATCCAAACATGTCCTTCTTATCTCAGTCATCGTTTACTGAAACTTGCCCTTCCCACATGCTATGGGACAAGCCACTCTCTGCTCAGAGGCCACCACAGCTTCTATGGGAGGAACAGCTCACTGCCCACCCAAAGGTCCCTCACACAGAATCACAGAGCATTAGGGATTAGAAGTGACCTTGAAAGATCATCCAGTCCCATCCCCATGCCACAGCAGGATCCGCTAGATCCAGAACATACCCAGGCAGGTTTGAAGTGTCTCCAGAGAAGGAGATTCCACAGCCCCCCCGGGCAGCCCCTGCCAGGGCTCTGTCATCCTCACCGGGAAGAAGGTCCTTCTCACACTGATGTGGAACCTCCTCTGTTCCAGCTCACACACACTGCCCCTTGTCCTATCATTAGATGACACTGAGCAGAGCCTGGCTCATTTAACAGACAGGCTCCAAGATGCCACACACAGCTCCTGCCCTCCACAAACCTCTGGCTTCACCTGCATCACCACTGCCCATCTCCATCCCACCGACCTCACAGGGCCCTGTCCCCAGCGGCTGCCCACCGCCAAGTGCAGTTGTGGCTCCATGCTGGAGCAATGCAAACACCTCCCCAGCACTAATGCAGTAAGCAGGGAAAATAATTACAGATTTGCAGGGTTCAACAGGGAATACTTCTGAGAAATGTGTCCTCCACTGGGACTTTCATAACCATTTAATCTAATTTTTCTTGATGTTTTGATCTTCCCTTTAAACAAGGCATTTGTCATTAGCTTTCAAGGAGACAAGTTGCTAATACATTACACCCTTAAAAGGCCCACAGTTAGTGTCAGTGTCTTCTGATGGCTGCTCACTAACAGAACATGAAAGAATTGCCAGTGTTACTTCCTCTCCACTTGGCTGCAGCAGCAACAGCAGCACCAGTCCACAGGGAACAAGGTCCAAAGTCATCCTCCTCCCCTCAAGAGATGCTTTTGCTGGTGCTCTGACCACCTGGCTCACACTTGGGTGATGCAGGGGGCTCCCGGCCATCTCCAAGTGGTTATAAAGAAAAGAATTAGTAGGAGATTTCTTCTCACATTTCCTCAACTCAAAGGTCCAAGGGGTGACTTTCACCCCGAGGTAGGATGAGGGTCACTGCCTCTATCTCAATTGAAGTCTGGGCTGTTTACCAGGTGGCTTCAGTGAGAACCAAGGAGCAGACAGAGCCAAAAGCTGTCAGAAGGGCCCAGAAAGTGGAGAGGTGCCCAAGGGGTTGCTCGGTCACTCGGTAGCACAGCAGTGCCCAACACAGCATTGTCCTGCAGCTGCCCCTTGGTCTGAAACCACTTGGTGGAAACAAGATCAGGATGAGTCTGTGGGGAAAGGGATTGGAGAGTAGGAAGAACCTCCCTGGCGAGAAAGGGACAATCTGCTGCTTCTGCTCATTTCCAAAGGGTCAGGGGTGCAAAACTCAGAGAGGCACCATGCACAAGAGCCCCACAACCGTGCCCTGCCCATAGCACTTCTCCTGCTGCCTTCCAGGAGAACTGGGAAACCATCAGCGCACCCTGTGCCCTCTCCTTGAAGAGCTGAAGCAAGCGCTGGAGCCTAGCCCTGCGCCCGCAGCCTCTACTCCCTCTGCAAGCAGACAGAAAAAGTAGATAACTTCTTGGATGACATAAGTTGCACCTTAACTAATAACAAACCTACCCATTACAATGAATAAACCAGAAGGATGCGTGTGTGGAGTCTGGAGTATTTACAAACAAATAAATCATTTGTGATGTGTGACCTCCATGCAGCTAAATGCAGCACTTGCTGAACTTCAGGGCAGTACGCAACAGACCTGCCTCTAACTAGCAGCTCCTAGGTGCAGGGACACCTCTTCAGTCACACTGGTTTGCTGGGAGGTTGCAGGGCTAGTTCACTACAGCACTTTCAGGATGAACATGTCCACAACACCCATGGAGCAGTCATGAGAGGGGGGGGTCTGGACCAGACAGAGCCCACATCCCTCACACATGGGTCCAGGCTCCAAACAGGGCTGCAGCACTCCTGCACCCCAGCAGGAGCCAGCGAACCTAGGCAACTGTGAGTGGTGCCTGTGGAGCTGCAGGAACGGCACTGGGTAACTGGTGCAGCTCCACCACTCCCCTGTCCTCACAGCCCAGGCTTGCTTTGAGTAGCTTGTGGGATCTGGAGAACCTGATGCACCTTTTCATGTCAGGTTCTCACACAAGTGGTTACAACGAATTTAAAAGTCTAATTCTGGGCTTCTCTGCTGAAGACCATGAGCTGTGCTGCCTCCACAGAGGCTGGCCAGAGGGTTCCTGCCAGCCTGCAGCTGTGCCTGGGAGCTGCCCTGCACTACGCAGCACACAGGCACTCGCTCTTCTGACACCGTGTCACTTCTTGCTGCCTGGGTGACTTCTCCCCCCAACAATAGCGCTGAATAATGCAGCAGGTACCTGTCAAAGAGCCCCTCCAAAAAGCAGGGTTTTTAACTGGGAAGCATCACAAACACTTCCGAGTGCCCAGCAGCTGCTGGGATGTCTAACGCCAGGACAGGCAGCAGCTCACAGCCTGGAGAGAAGACAGCAGCCTCCAGGAAAAAAAAAAAAAAAATCAATCTACTTTTTCGGTCCTTTTAACACAGGTGGGCTCCCTGCTCCTTGTGTTCACTTCTCAGCCTAGAAGCCTTAAAGGCTTCCACAATTCCCCTCAAAGGTTTCCCTCCATCCTGTCTTATCCAGCCTGTGACAGCTGCTCCAGCACTGATGGAGGAGCCCAGTGACCTGCTGCACCTGGTTTTAAGGCTGCACCTGTCATATGGAAATTAATGGGTGTGGGATTTCTTTTGACAGGAATTCGATGGCCTGGAACAGACTTTGTGCCAGTCTCCTGTGCCTGAGGCAGAGCACTTACCCAGTCACTCCACAGACATGGGCTCTAACAGTCTCCAGTTAGCACTGCGCTTTAGTCTGCAAAACACGGGGCCCTCCCCTCTCTTTGTGGCTGATAAACGACCCCGGAAACACTGACTGTCCCCCAAAACCATTTTCTCCAGTATTAACCCATGGGAGAATGCAGAGCAGAGCAACAGAAATTGCTGCAGAGGAAAGACCTGGAGGCTTTGGCTGCACCACAGCTGGGGATGTGCTGAGCCTCCTCCTAAAAGGAACTCATCCCCCTCACCCCGAGCCCCAGGGCAGCAGCTGCTGCAGCAGGCTCTACCTACATTCAGTTTGCAGGTACTTTCCAGCAGCCTGGGGTGGAATCACAGCGTGTCCTACAGGCAGCCAGGCACTGGGGCAGCCTTGGCACAGAGACCCTCCACCAGCCCCCAGGGAAGAGCCCCCAGCCACCTGAACCTCCTCCACCGCAGTGACCTCTGCAACTGATGGGAATTTAAAGACCAACGAGGCACACAGCAGGTCTGCTGAGCGCTCCCTGCACACTGACCCTCCTGGGTGGAGGGGCTGCAGGAGAGCAGCTGCTGCCAGAGACCTTGCCAGGACCCTGGAGCACCGAGGAGAGGGCAGGGTGCTCTCAGCAGAGAAATATCTCACAGTAAACAGAATATTGTTTTATATGAACCCATTAAAAAGGTCCCCGAGGGCAGCCCTAAGTATAGATTATATTTTACTCTGAATCCCTGTTTTGACTTGACTTTATAACAAACCCATGTTCTCTGTAGTTAAGCAGATGCAGTAAAGGAAAGGTCGTGACTGGTGCTGACATGGAAATCTCATTTGGCTCATGGGTCCCCTTAGGGTCTTTACGCTGTGTGGCACTTCAAACATATTTCAAAGGACTACACTAAATGTCACTCTTTAATAGACAGAAGCATTCCAAGTGTTTCTTGAATTTCCTTGGAAAGCGCTTTCCTGAAGCCAAGGGCTCAGCACCAGTCTGGATCACACCCAGCACAGCAGGGATGGGGATCCATCGCAGCGGAGGAGCAGCACCCAGAGCCACCCTCTCCAACAGCCTGGACAGGGATCCCCAGGCTCCTCTCAGTGGCTCTCTGCAGGATGAGGATTTACAGCGTGGCTAAGCTGCATGTATGGTATGCAAGCTTATTTTTCTCTTAGCTGCTATAAAAATTAAAGATTTAGGTTTATGCTGCAAAAGGTACTTCCCATTTTATGTTCGGCATTTCTCTCCTACGGTCAGGGTATAAATCCAGCCCCTCCAGCAGGTCTGTAAATCACTCAGTATCAACAGGGCAGCTGCAGGTCAGCTCAGCAAAGCCAGACAAACCTGTAATTTTGTGCTGCGGCTGTTACCAAACATCTCCCAGGCTTCAGGACCGCTCTGTGGTCAGTCCTCACGGCCAAACCCTTCACCTCACCTGAGCAGAACCACTGCTTTTGTGACAAGCTCCCAAGTCACATCCCCTGCTCAGGACAGGGGCCACTGTGCAAGAGGCATTTCCTCAGGGCATGGCCTGGAGAGCCCAAGATGCTGATGACAGTTAGGGCAAATGCACCACCACACACGATTCCCACCAGATGGCTTTGCAGTTTTCACAGAATCACACAACATTAAGGACTGGAAGGGATCTCCAAAGATTATCCAGTCCAATTCCCCTGCCACAGCAGGATCCCCTAGATCAAGTCACACAGGAACATGGCCAGGCAGGTTTTAAATGTCTCCAGAGAAAGAGAGTCCACAACCCCCCTGGGTGGCCCCTTCCAGGGCTCTGTCACCCTCACTGGGAAGAAGGTCCTTCTCACACTGATGTGGAACCTCCTCTGCTCCAGCTCACACCAATTGCCCCTTGTCCAGTCATTAGATGACACCGAGCAGAGCCCGGCTCCATCCTCCAGACACCCACCCTCTCCATATTTCTCATCATTTTCAGAAGAAAAGGTGCAAAAAGACCTAACGTGACACTCACGTTAGTCACGTTAGAGAGACAGAGTGGGTTCAGCCCTTCAAGCTCTTCTGACAGTATCAGTCCAGTGCCCCCGCTGCACCAGAGTCCCTGGCCTCCCAAACCTCACTCGTCGTCTTTATTGGGAACAACAAAATATTTCTGTAGCGTAAACGGAAGCAAATGTTTGCAGTCACATGGCGCTTCCCTTGCATTAATTAGCAATTAACTGAACAAATATTGCTGTGTAAACCAACAATCAGTATCTTGTAATTAAAAGCCTGCTCATGTTTATCTGTAATCTTCCCACAAAGATAAAACCCTCTGAAAGCTGCAACCTGCAGATGTTTCCAAAATGGAAGAGAGTCAGTGTGAAGAAACTCCCTGAAATGAGTAAAACCTTGATTCACAGGAGGTACCTGAACTAGTGAAGCTCAGGCTCTTCGCTGTCAGCCTCCACCCGCCCTGCATGCAGGCACCAAGACACATCCTGCCATCGGGCAGCTACTCTGCACCGCAGCAGCTTTATCTGACCTGAAGGAGTCAGCCTGCAGGTCTGTTGGTCCTTGCTCCCACATCAGCCCAAGCCCTGGTCATGCAGGAAAATCCCCTGAAGCTCTGCAGGCACATCCGTGCCCTGCTGAAGGCACAACCACCTGCACTGGCAGCTTCCAAAGGGTTAACATTAGGAGATGGTTCTACATTCCCACCATGACTTCTCCCCCGAGGAAGAATTCCTGATACTCATTAATATTTAAAAACGAAAGCCGGGGTAGTCTCAGTAGAACACAAGACACAAGGACAAATTAATCTCTGGGGTACCCACAGAACTCTGCTGCATCACAGCACAGAGAGGATGCTCCACTTCCTCCCACCGATCAGAAGGGAGGGCAACGACCAGCCTTCTGTTCTCTACACCCAGGGCTGCCCAGCCAGTCCCAGAGGGCAGGCTGCTTGCAGGGGTCTGGAGCAGGATGTGAACCCCCACTGAGTGCTGCTGCCAGCGAGTGTGAGAAACCCAGCCGGGGGTAGTAACAAACAGCCCTAAATATTTACACAGCAGCCCTGTGGGGTTTGTGTGGTAACTGCAAACATGTCACAGGGTTCCCATGTGTTCCTGGGCCTCAGCAGCAGCCCTCAGGGGGAATCTGTCTTTTTCCTGGGGCATGAGTCACGGTTGTTCACAGAAACAAGTCAGCCTTCAGGGTACAGGCAGTCACCACCTCAGAGGGGCAAAGGCTCAGAGGGTCCTTAACGTGGAACAAATGTATTCCAAAGGCACAGCACCAAGTTGTTTGAACTTGGGTCTCATTTTGTTGCTGTGAGAAGGGAAACACACCCAGGTTTGCCTGTGCTTGAGTAACTTAAGAAATCCCTTCTGTAAACCATCTACACCATTTCCAAGAGGGGGATCTCCATCCCTGCTTCAGGTCCCAGTAACACACCAGTTCCTCATTGCTTTCCTCCAAGGGAGAGATCACATTCTACCAGTTACTAGTTTGGAGACAAACCCTAAAATCTTGTAGGAGTCACACCAATCAAGATAAAAACCTGAGCGCAGGTCTGACCCACTGGCCAAAGCCTCTAGACTTCCCATGGTCAAGGAAAACAAGGTCTGGGTGGCAGTACAGGTGCCTTTGGCACTGCATGCCTTCTCCTTTCCCATGGAGTGCCCTCAGTGACGAACAGGCTGGCATTCCAGGTACCGAAGGCACAGCAGCTTCCACTGAAGGGACTGCGGGATGAGGGCTGCTGTGCTGTTAAAGATTAAAACCCAGCCGTCTGCTGCTGTGCTCGAGAGTCCTTCGTGACTCCCCGGTGACACCACGTTCATCTCGCTGTACTTGAAAAACGCATTTAAACGTCAAAACCAAAGTGCCCAGCAATGGCTCCTGAGCCCAGAACACACTGCTCCACCAGGCGCCTTCCCCAGGCGCACGGGACTGGCCCCATCCATAGCAGACACCGCGAGGAACATGCCATCCTGGAGGAAAGAAATGCCCAGCTGTACTCTGACCTGGTTTTTCCTCCCTCCCCAAACACATAAGCTGTGTTTCACCACAGGAGCAGATATCAAACCCCTGGCCCTTTCCACAGCACCACACCTCTCCCAGCTGAGACGCTCCCAGGCTGAGGCTGCATGGCCATGGTTCCCAATGAATGTCTCCAGAATAGTCCTGCTGGCTGCAGGTCTGACTAGAGATCCTCCAAAGCCCCTCTCAACCCAAGTTAACTCACAGTATGTTTTCTCACCACACAAGTTGTGCTGATGTTACCAAAAGGTTGAACCTGTTTCAGTGCTCTGCTCCGAGCAGAGCCCCTTCCCCAGCTGCTCTGGCTGTTGCCAAGCCAGGCACAGACTCTGCTGTTGCCCATCAGAAACACCAAGTTCCTGGACTACCCAGCACCACAGGATCTCTGTGGTAACACAGAAGTGCCACTCAGCCTCCTCCCACCAGCAGCACTGGTGTCAGTCCCAGCTCCCAGTAGAGCTCAGCGGGTTGGTCTGCGGTGAAGATAGTGGGAATGTGGTTACATCTGAGGCCACACACTGGGCACAGCTCTTCCCAATTGAAATGAAACTGTTCAGATCAATGAGCCCAGTAATTTACTTCAAACAGACCTAATCAGAGAAGGTAAAAGAGAAGCAACTTTGCAAAATGTAAATGAACCTGAAAGCAGAGATACAAGTAATGGGAATTCAATGTGGCCTGGGAGCCATTAGCTGCCCCCAATTCCAGCTGCTTGGAACAGGGGAAGAGTGGGAGCTGGGAAAGGAACAGGCTCCTTCCTGCTGCCCCTGCCCAGCCGTGGAGCAGGATGCATGATGCTCAATCTGGAGTTCAGAGCTAGTGCAAACACTGGATCATCATCCTGTGCTCAAGGCTTCACTTACACCACAGCCCCCACACACCAGGCACTGACCTGCTGAGGTTGGGCTCCTCCCAGGACAGGTGCCAGCACCTCTGAAAGCACTGGAAACTGGGCAAGACAGCCCTCAGCTGAGAAAAACTGCTGCCTGCCACAGGCTGTTACCGAAGAGCCCAGCAGGTTTTGCCTGATCCAACCTGGCTTCAAAAAGGGCCATTTTCCTGCTGGAGCAGAGCCTGTCCTGGAGCAGGGCTGACCCCAGGCAGGTCTGTGCAAAGGCAGACAGGCAGCTGGGTCAACAGGGCAGCAGAAAGGCTGACAGCAGGAGAAGTCCTTGTATGGTGGAAGCATCACTGGTTACTGCTAGGGAGACCCTGCCCTTGGCCAGTGCCCCAGGGCTGCCGGGGAGCTGCACAGAACAGCTGTGGGACAGAATTAAACACCCCTTGTGCCTTGGGAACCCAGTTTGCACAGTTTTCCTCAGGCAGTGTGGAAGTGGAGCCAGATGCTTTGTGCTGGTAGCACAGCAGTGGCACTGCTGAGGGAGCACTGGCTCTTCTCAGAGCGGAGCAGTCAGGTCTCCAGACCCGACTGCAACTTTCTGGAATAATTTACTATTTCCCCCCTGTGACAGCGGCAGAATCTCAATCAGACAAAGGCAGGTAATGGATTTCCTTTGCTGGGCATGTTACATCAATTGCATATTCAAGGACTATAAAATATTTGTAACAGACAGGTACTTTTCTAAATTGGGTCTGACAGGGAGTGCTAGTGACTGGAATATTTATGTGATGGCACCTACAGAATGAGGCAAAGTGCTGGGTGTGGGGCTGTAACAAGGAAACCCACGCCGAGGTGACCAACCTGCCTTCCCCGCTGCGTGGAGATCCCTGAGCAGCAGGGACTGGGCTCTCTGGCAAAGCCCATCAAGCACAGAAAGCCCCACTGACTGCACGGCGGGTGGCCTGACATGCTTCTCCCACCCATCGCTATCCCAGCACACAGGCTGTTCCCACACAACACAACCTCCACTTAAAGACTAGCACTCTGCCTCCTGGAGAAGCTGGACCTTTGTCTCAAGTCTTTCGGTACCAGGAAGGCAGGTTCTGCTATGGCCAGCATCTCCCCAGCCTGGGGCTGGGTGGCTGCTCCTGGATCTTCTCCACTGCCAGCTTCTTCCTGAGACTCCACACTGGTTCCAGCACTGTTTTCTTGACACCACAGCTGGCAGGTCCGTATTCAGCCTTTTTACAATTAAAACACTGTATTGATACAAATAGGCTCTGGCAGCTGCTTCAAGAGGTTTTTAATTGAACGATTATTGTATTTAATAACTGCTTTTAATGGAGCATGAACTTGCTGAAGTGACTGTGCAGCTACTTAGGGTTCAGAGAATTCCACAGGTATCTCCAGCTTTTCCCAAATAAATATTTACATCTTCCTCTCAGAAGGAGGATTTTCCAGCTGACGGTGGTGGGTAGGATGCTCCCAGTGACAGCCCACATGCAGCCAAGCTCTGGAGCTGTGCCCTGGCCAGGATCTTTGACCCTGCCAGGGAGGGTCTGAGGCCAAACCCCTCCCTCCAGTAGTGCTGCACCCTCTCTCATAGCAGGATGATTAAGGATGCTCACAGGTACAGGGAGGCTCCCTGGTATGGTCATGGCACCAGTGCTCCTCTCACTGCACCAGTGCTGAGTGGGCAGCAGGATGAAGGGAAGGGAATACTGGATTTCATCAGCCTCTGCCACAGGGCAGCTACAGCACAGGCACCCTGGAGCTGGAACATACCCTGACCCTCAGCCACACAGAATTTCATCGTCTGCCCATCCCAGCCTGTCATTAAAAACCTCTTCGGTGCAGACACCTTCATCCATCTCCCTTCAACAATCCTTCACGTCAATTTGCATTACGCATGAACAGCGGAAGCAAGCATGAAGATGAACCCTCTGGAAAAGGCTCACACAGCTCTTCAGCACAAGCAGGATTAATCACAGATGATCATTGCCACACCAGGAGATGCTTCCAGCAGATCAGCATCACCTCCCAGGCAAGCGGGACCTATTGAAACCAGGGGAAGCAGCAGTTGTGGAGCATCCTAGCATGAACCCTCCCATCATTTATTAAATCACTCTCAATAAATCCTGATTTACTGATTTATCAGATCAGAAGCACCAAGTCAGCAAATCCCAGGACCTGCACAGCACTCAGCATCCCTTAACCTTCTTACAGCAGCACCTTTGCTGCTGCCTGCCTGTGTCTGCCAGGGCTCCTGAGCAAGGGCCCATTTTGCCTGCAGAGTACTAAAGACCACACAAAATGCAGCCAAAAGCTCCTTGGGAGCCAGTAACAGCTCCTGCAGGACATGTTCAGCCAGCCAGGGTAATTTCACACGACTGTATTTCACACAAGCCATGAAATTCTCAGCAGCAGCTCTCACTGCAATACAGGAGAGGACCCCATGAACAGGCACCACTGCACCCACCAGGTACCCAGGTGCTGCCATCAGAGGGGAACCTGCTGCTCACCCTGTACCTTGTGTGAAATGTTCCTGCACAGGCAAAGGACCAACAGCATGAGAGGCTCCTCTGCCCCAGGTTCACCACAGAGGTGGCCAGCACAAGCCCAGGAAGGTTTAATTACTCTCCCAGCTTATGCAGCCATGTGACAGCAGTGAGCACTATTGGTTTATTGCCTCCATTAAGGCTCCAATAACTTAACAACAGATCAATAAACCATTATCACCCTCCAGCCTTGAAAATCCAGTCACCCCCAAATCCACCCAGCTCTGACAAGTTCACGGTTTCTCATCACTAAAGAGCCAAAGCAATTTGTTAGAAGGCCTAGAGCTGCCACAACACCCCTTCCTGCAGTGGAAGGGGCTCCCCCCACCAGCAGCCTCCTCTCCCAAGAGACAGTATTGACAACATCTCCCACAACGACAGGGTGAGGCATACCCATGCACACCCCTCTGTAGGGGGTGGATGCCAATGACAGCCCTAAGGGCTTCCCCCTGCACAGCCCAAAGCTCACAGGACACCCCTTTCACTGCAGCCAGGGCTGCTCCATCACTGCCAGGGGGACGGTGCCATTACTGCATCAGAGCCTGGCTCTGCCGCCAGACTGACACCCTCTCCTGGGGACCATAAAAATCAATATCGCTGCTTTAGCTCTTAAACACCTGTACGGCTCTCACATTGAGAGAGGAGGCTGCAATTTCAAGTGCTAACAATTTACTCTGCTAAAATATTAATTCAGCAATTTTCCATAAATTCTGTGCAGCTCAATAATAAAAATACCAGTTCCACATTTGGCTGCTTTCCATCACCGCTGCTGCTCATCCCCAGAATAAAACGGCTCTGCCGAGGAGCGCTCTGAGCAGCGATACCGGATGGGAACAGCAGGGGAGAAAGTTGGGCTCCTTTTGTAAGAGCCACACGCTTCATAACAGTCTTAAAGAAAGTTGTCGCCGAATGCAGTAATTTAGTCCTGAACAAGTGACAAACAAACAATCCCAGCCAAACTGGGGAAGAAAATAAGTGACTTTTAATTATATCATCTTTTCTGACGAATTTATTTCTGACAGTTTTAGAGGCTGACAAGAGAGAGTGTTTTATATGCAAAAAGCATTCTTCACTCTCAGCTGTTAGAGCACAAAAATTGTCAGATGGTTTTAATACAGTTTTAAGTTTAATGTTTATTGTCAGAAAACAGTCCAGAGCAATTACCCAGTCACACGGCCCTCAATTCATTGTGTTCCTGACAGCAAAACACTACTTATAGTTTTGCCCAAACCCTAAACCACATAAATCTTTACGGTAAAAGACAGTCTTCCCATTTTACCTTTAAGGTACTAACCTTCCAGCCAGGCTCCAGCATCAGTGAATCACCCTCACACAATCCACACTGCTCTGCAGCCACCCCTGAGGGCACAGCCTGGGCACCTGTACCACTAACACCCCCTGCACAGGCACCCAAGCAGCTGCACTAGTTAAATTTAATTCAGTTTTCCTTCTTCCCAAATTCCTTTGGAAATTCCACTTTTCTGGGAGACAGAGGACAACATCAAGCCCCATAACTTCTCTCATTTGCCAGCAGGCAGATCCTTTTGCATTCACTGGGTGATCTCCACTGCTCCCTGCCAAAACACTGTGGTCCAAACGGGAGCAAGAGACCCTGCCAGTTCGGGCTGTGGGAATTTCCTTCGCTGCTCATGTGGAGGATTGTGAGCAACACGGCAGTGTCACCCATCTGCAGTGAGTGACAGCCAGAGGTGCTGGAGAGCAGAGATTTCACAGCCGAGCACCACCAGATGCTGCGACCTGTCCTGCCAGAACCAGGGGGGTTTGCTTTACCCTGCCTGCAGCCAGAAGGGAACAGGGTGGGCTCTAGAGGTTGGGAGATGGCAGACAGCTCAGGGCTGCTGGTACCAGAGTAATGATGCTAAGAAATATTAATCTCTTTAAAAATGTAAAGAACCAGCGCTCTGTTTCCATGGCAAACCACATCCTGCGCGTTATCGATCAGCAGGGAATTACGGTGGCACAGTAAATAGGAGGGGTGAGCACAGGAGAAAGGTACCGCGCTGCGCTGACAGTGAGGGCTCTGCCAGCCAGCTCTGCCACCCCTCCAGCCCCGTCACCCCACCCATCCCAGCACAGCTCAGCACATCTGTGACATGGGCTGGCTTTCACACCGCAGTTCTCCATGTCCTCACGCTGCCACCAGCCAAGCACAACGCAAAACCCACCAAAATCCAGTCCAAAGTTCCCCAAGTTTGCAAACCCTCGCTATAAATAGACCCCTAATAGGAGGCTGTAATAGGATACAATTTATTTCCAGATCTGATGGGCTGACCTTCATCATCACTCGAGGCTCTACTTGTCATGAATTATGGGCAATTCACTCGCTAGTGGGAATAAATTGTATTACCAGTGCTCAGCACAGTGTCCTCCACACAGCACAGATGGGCAGCGGCTCCTCACCAGCACTGCTGGGGAACAGCTCCCCCCAACACTAGTACATGGGAGACCTCCCTCAGGAAGGCACTCAGCTCAGACTGGGCACAAACACCCCCATTTACACATCACTGCTGGACCTGCTGTGTGATGGTACCAAGCTGTGGCTGCCAGGACCAACAGCCATCTCACCAGCTAAAGCCCAGCCCAAGGCATCACCCCACCGCCTGCCTCATCCAGCCCTGGCAATGATCTACTACACCAGGTTCAGAGAGAACTACAGGACACGATGGGGACTACATGGAGAAATCTGATCCCTTAACAAAAGCACTGAAGAGCAGATGGAGCCAGGTGAATGTCAGAAGCAGAGACTGGTGTGGGAAGCTCTGCTGGCCCCAGGCAGCAGAGCCCTGTGCCAGCCTGTCCCTCCTAGCCACCCCCTCACACTTCAGCAGCTGCTTGCATTGTCACGCCCTGGTTAGTGGGGGAAGAATAGATGTACAGAGCACTGCCAGAACCTAGGCACTGTCATGCTGTCTGACCCAGGCCCTGCACAGCTCCCCATCCCCGCTGCATCTGCAGCTGCTGACACAGGTTTGACACCTTGTGCAGTCGTGTTGGTACCAGAGCCAGTCTTGAGCCTAGGGGCACCCAGCCACCAGCCCTGTGCTTCCTCACAGCTCTGTTAGAAACAGGGGGAACCTAGTTCTGGGTATCAAAGGGCTGGGATGGCACTCAGCTCCCAAAAGGTGAGCAGCACAGAAGGGGCAAAGAATGGGGAACATGGGCAAGCAGCAGCAGCAGAGGTGCTCTGAGCAGTTCTGCAGAGCCATAGCTACCCAGGAGAACTGGGAACAGAGATCCCAACCAGAGACGTCCCTGAGCCACCTGACCAAGCAGCACAACATCATCAGAGAGGCAGCACAAAGATTTCTTATATAATAAACCAGCTTCCTCCTTTTGCTCTAAATAGGCAAGTGCAGAGCTCTGAGCCAAGGCAGCTTTGTGCAGAATGGGGTAGAAGAGCTACTAGGACCCTCCACAGAGGCTGCCCAGAGGTGAGCACTGCCTTAACACCACACTGCACCCAGCCAGCCCCAGTGGGCTGTCAGGCAGCAGGGAGTTATGGCCAAGCCCTGTATTTATAATGTGCTTGACCATGCATGCACAGCAGAGGGTTCTGGAGCTGTGTGGTGATGAACTCCTGTGTAGATCAGATTAGAGCTGAGCTCATAGTTAGCTTTATGCAAGGAACACATCAAGCAGGAATTCATTATTGCAGAGAAGAAAACAGGTACCTGGAATTCTCTTTAGAAAATAAAGCAGTAGCTCAGACTCACAGGAAGCCAGCAGTGCCCCTCCTCCCCGTGAGCAGCCCTGGCCCCTCTTCTCCCAGCTTCCAGGAGCACAAATGGTCACTCTGCACCACAAAAATTCATTGAAGGCAGCAGCCTGTATCACAGTTGATCAACAACCCATCACAGCACAGTCCATCAAGTGGCCAAGCACAAAACAAATTATAATCCACAGCATCAAGGAATAAACCATCCATAGCATCATAGCATCCATAGCATAATCCACAGCATCAAAGAATAAACCACGCCTTAGCAGAACCCCTGCAGCAGAGCTCCCTCCCACGTCGCATCAGCCCTTCCCTCACGTGCTGGGGCTGTCCCAGGGCAAGAGGGCACAGGGAGGACTTGCCAGCCTCTCATAAGAGACTTCAGCTCCCAGGGCTTCACCTCCCAGTGCCAGTTTGTTGCTGAACTGGCAACTCTATAGCTGAAGGGGAAGGTGCTTTTATGTCTCTGCCAGGACACTCACAAGTGACCTACCCAAGTGTCCCTTCTCTCAGCAGCAAATAAACTTCACTGGTTCCCTCACCTGAGTACCTCCTCCAGTTCTAAAATCCCTGCTGGGACTGGAAGCCCCAGCTCCCTTAGCCTGTTTCTGGAAAAGCCAAGCAACAAAAGCAGCTTCTGCTCCTCCAAATGCAGCCTCTGCCAGCTCTGTTTCCAAATCAAGAGGAACCTCAGAGCTCTTCTGCTCCTTGAGCCAGGGCAGTGACTGCTGGGATGAGTGATGTGCTCCGGTTACCACAGCCCAGGCAGTAAATCAAGAATTAGCCTACCCTGGGCCTGAATGTGAAAGGATTTGATAAAAGTCAGGCAGCAGGGGAAAACAAGTTTGCTTTGTAGTTTGGTCTCCATGCACTTCTCCAAGCCCCAGCTCAGCCCTCACTGACTGCCCCCAACTCCTGCAGCTGTGGGCGGACTCTGGACTCTGCCCCAAGGCCCAGCGGGGCTGCTCCTTCAGAAAACGGACGTTTTTCAAACCACACAGAGAGCAACGACCACAAAACACCCCACGTTATGCAGCATAACCGTGTGAAAGAGATAAGAGCAGAAGACACTGCAGAGACCCTGCAGCACTCACCAGAGCAGGGCTTTAGAGCAGCCTCCACCGCGGCCCGGTCCCTGGAGCAGCCTCCACCGCGGCCCGGTCCTTAAAGCAGCCTCCACCGCGGCCCGGTCCCTGGAGCAGCCTCCACCGCGGCCCGGTCCCTGCAGCACCCAGCCGCATCGGGAGCGGCCGGGTGAGCCCCTCGTTTACAGACAGCTGGCCCCTCCGCTCCCACACGGGGGTGGGGCCTGTCCCGTAAAGGGTCCCAGGACACACCGCCGGCCTGTTAGTGACCATCTTCGCTCGGGGAGGGGCGGTTTGCTGTAGGCCTGGCTGGCTCTAGCGCGGGAGCTGTAGGCCTGGCACCAGGTAGGCCGGGGGTTCCCTGTTGTGGGACTGGGCCTGGCTCTGGGGGACTTTGTGGGCACGGAGGGGTCTCCTCTGGGGCAGGTACTGGATGAAGTCGGGTGGGTACTGGGGGGATGACGTTGGGTGCACAGAGGTTGGAAGGGTGTGAATTGTCTGCTGGCTCCCTAATGGGGCTCTCAGCTTGTTCCCCGCCCAGGGCGGTGTGGAAGATGTGAAGTCCCCTCCAGGTTGTGTCCTGGGGTGCTGGCAGGGTGTGCTGCGTCTGCAGTTCTTGGCTGGCCCTACACAACTAAACCAGAGATGTCGGAAGTCCTTTATGGGCCCTTTCTGGTTCTGCCTGAGGAGAGTGAAGGATCTCTGACTTCTTTCCCCAGTTGGCCAAAGTAACCCCTTTCTGCAGCTCTTCCTGTGTCCCTGGCCACCACCTTTGCTGTACAGGCAGCTTTCTAGAAAGAACTGTTGCTGTGATCAGGTCCTTGGGGCTGAGCAAGAAGCTCTGAGAAGCTCCCAGCTGCCCATTCTGCACTTGTGGGGTGACACAAGAGCATCACATGCTGCCTGGACTTGCTGGGACTGGTGCCCCTAAGCTATCTTAGGGCCTTGTTCCAAAGACATCCTTTCGTTTGAAGTATTTCCACTTTTAATAGAGTAAAACCCCAGTTTATTTTCAATACCAGCTGATGGTTGCTCAGATGACAAAAACGCATCTCTCCTGTTAATTGTTTTTGCAGAGAAGCCCTTACCCAAGATGGGCTTTTCAAGCAGTGAGGTACTACCAGGATATTTGTCTTGTTTTCCTGGCTGCAGATGCAGAGCGAATCCTAATTAAAACCTTTAAGTCTTATTCCATTTGCAAGGAGGGATGGGTGGATCATTTTTCTTTCAGCTGATCTTAATGCAAGGTCTCAATGCCCACTGCAAAAATTCCAATGCATCTTTGAAGTTAGCAGCTAATTATATTTCTTCAAGTTATATATCTGGAGTTTTAGATGGGGAAAGGCAATTACTTCTCTTCTCATTTAGCATAACAATCTCGGAAGCTTTATTGGAGCTCCAGCGAGTCCTGTGATAGATCAGTGCCGGGGCTGGGAAGGGGAGGAATTTGGGGGGCAGGCAAGATGCTTGCTCAGCTCTTCATGCTCCATCCCTCGTTAGCATTCTGTCCCCACCAGGACACTCTCTAATTGTTTGTTGAATGACTGCGGTGTTTTTTGCCTCGATAACTTTGCTCGGTAGGTCATTCAACACATTCATTTTGGGGCACCTGCTTGTGCGGCCGTGGCGAAGGGTCTGTCAGAGTTTACCAGGAGTTTATAACTTGGCTGTAAATGTTTGTGTGGAGCTGAAAATTGTTATATGATTTCTCCCAGGCAGAAGCCAGCTGGTTCGGCTCATTTGTTAGAGTCACTTTGTCCAGGTGCTGTCTGCAGTGCTGAGCTAAACCCCTCTGTGCTGAGTGGAGCCTTGACCTTCTGCAGTTGAGTTGTTACAAGCTTCAGTTTAACTTTCCTGAGTCTTGAAAGATCTGTTTTGCTTAGGGCTTCTTGTCTCTTTCCCTTTCACAACAGTAAACCTGAGTACTTCCAAAAATGGATCTGCAATCGGCTTGTCAGCCCTGAGAGGTCCATGTTTAGCCAGGCTGTTGGTACCCTGATGCGCTTTGCACACACAGTTCTGGAGGCTTTCTCAGGAAGAAAGGGATCTGGATAATGTGAAGGAAAACAAGCCCAGAAAAACAAATTTTCTAGGTTGTGCTGAAATCTGAGTGTCTGAAGCGAATTCCCAGCTGGTGTGTAGCTCTGCTCCAGGGATGAGTAACTGAGGAGATGGGCGCCTCTGCACTTGCCTGCCCCAGCAGACTGTGCTTACCCTCTCTGGCAGCTGATTTATTCCCTCTGCTTCTGCCTGTGGTTTATTGTCAGGGCTGTCCCAGACCACTGAGTGCTTTTCCAGACTTGCCTGTGACAGCAGCAACAGAGCACTGGCACCAGGGCTGAGTTCTCAGAAGTGGAATTTGGAAGCAAAGGAATGGAAAGACACTCAAATGGAAGGAGCCCAAATTGTCCAGGCAGCTCTGTTGGCATCAGGCTCTCTTTACAGCTTAATTTCCCGTGAACTTTCACTCCCTTAGTGAACTGATGACTTCAGGACTGGGACACCAAGTCTTTTCTGCCTGGGGCACAGGGCTCCAGCTCCCTGATGAACCCCAGTTGCTGCACAGCTGCTCTGGTGCAGTGTTGGGTGACCGTCACCCTCTGACAACTCATGTCTGGCAGAGCTGTCTCCTGTGATGCCCGAGCCATGGTCCAGGGAATAAGGATGGAACAGCCCCTTCTCCACAGGCTCCCTGTGCCCTGGGCATGTACTGGCTCCCCTCAGCCCGTGGGCAATGGAGCGGCTGCTGGGTCGGAGCTGTTGGCATGTGCAGGGTCACGGCACGGAGACCCTTCACTGCTGGGGAACCGGCGAGAAATTAAATTCTCCACTTGGCTGGGCTGGGTGACTCTGCTTTGCTCTGCCGACTTGTTCCTTCATTATTTTCTTGGCCGATAACTGACTGCAGGCTTGTCTTGTCTGTTTAATACCAGCACAGCAGCTCTGGGAGAGGCCCCAGCTTGTCGGTCTTGGCGGCAGCGTACTGTATCGCTCTCCCCACTCCAGTGACTCTGGACAGCAGGAGAAAAGCCTTGAGGTGCTGCTGAGCCTGGCAGGCAGGCTGTGGGTTTTCTCCCTGGGAGAGAGGAGGCTGGGCTGTGTGGGGAGACCTGCACGGGCATTGTGTCCAGGGAAGCCTGAGCTTGGATAGGACCAGGCGAGCCAAGGACAGTAATTAAGATTAATCTTCCCCTCCTACCTCCTGGAGCATGCCAAGGAGCTCTCTGGGCAGCCTCCCATCCAGTTTTGTGATGAACTTGGCTGTTCTTGCTCCCTGGAGCTCCTGGTGCAGCAGCACCTGCAGCTCCGGTGGGAGGTGGGTGTGGGGCTGGCCTGTCCTTGCTCCCCACAGTGTGGTGGGGTCAGGCCCAGAGTGCTCTCTCAGCCTATGCAAAGGGGGTTGCAGGAGGATGCCGCTGCAATTACGTGTTTGCCAGCTATGCCTTCAGCAAAGCTCTGCCAGAGGCATTGCACTGTCCTCAGAGCCTTGGTTTGGGTCGGCTGGGCTGAGCTGGGCTTTGTCAGGAGTGTTTGGATCAGTCATGTGGCGGTGGGCCCCAGCTGGCACTCGAAACCTTGTCATGCTCTTTGTTGTTCTGCAGCACAGCTCCCTGGCATGGGCACACCTTGCCCCTGTAGCACCCAGCTGCAGCAGCACCCTCCTACCCAGTACTCCCAGGGACACTGAGCAGAAGCTGCTTGTTTTGAAGGCCCGAATACCCCAGTAGTCTGGGGGGGGGTCACTCCTGGCAGCAGCAGGTGTCCTGATGCCCTGAGGCACCTCCCTGTGCACCCTGTTCTGTGCAGATTCACACCCGTTGAAGAGTGCGAGCACCCAGAATCTGCTCTGCTGTGCGGTTGGATCCCCACACCTGGGCAGAGCTGGCAGCTCTTTGGTGTCTGCAGCAGGGAGTGCAGGGAGGATGGTTTGGTTCTGGGTGCTGGGGCTCTGCCTGGAAGACAGACAGCCTGTCCTGGGCTGCAGAGCCCTTAGAGCAGGACTTAGCAAATGGGGTAGGATTTTGTTAAATAAGAACAAGCAGCGGAATTTAAAGACTGGATTTTCTCTATCCAGTGAGAAATCAACTCCCTCCTTGCTCAGGAGGACATGAAGGGCTCCAGATCAATGACCTTACTGGGGTGGGGTCTCAGCTCCTTTGGAGGCAGACAAGAACAAAGTGTGTCAGCCCCTGCCCTGCTGCTGCCTTTGAGACAGGGAGCAGAGTGCTGCGGGTGATGATGATGATTAATGCTGGAACGTGGACCTAAACCTGGGATCTTGGCCCCTGATCACAGAACGATGCTGCCTCTGCTCTGCTGTTGGGCGGTACCTGGAGAGCGGCTGATATCCTGCGCCACCATGCTGGGTGAGGGGCAGGACTCCTGCTGGTCTCACTTTTGGCTTAAAACCTTTGTCAAAGGGCTAGTGTGTGCTCAATGCCACCTTGACCTGACCGTGTGCCGTCGCACAACAAGTCTCTGCATCCCATTGTTGAGGAAAGGTGCTAACAGGGAAAAAGCCGTGTGGTTTCAGGGTCAGTGTTTGAACCAAGCAGGTAGGTTTCTCGGCTCCTCAGGAATCAGTAGTGTGTCACCTGCAGCCCTGCCCGAGCCCTGCTGGTCCTGTGTCTGTAGGTTTGCTTTTCTAAACTCCTTTCAGTGTGTTTTCATACCGCGGCGTTGACCTTTTCCTCCAGCCCCTGCGGAGCGAGGTTGTATCTCGTGTAAAAGTCACATCAAATGGGCCACACAAAATCTCTCCTGCCTGATTAAAATGAATAGTCCAGACGCCGGGTGCCTTTTCCTCCTGCGCCGGCAGCTTTGTGCGAGAGCTCGCAGCAATCAGGGCTTTTATGGGAGAAGTAGAGCTACAGGTACCGCTGGCTGCCGGAGCAGATACTAATTACAACCCTTGTAAGGATTGATTTGCAAAGAAAATGTCTATTGCCTCAAGGACAAGCGCTTGTGCAAATCATATTATTGTGTGTGGAGAGATTGGGAACACTTCCCGAAATGGTTCATTTATAAATACTTTACTATTTATTAAATCAAATGGGTTTATAACAATCCTTTTGCCAAGTTAAAATATTGCGAGAGCTCTAGGTTTGCGTTTCTCTGGTGCTGCAGAGCAGGCTGTTAGATCGCGGTTGCCATCACCTGTTGAGACTGTTGTTGGTTCTAATGGTCTGTCTTAGGTGTCTGAGCCCTCTCATCAGGCTGAGGGGTAGTGGGATGCTGCTGGTTTCAGCATCTCCTCTCCCCTCTCTTAGTTTGCACCTGAAATTCTGGAGTGGAATAATTGAGAAGTTGCTATTTCCTGCAGCCTGGGGCAGGTAGCACAAACCTGGGCTGTCACTGTTGGGCTGCTTACGGGATGGTGGCTGGTGCCCAGGCCCTGTAGGGAAGGGCTGAAGGCTCTAGGCACCAGGCTCAGCTGCTTTGCAAGTGTGGGGAGCAGAATTTCCTCAGGCTGGGGTGGCTATGCTCACAGGAGCCTATCTGGCAGCAGGTGCTGTGTGTGCTGGCCCAGGCCGCCAGGGTGATCCCTGTTCACTGGGCTACTCCAGCATGGGTCAGAGAACAAATAGGGGGTGTCCAGCCCTCACTGGTGTGACCAACAGGTCCCTAACCTGCCTGGTAGGAGATGTGGGGGTGAGACTGGCTCTGTTTTGGACTTTGGTTGTTTGATGGGAAATCAGTAGGTTTGACCTGTTCCAGAGAGGAGCTGGGAGAGACCTGCTGGTGAGAAGCATCTTGGGTCGTCTCCTAACCCCTGGGCTGGTCCTTGAAGCTGCGTTGGAGTCAACAGCATTCAAAGGCACAGGGCTTTGCTCTATTCTGGTTGTGGTCTTCAAGGCCCAGTGGGCCAGGAGATGCTTTCCCACTTTCCTGTGGGAACACTGTATTCCCACAGCCTCATCTACCAGTGTGAGTTAGTGCTGATAACAGTGCTGTGCCAGCACCACGAGGCTGCTCCGTCCTGACTTTGAGGAGTTGACCTTGCCTCCTGAGATTCCTTTCCACTCTGGCGAGCAAGCGGACGAGACATCTTTCCTGAGCTAGAAATTTCTCTTGACCGTACCCCCTTTAATTTATGTTCCCTCTCACTTGGTTGCCTGCAGCAAAACCCATTAATGGTGGCAGTTTGTGACACAACCCAAGGCTCCTCTAATGGGCAGCTCTCCCACAATTCCGCTGCGCTCTGGCTTTTGGAGGAATTTGCTGGGGTTGTGGTGCTCAGCTTCTCCCCCTCCATTTCCCAGGCTCCAGAGACTAATCCGTCCTTCAGCCGGCTGCACCGCTGCTGTGGCAGTGTTTTCTCCCCCATCGCGGTAATCATGCGGCGGTCCCTGCGAACAGCGGGAGAAGCGGAGCCTGTTAGATGCATAAAAGGTAAGATGAACTACGTGTCATAAAACTTTTGCAAGTTCCCTTTTTGGTGTTTGTGCGGGGGTTATTTTATATGGCTCCTGATCTGAAGCTAAAATTGCCCATCAAAAGGGATAATGCATCTTTAAGCTGTTACAATGACTTCTAAATTTTTCATTTAATGTCAGCGAGGAAAAAACCCCCTCAGTCGACTGAGTTACGTTGGTGAGATGGCTGTTTCATTCCATAAAGTGTCTGCAGTGGATTTGAACAGTAGGAAATCCAAGGGTGATAAATAGCTATTTCTAAGTAAATTTCATGCAATTGCCCTTTGGTTAAAGTCTTTCCTCTCAGCACTTTCCTGTGCACATAGCCCAACTAATAATATTCAGGAGCAAGTGCTTTCCAGTGTGACAACTGATTGCACTTTGAAGCAGTAAATGGCTGATTTCATAATTGGTATAATTTTTCACAAGTACCTGAATGTCATACATGGAAAGAATAAGCAACCTGGACTTAATACGGGAGCTTTTTCAATCCTCCTAAAAATCAATAATGTATTAAACCCCTCTAACTGATTAAAATAATGTGAGCCTGGAGTAGGTTTTGTGAGGAAGGCAGGTTTCTTCAAGGGTGGCAGATTTATGGCAAAAGGGTTAATACATGGGGAGAGGGGGGATATGTTGCAGATGGAGCCCGTTTTCCTAATGAAACTTTTATCAAGATTTCCCTGGTTTGAATTGTTTCACTTAGTGCGATGGAAGGAGCGTTTCCTCCAGTGCTCAGGGCAGCATCTTCGTGGGAAAGGTGGTTGGAAGAAATGTAGGGGCCTGGCCCAAAAGCCTCCTGCTGGCTCCAGAGGGTGCTGGGAGGGGCCAGAAGGCCCAGGGCAGGCTGCTGAAGCCCAAGGCACTGTCTGTCCCCAGTGTCCTGGGCATCTGCCTGTGCTGGTCACAGCAGCACCGTATCCCCTTTTCCCAGAGGATGACACATCTCACCCCGCTGCGCACACAGTGCTGCCTGGTCCTCCGCAGGACGGGCTCTCTGCTCCCCGGGGTGGTCACACACAGGTGAGTTGAGGAATCTATTGAATTGTCACTTCCCCACACCAAGACAAGGCTCCCCGAGCTCTGTGTTCTTCACGTTTGTCTGTTGTTTCAAACCCATTTCCTATTTTCCAGCTGAGGGACTCTGCCGGCAGCTTTTTGCCAGAGATTAAAACAATTTAGGAAGCAGACACCCAGTTCTTTTCGCTGGGCAGTAGGTAAATTGGAGGCCTGTGAGGAGCCGGCAGATTTTATTATCAACACACAGTTGGCTACTTAACTACCCTTAGGAACCCCCATATTTACAGGCAGCTACTAGTTGTCTGCACCACAAGGAAAACAGTGTGCCCTGCAGAGCTGCTCTGGCTGCTGCCCGCTCGCGGGTACCCCCATGAGAGCACCAGCAGCACGGCAGTAGGTGTTCAATGGGAGGAAAGCTGTTGAAGAACAAAGGTACCTGATCCGGGAAGTGATCCAGCAGCGGTGACCAGCCTGGGTGTGCTCCCAGTGGGCTCTGGCCAGAGGTGCTGATCCAGCAGGAGCTTGGCCAGGGCTCAGCCTCCGTGGTGCTGGGATAGCAACACAGTACCACGCACGTTTTGTACTGAGCCCAGACCTCATGGGCCAGTGGGTGGCCCCAAAGCCTTTGTTGGCGTCCCTGCTCTTCAGTGTTGGGGTTGGGTCAGTGCGTGACACTGTGCTGCTGCTCCTCAGTCCGTTCTGTGTCAGCCTTGATGGCTGCATTGAGGCCAGGGGATGAGGGAAATAGCGTTTGTCATTAGCTATGGCTCTCATTGATTAGTATCAAAATAGCTGTTTTAAGTGTAATTACCACTAATTTGTGCGAGAGCACCATTAGATGTGGAAATTCATTGGCCAGCGGGTGCAGGCAGCAGATCGCAGTGACGTGGGGTTACGCACGCCAACCATTGCTCAGCTTGCTAAGCAGCTTCCCAGGGTTTAGGTGTCTGTGCACCTTGGGGTCTCCCAG
Organism: Rhinopomastus cyanomelas; assembly: GCA_013400115.1. Classification (NCBI taxonomy): domain Eukaryota; kingdom Metazoa; phylum Chordata; class Aves; order Bucerotiformes; family Rhinopomastidae; genus Rhinopomastus; species Rhinopomastus cyanomelas. Next base: position 1,095,550 of record VXBP01008118.1, read on the forward strand.
CTGCTTTCCCTTGGGCCCTTTGCCAGGGCCTGGGGACCTGGAGCTCCTGTCCCAAGCAGAGGAGCACATCCCAGTAGGCTTGATGTGGGAAGTTCTGCTGGAGCCCAGGAAGACAAAGAGGGTGGCTCTTGAAATTCTACCAGGATCCAAAAAATCTCGTGGACTCATTCATCAGGATTGCTGTAGCTCTTGACCACATAGTCAATGATTTATTTAATCTTAATATATTCCACCAAGAGCCCCCATATTTCCATAAATATGTCATATCTACCTAATACATAGTAATGAACCTGCTCCAAGGGTAAATAAATAAGATCTAAGCTCAGCGAGCCAATGTTTATCAAAGGGAGATATACAGATATTGAGTCCTTTAAAGTACCATTCTTCACAGCAATCACAGCCCGCTTGGGCAATTTATAATGTGTCAAGTCAATTAGAAATCCCGGGGGGCTCGGGCTGAGTGCGGAGGGGGTGCTCTGGCAAAGCAGGCAGGGCCAGGGGGGTGTGAGCGCGCCGGGGCACAGCCAAGCGCAGCACTGCAGAGCGCCAGTGCTGCTCCTCCACAAACACTGCAGAGCCACTGGGGACTCTTCCCTGAAAGGTTGTTCTGCTTAGAATCACAGAGCTGGGTAGGTTGGAAGAGACCTTTAAGCTCCTCGAGTCCAGCTGTTTCCCAGCATGGCCAGGTCCCCACTAACCTCTGTCCCTCACTCCACATCTCCTGGGCTTCTCAGTCCCTCCAGCCATGAGGACTCCACCACTGCCGTGGGCAGGTTCCAGAGCTGAAAGTGGTGCCTGGGCTGTTCTAATTTTCCTATCCCATTATTTAATGGGGTGACCCACAGCAGCAGGTAGTGTGAGCTGATGCTAGCGATTCCTATACAAACAGCTTGAGCTCACACAAACACAGTGGCAAAGGGAAACACCTCACTTACTGGAGTAGCAGCTACACACCTTGTTTTCTAGAGCTCAGAGTTTCCCCTCTGCGCTGTGATGAGTTTGACAAAGTCAAGAGTGGGATATTGGGATGGTGCCGGTGCGGCACGCGATGTTGTGTGCTCGTGCTGCCATTATGACATGACTTGACAGGCTGTGACAGGGCACGTTGTGCGCCGCTGCTGATGCCATCAAGTACTGGGAAAGTAAGGAAGGCAAGTTCTGAAATGAGAAATTTTCAAATGGGTTCGCTGCCTTTTTGCTAAGAGAGTTCCCAACCAAATGGTTTTCATTCCCATTTTGAAGAAGTTTGTTTTGTTTGCAGATTGCAGACAGCTTCTGAGGACTCGAGGTTTCCTGTGAGGGCAGACCCCTGGTTTGGATTCTTTCACAACCCCACTGCTCAGCACCTCCTGCTCCCTGTGTGTGTCCTGGTGTCTGTGCGCCAGCACAGTGGTACGTCCCTACGTCCGTCCGTCCGTCCGTGTGTCTGCATGGGCACTGTGCTCCTGAGCGATGCTCTGGCCCCCAGGAGCTCCCTCCTGTTCATGGGGTGCGATGTGCCTCAGCGGGTCATTTTGGGCAGGGAATTGCCAGTCCCTGCACAGGGGGTGTGGAGAATGCTCAGGGTGTGAAGAGCCCGAGGACAGAAAACACCAGTATTTTACTTTGTGACTGAAACCCTCCGGGCCTTTAGTGGCAGCGGCTGGGTGTTAGAGGGTGTGTGGTCCCTGTCTCTGCGGCGCGGCTCCCACTCTTTGGGGTCTCTGCCTGGCCCCTGCCTGTTTGGGACATTTCTGGAGGCGCTGGGTCACTCTGCTTTTCCTGCGGGTAGAGCAGTTCAGTTTTCACTCTCTGCTTTGCTGCCTCCTCTACTGACCCCCAGCAGTCAGGTGTTGGCTGAAGGGGCCTCGGAAAGCCCTGACTGGGGCTGTGTCCTGGCAGATGAGTGAAGGGAGTGATGAAGACGCTGGCCGGCACCAGCCTGGCGCATGTTTTGCTCTTGTCTCCTGTGCAGGGCACAGCCCGCTGACCCTGGTTTAAGCTCCTTTTCCCAGGGATACATGGACAGTTCTCACTTCCAGCGCCCAAGCGATGCCGAGCTGGTGAGCCGGGTGTGCGCGGAGCTGGCTCTGTCCGATGCAGCTGCAGAGGAGCGTATTCCCTGTTGAAATCCCTGGAGAGAACTGGCCCTTGCTGGCCGGCAGGCAGGAGCTGCAGCGGCCTGGAGACTGGGGCGGGAGTCGATCTGGACGCAGGGGGCCGGAGCCTGTGCTCGGTGTTCTCCTGCCTGTGAGCCAGGCTGGCGGCACAGCGGCTGCAATCCGGGTTCATTTTTAATGAAACTCCTTTTGCAACAATCCTACAGCAGCCCCAAATGGTGGCAGATCAGAGGGCTGCCAGGTGGAGGATCTCAGCTGCTGCAGAGTGGCTCCGATGGGGAAGCCTCTGGTGATGCTGGGAGGTGCAGGGTGATGGTGGGGAGGGTCACTGGTGGGGGTGTGAGGGCAGGGGCCTGGTGGGGCTGCAGAGGAGCAGGGTCTGTGACCATGAGCAACAGGAGGCTGAGGCTGACAAGGGGAAGGAGAGCAGGTGTGGATGCAGCAGGGACTTCCTGACCCGTGCAGTAGGGCAGGGCATGGTGCTGTCGCTCCGCTGTGCATGGCCAGTGAAGCCAGGACTGGGGCTGGACCCAGACCAGGGCCTCCCCCTGAACCGGATTTCCAGCCTGTGTGGGACCTGTGGAGTAATGAAGGGGCTCCCCACAATTTGTCCTTCCCCAGTGCACCTCACTGGGGGCACTAGGCGTAGTGCTGGGGACAGGCAGCGCTACCAGCAGCTCCTGGGCACAGGAGACCCTGGTGACAGTGAAAGGTCATTCACGGCCCTCTGCAGTGTGAGCTTCAAGTGGAAATGTCAGATTTTATTATTTGGTGCTGACAGAGCGCCCAGAACAGAGGCTGTGATGGCTGGGGATCTCCGGCTTCTGCTCCCCCTCCTTCCCATGCAGCAAGGGGCTGTGTGGTCCCTGCCAGCGGTGCCGGTAGGTGGGTGGGCACCTGAGTGCCAGGAGCTGCGTGAGAGTGCTCCTCACCAGTGCTTCCACCGCCTTGGGCTCCCGGGGAGCCTACAGCAGGGAAGGGTCTGGGGGGACCTCACCAGTCTTGGGGATGAGGGTCTGGGTCCTGGCTGCTCTTCCCTGATGCTACCCTCACTGCCTGGCACCAGCCCCCTCTGGGTGTGGAAGCTCTGGTCAGGCCCTGGACTGGGCTGCCCAAGGTGGTGGTCGAGTTCCCATCCCTGCATGAGTTTAAAAGTTGCTTAGATGTGGTGTTGGAGGATCTGGCTTAGGGGTGACCTTGTAGAGTAGGGTTGATTGTTGGACTTGATGATCCCTGAGGTCTTTTCCGACCTGGATGATTCTGTGATTCTCAGGCGTGAGCTGCTGCATCGCTCCCATTTCCGTGGCAGCAAATGGAGGGGGTCTGATCCAAATTGCGTTTCCTCTCGCAGTCTGGAGGACGGCAGCGCATTAGAACCGATAATATCCCACCACTGCTCCTGTGCATGATTTTTTAATTAAAAAACTACGGAGTAAACAAACATTCTGCTGCCGAGTAGCCCTGCAGAGACCCATCGGCAGGCGCCCGCGGCCCCGCTCTTCTTCAGGAAAGTTTATGTCTCAACAAAGAACAACGGGTGCCCTCGCCCGCCCGAGCAGTTAGTGCTGGGTAAAAGTTTGAAGTGAAAGGCAGCTGGCAACCTTCTCCAGCCCGCGAAATGATATTAACATTTGATTATTCTAAGGTGAGCTTTTTGAAAGGGAATTTTAAATGTTACCCTGCTGTTCCCGCACACAAAAACCTTTAATTTTATGCAAATGAACAGCGAGGAGCTGAGCGCTTAATGTAAACCAACACCGGCTTTGTGGGAGAGGTTGGGAGGGAAGAAAAAACCCAGGAAAAAAGATTCCCAGGGATTCTTTAATTGCTGTCTGAAATTATGTAAATCCCGGCGCTCGGCAGAGCGCAATTATCCCGTGGCCCTCGCTGCCAGCATCGCTAATGTCTAACAAAATATCGGTGGGTGACATTTAGTCGAGGTAATGCAAATGAGAATTAATTTTTTTCCGAGACAAAGGGCAACGAAAAGATCACCCCCCACTCACACGCGCCGGGGGGACTCTGCTGCGGGGGCCAAGGGGACCCCAGCAGTTGGGCTGTGGGGACAGTGGGGCCCTGGCCAGAGCCCGTAACGGCTGCTTTCCCTGTGTGTCTGTTGAAGGATCGAACCTGGAAGGTGGGGACAGGCTTCCTGTTTGTTTTTCTGGTTAATTCATGGTCATCCTGACACAGGCACAGGGGGGGAGCTGATTGAAGCCCCCTAATAGCTGTGGCTGCTGTTGGGGAGCTGGCGGGTGATTTATCACCTCCTTGTGCTGATAACCAACAATAATTCTATTAAATATTCAGGGAGAGGCTTTTGCAACACAATTATCAGAGGAGGTCTGTTGGTGCAGAGCTCCTTCAGGAGAACAAACGGGGTGCGGGCTCTGCAGAAGGCTGGGTCACCCCCGGAGACCGGGCTGCGGTCAGTTCTGTGCTCTGAGGGCAGAGGGACAGTTCCCATGTTTCAGCATAAATCAGAGAAGTCATAAAGGGATTTTCCTTCTCTTTTTGTTTGTTCTGTGGGTTCTGGCGTTTCATGGCTGCATCTGAGGGCTGGAGACTCCGCTCCCCTCTTAAAAGAGAGAAGGGAATCCCGGTGGAAACTGGTGCGAGGCAGGGGCAGTGCCGTGTGAAGAGCAATGAAGTACATGGCTGCTCAGAAGGCTCCGGACCAGGGTAAGAAGTGCTTGTGGAATTATCCTTTGAAATGTACGCTCTGTGGGGAGGCCCTGGGGATCAGCCTGGCTGAGGAGATGGGCTGAGTTGCACCATCTGTTTGGGATTTAGGACAGGCAGAGCTGTGAAAATATGAATTAAAATACAGAGCGGCAGAAAAGAGTTTCCTCTTGGCTTGTCTGTTTGAAATGAGACCGAGCAAAGCTGGGTGGCTGGTGCCACCCCTGTGACACGGGGACGGGTGGCTGCTGGCCTGTGGGACCCCTGCATCTGCCTCAGCTGAGTGCGACTGCGCTGGCAAAGCTCACGCACGTCCCCCTTGCATGTGTTTGGTTCTTGCCACATCAGCTCCCTGCGTCGTGCTAAGGCAGCAGCAGAGGGGCCGAGGCCTGGCAGCATCGCTGACGCCTGGCAGTCCTGGGCAAGCATCGCCAGCAGCCTGAGACTCGCTCCGTGGTCACATTTCTGAGTGAGGCAGCTCTAGTGCTGAGAGAGCAATGGGCGGATCATCTGTTTCTCATTGCATTCCCTTCCTCTGAGCTGTGGAAACTAGTGCGCTGAGGGATGTGTTCCCCCGCTGCCTGCGCTCTGACCACCAGCCTGCCCAGGTACTCCCTCGGCCACGCTGGGCACCCGCTGAGGCTGCCAACACAGTCCCTCCGTGCTGGTGCAAATGGATGAGGGTGAGGTGTTGCAACCACAGCCAGAGCTGTCCCTCCTCAGCAGGACGCTGCTGCTGTAGACAGGCTCTCCTTGTCCTCCTGGAATGTATCATCTTTGTCATCTAAGGGTTAGGCTCCTCAAAGCTTGATGCCTGTCTTTAATCTGTAGCACGTGCACAGTCTCAGTGGGTTAGGGTTAGAGTCCGCGAAGAGTTAAGAGCTGCTGGTGCTCGAGCGCAGAGGCACCTTGAGCCCTCAGTGCTTATGCCAGGCTCCTGAGTGTTTCTCCAGCGTTCTGGATGCCATGGGGAGGCTGAGCTTCTGACACCTCCTTTAACAAACTCCCGGTCTCCAGTAGCGGGATGGGGTTGACAGCGGAGGTGAGTGCAAGCCAGGGACAGCCGTGTGTGGCTGCAGGCAGCGTTAGGGTCAGAGCAGGGTGGACACAGCTGGGGACGCAGGTGCCTGTCAGGCGTGGGGAGCTGAGGCTCAAGGGCCAGCGCCTTCCTCTCTCTTCTCGGGCAGGCTAGGACTCCTCGGCACAGATGTCACACTCCAGCCCAACGTGTCCCATCTGTGCTCAGGTGCTGTTTGTGTGGGTTTGTTACCAGGTTCCACCACATCAGCTTCATTTTCACCGACGCAAGCTGGTGCAGTGGGATCCGGGGTCGAACTGCTGTGAGAAAGCAGGGCAGGCTTTGGAGCCAGCCGCAGCACGACCCAGACAGTGTTTGCAGGGTGGGTGCTTCTCCAGCCGTTTGCTTGCAGCAGCACAGTGTGTGCAGGGGGCTGCAGTACGAGGCCCCACTGTCTGGATCTCCAGCGTTTGGTTTCCATCGCTGTTTTGTGCCGTCAGATGACAAAAGCAGAAGGAGCACCTTCCACATTTGAAATGGCTCCTGTGAAACCCTTTGTTTTGCCCTCGTATGGTTCTGGTTTAGGTCAGCTGACAGGACCTTCCGTGAAATGACCCTTCCCACTCCGTACGGTGAGGACGGACGAGGCCTCTGGAATTTGGGATTAGAAGACCCAGACAAAGGCAGTGGCTGAGAGGCAGCGATTCGGAAGTGTCTTGTGTTGTGCGATGTTCATTTTATTTAGGGCTAAACCGCATTCTTTTCCTTCAAGCATCCTCTGCCCGTGAGCTGATGCCAAGCCCTGTGAAGCAGTGGGCACATACGTCGTTGCTGCAGCCAGCAGTGAGCTGCAGGCCGGCCTTGCCCCCGTGCCGCCTGGCTGCCTGCGCCCGCAGTGGCTCAGGTCAACTGCTATTTGTCAAAGGCAGCCGTGGCCGTGGCCCCCGGCAAAGTGCTGATCACAGCACAGCACCCTCTGAACTGACCCGGGCGTTTAGCCTTTTCTGAGAAGTCTTTACAGAAAGGTCAGCAAATGCTTTGTGACAGGACGCGAGCACCTCCCTAACCCCTTCCCTGCTCGCTCCCTGCCTCGCCCCGTGTGCCAGGCACTGGGCGAGCTGTGACTGGAGGTCCCTCGCGTGGATGTTTCTTCCTTCACATCACTCAAACCTGCTGTGACCCCCCCTGTTTCTGTCAGAAGCCTCATCTATTGCCAGGGGATGCTTTAGCATCAGCCAAATGATTTTCCTTGGTGCCCCCATGACACTGTGGTTGTGCTGCCTGAAGCAAAGCTCTTGTCTCTGAGCTCTGCTTGTCCTGACTGCAGCCTCCACTGCCCTGGTCCCCATCCCTGCTTCAACACAGCCTCTTATAGTCTGGATTTCGGAGCTGGGTTGAAGAGGAATGAACCTGTTAGAGCAAAATGCTGCTGAGGAGGAGGATGTCGCAATGGGGATATGAGGAGGGGGGTTCCATGCTCTGCATCATGGCAGCACCAGCTGCCTTTTCCTGATGGCACCACGTACCCCAGGCTCTGGAGCCAACTGCACTTCCCCATCCTACAGCCAGGGTTTTCTCCATCACATGGTTTCTGTGCTCACTGCGACTGTGTCCAGGAAGCCTCCACCACTAGGCACTCACTGACCTGTGTGCTGGCTCCATCCCAGCACCCGCAGTGTCAGCTGCCTGCCCTGGCATCACCCAGCGACTGCCCGTGGTGAGGCAGGCAGACAGACAGAGCAGCAGCAGGAGCCAGTCACTCTGAACAGATTTGCCAGCTAGAAAGTTCCTTGCAAGAAAATGGAGCAGCAAGGGGCACGTGGTCCTGAGGAGGAAACAGGCTTACGGTCCCCGAGCCCTCCCTGCCCTGAAATGGCCCAGGATTCTAAGCAGATCAGAGCAAAAACCTCCCGGAGCTGGGTAATTCTGCCTCTTCCCGATAAGCCGGTAACCCCATTAATGGGGAGTCTGGCGTGGAGGGAGCTGTGCTGGGAAAGCGCCGCGCCTCGGCATGCCCCGCAGATTAAGAAGGACTTAATCGGAGTGCAGCCACGACGTGCGCTGCGCGGCTTTATTCCTCTGGAATAACGCGGTGCGTGGGGCCGGTCGGGGAGCAGCACAACGGGAATACCTCTGATTACTGCGGGGGCTCTTTTAATGTTATATTGGTGGCTGAGTTCTGCTCTTGCTCCGAAGGATTAGAGGGATAATTCCATTACAATTTAGTAACAAGATTAAAAGAGCCAGTTATCCAGTTATGGGGGGCTATGGAAACGAGCAGTGGCTTCTGGAGGTCTTGGGCTCCGGGTGGGTGTATCACTCACAGCACATACGCGTCCAAATCAGGTTACGGCACAGGCAGGGCATGTTTGAGGTGAAAAGGTCTCTGGGGCCACCTGTGCTGGCTTTGCTGTGAGAAGGGTTCAGGGCATGGAAAGGCTGCAGATGGGGAGACTTTCTAGGGTGAGCAGTCAGAGCAGAGAAGAAAGGGAGGAACTGCAGAGGAAGTGCTCAGGACACAGAACCCTTCAGGCAGCTCCCAAGATCCAAAACCCTGGAGTCTGTGCTGAGGGACCATTCCACACCCTCACTGTCGCCCTAAGGACAGAAGGAGCCATCTCTGGCAAGAAGAGATGGAGGAGACCCAGCACTCACCCCTGAGGTGGCTACTTCCAGGGCTAGAGCGGGTCCCCAAGGGCAGTAGGATGCTGTGGTGGAGATTGCCAAGTCCCTCAGCTTCACAGCACTCAGGAGAAATGCGTGTGGGAGAGCTGTGGCTTGGTACCGCAGGATCTTGGCACCTTCCCTATCTCCACAGCTGGAAGAGGAACCTGGGGCAGCTGCCGTGGCAGGTTCAGTTTCTCCACGTGTAGAAGCAAATCCCTAAATTCTTCAATATCGGGTTTTTTCTAGGTTCTCTGTGACCAGTGAAGTGTGAGACCAGCAGTGGCAATTCCTGATGGGTGCTGACTTCTGCAGGGCACATTTGTTTCCCATGCCCCCCACCTCGCACAGGTAACAGCAGGGACATGGATTTATTACAACTGTATGTCTGAGCCTCACCCCAGTGGTCTCCCGGGCAGTTACAGGGGTATCTGGGCATTTGACTTTAGAAAATGCTTTTCAGGAGCATCTCTAAATCTCTTGGAAGGGCGTTGGCTGACCCTGGCCACGATAGAAGATACAGACTCGGGAGGATGGGGTTCTTTCACCTGTAGGAAAAGCGTTTGCAGTGCTGGTCCACTCTGGCCCGGGACTGAACCCCCACTCCAGCAGTCCCTCATGATGGAGCCGTCACGCACACACGTGGAGCTGGCGGGACCCGCTCTAGGTTAGGCCGTAGCCATCCCTGACATTGCTCTTCGTGTCCTCTGTACTGATTAACTGATTAATTGATATTTAATTGATTGTTCTGTCGGAGCAGGACTGTAGCATGTGCTAATCGCCTCGCTGACTGCTGCTACCGAGTCCGAAGGGCACTCAGTATAAATCCTGCACAGGCTGAAGGTACTCAAAGTATTTTGGTGGCTGCAAAGAGCTGAGTTCACGGTGCTCTGTCATCTCATGCCCAGAGGTCTCTCTCCCTCCTCTGAAAATGATTGTGTGAAGCATTAGAATTTCACTGTTCAGGAGGGGTAAGAGAGGTGCCCTCGGAGCCGTTTCCCAGCCACGTGCTCAGCTCTGCTCTCTGCCCAGGAAGCTCCTGTGCGGTGTCTGGGCTGGTTTTGCTCTGCAGGAGTGTCCCAGCATTATCTGGACGCTGGTGCAGCCTGAGAGTCCATCCCTGTGCCGAGCCTGGGGAGGGCTGAACCCCAGCCCCCTGAGCATCTGCGGTGCTGCTTTTGCTGTTTGTCAAGAGCTTCTTAAAGGCCTCTTGCCCACAGCCGCTAGCAATCTGTCCTTTTCTCCTCGAACCAACCCTTTATGGGCTTGTTCTGCTGAAATTTATGGGTCGTTGGGTAAAACGTCAGGCGATGTTACAGCATGAATGTAGGATGCTTCTCCCTGCCCAAACCGGGCTCTGTGGCCGCTGCTGAGTTGTGGCCCCCCGGTGATGCCAGCTTGGGGGCAGGACGGGGCAGGCACCCCTGGCGTCCCTGCAGGGGCTGAGGTTATCCCGGGTTGCTGCGGGGATGCGGGACACGGGCAGCAGCGGCTGCGTGACAGATGCGGGTCGGGGCGCGCTAGTGGGCCCCGGGGCGACTGGAGCTCCGAAGGGGCCGTGCGGGTTCGCGCAGAGCCACCGCAAGCCCCGCATCGCCGCTGTCTCGCTGCGTTAGTTTCACGGGCTCCGGAGCCGCTGACCTTAAGCTCTGCGAAGGGCTCGGTGTGGGAACGGATGGGTTTCTCCATCCGCCCCGACAGAGGGGCCGCGCTCGCTTCCAAATGCAATTCTGCCCTCGCTTACGGAAATGGGATCGCGGGGCCGCCCGGCACCGACGGCCCCGGAGCTGCGGGGTCAGGGCGCGGCGGCTCCCGGCTGCGGGCGGCAGCGCCGAACCGCTGCTACCCCCTGGCGCCCGCAGCCCGCGGATGCTCCGCGATCCCCCCTGCGCTGCTGCTCCCCTGCCATCCCCAGCGATCCCCACAGCACTGCAGCTCCCCATGATCCCCGTCCCAGTGCTGCTGCTCCCCACGATCCCTCCAGCACTGCTGCCCTCCACACACTGCTACCGTACCCGGGAGGGCAGTAGCTGTTGGGGATCAGCTCCTTCTCCGCGGTCCCTGGCGCTTCTCACCACCAGAGGAATCCATTGGTTCACACTGACCCCCACGGTGGGGTCTGTCTTCACCCAGGGGTAGGTTGGGGGTGGCACCTCAGAGTGCAAGGAGGGTTGAGGCATGAACACCCTGTGGGCACAGGCAGTGGGTGCCAGGCTGCAGCCAAGGCTGGGCAGGGGGATCCCAACACCCCCAGCTCTGGGGCACCTTGGCAAACCCACCTGTGAAACTTGTTGGGACCGTGGTCAGGACTGGGCCCAGGCCACAGCCGCAGCAAAGCCGCAACCTGGATCCCCATCCCCGCGTCGCACTGCTCACTCTGTGCATCTTGTTAATGAAAAGCATGGATGTAATTTCAATTAAAGATAATTACATATTTAAACTTAACATTAAATTCTGCACTAAAACAAAATTACTTGAGATCTCAGTGTGCAGCCGTGCGGCAGGCGAGGCGGGCAGAGAAGGAACTGCCAGTATGCAGAGCGAGCTGATCCCCTCCGCCCCATCTCCTGCTGGCACCCTGCTCCTGTCCAGCCCAGTGGATGCGGCTGGTTCCCTCCGGACACCCTCAGTCCGTGGTGGCTCCTCTCGCTGGCTCTGACTGGGCAGGCCCCACAGACACTGGCTGTGGCCACACTGCGCTGAGCAGCACAAACAGCACCAAATACCCCGAGTGAGACCCCCGGCAACAGGGTGGCATGTGGGGCTATGGTGACATCAGCCAACCCTGGCAGCAGACAGGCCCTTGGCTGTGCTGCTGGATCCTTGTGGCCTCTCGCATCCATGGGAGGAGACTGAGAGCTGGTCTCTTCGGTTAAGTCTGAGCCCACAGTGTCTGCAGTGAAGTTTTGAAGCAGATCAGACATTTCTGCTGAGATCCAACAGATCTGTTGGCCTCAGAAAGAATTTTCTGGAAACTGCACGCTTTGGTTGTTCTTGACGATTCAGCCCCAAATCCCAACCCGCAGCCTTTCAGTCTCCCAGCGGCAAACGCCCTTGTGCTCTGTCCTCAGACACTGGCAGTCGCTGGTGTGAGGTGGTCTGAGCTGCGTCTTGCTCTCCTCGTCCTGCATTCAAGCAGCGAATGAAAAACACCAAAGCGATGGTTTGCGGCGGCCAGCGGCTGGGTCTGCACGCTAGGCTGGCTCAGGGCAGAGCTTGGTGAGCACCGGCCCCAGCCGTGGGGCTTATCCCCTGCAGCGGGGCCCGCACACGTGCGTTGCTGGCTCAGCTCGAGGCCAGGAAGGGATATTTTTTCCCTGGCTTTATATATTTCCTAAAAATAGATGGCCAGAGGATGAGGGGGTTAAAACCACCTTAAATCAGACCAGCTTAGAGCCCTGCTAATGAGGCCTGAGCTTCAGAGCAGGGCTGCGCAAGCCGTGAGCACCGCGTGGGCACGGGAAACCAGAGGGAAGCCAAGGGCGTCCACGTCCCCATCCCGCCAGAGCAGCCCGCGCTCGGGTCTGTCCCAGTGCCCGGTAATGACAAACCACAGACACGGTGGCACCGTCAGACCGATTCACAGAGAGGCTTTTGTTCAATAAAACATGAAAATTATTCATTGCGTGATTTAATTTGATAGGAAATTCATGCTGCTCCTGTAATCATTGTTATCATTATTGATTACTGCAGTGGGGCTGAGCAGCTGCAGTCGAGGGCCAGACCCCCGCTGCACCTTGTGCCAGGGGGCAGCCCTCGTCCTCATGGACCCGTGTCTCACTTCCTACCCCAGCTGGGCACCAGTATGGCACTGGAGCTGGGCATGTGAGCAGTGAGCTGGCCGGGGCTGCCGGCAGACACCGTAGCTGCACCAGGCAGGGGTCAGGAAATGAAGACGTCAGCTGGGCAGACGCGGCCGGGGGAGCAGCGACACTGGTGCTGCTGTCATTAAGCTCCAGTGTGACCCTCACCTGCAGAGCCCTTTGCTCCTGTCCTCAGGCTGCACTTGTCTCCCAGCCCTAGGAGATGTCTGTGCCCAGCATCCACCGGGAAGGGCCGATTTGCCACTGGGAAGGAGGCAGCGGGCGGGAGTTGTTTGCTCGCTGTGTGAAGGCATCGAGCAGCTGTGAGAGGGGCAGCGCTGCAGGCACCGCACAGCACAGCACCACGCTCCAGCACTGGGCTTTCTGCTCCTCTGGTAAATGATGGCAGTTATCAAGCCCTGACAAGTGGCATTAAAATTTATTAGCCAGCATAAAGTTTTATTTAAGGGATGGGAGAGATTTAGTGGGCACTGCGAGTCCTTGCCGAGACTGGCTGTCACCTTCCAGAGCTGCTTGCGGGGTGGGCAGGGCACAGGGCGGCCCTGAGTGCTCCCGCTCCTGCGCTCCGTCCCGGGGCTCTCCTCTGCTGCCCCACGGACCTGCGTTGCAGCAGCCCTGTATCCCGCCCCTGCCGGTCCAGCTGCGCAGACCCTGCTGCTGGCATGCGCCCGGCACCGGCGAGGGAGCTCCTGTGGCGACGCTTCCATCAATCAGCTTGGCAATCGCGAGCACACAACGCGGATGCCGGGGTTTGAATCCCGCCCTCACTGATGCTTTGCTGCCCACTAGATCCCCCCTCGTGGTGGTTGACTCTTAACCCCGAGGCAGATCCCAAATCAGAGAGGCCCTGTGTCAGCGTAGTCCACCTCAAAGAGCCTGGAATTAACATCGCATCATGGCTCGACCGTGCCGGCCGCACGGAGCCACTGCTTGCTCCTTATTAATATTTATGGTGGGGAGAGAAAGTTGCGTAAATCTTGGCGGAGACTTAATTGAACCAACTTCTCGTGATCTCTCCTCTTGCAACTTCACCCAGTGCGGACTGCGCATCCAGCAGATGCTGGTCCCACGGAGAGCTCCCAGCAAACGCGGTGGCACCCGTGGGGCTCTCCCGACTCGTCACCCCATTGTGCCCAGGCCACCCTCAGCCGCTGGCACCCTGGCCAGGTGTGAGGCTGTAGAGGCCCCTGGGCCCTCGCGAGCCACGTCTGGCAGAGCACAGCTCAGCCGCGGCCCCTCTGCGGGGGCTTATCGGCGCCTCGTGTCTGATCTGCAGCCGCGATTCCCGCGGAAGCAGTTACCACGCGCCTGACACATCTGCGATACGGCCGTCATAGCCAGGAAGCAGCTTGACCTCCAACGGCTCCTGCGAGTGGCGGGATTGACGCTTCGCATCGACTTTGCTTCAGGCTTATCCGCAGATCTCAGCCCGTTTCATTGGAGAGCCGCCGCACGCGGGGTGCGGGACCACCGGGCGCAGACAGCTTCATCTGCGGCGCCTCGGCAGCCAGGCGCGGCCTTGGCTCCTCTTGTCTCGCTGATGTTTTCGCTCTGCTGGCGACTTTGACTTCACAAAAGCTCCTCGTGGGTTCCAGCGAAGTCTGGGAAGCAGTAGCAGCTGGTGATGTTCCCTGGCCCCTCTCACGGGGAGAAGTGGAGGAGGAGCTGTGGAGAGCAAGTGGTGGCTGATGAAACTCAGGCAGTCCCACTGGGTCTGGCCACATGGGCAGCGCTGACTCTTCTAACGTGGGTTGGAGCTTGGTTGGGCTGAGTTTGAGCTTGGTTTGAGCTCGGTTGGGCTGGTTTTGAGCTTGGTTTGAGCTCGGTTGGGCTGGGTTGGAGCTGTTTGAGCTCGGTTGGGCTGGGTTTGAGCTCGGTTTGAGCTCGGTTGGGCTGGGTTGGAGCTGTTTGAGCTCGGTTGGAGCTCAGTTTGAGCTCGGTTGGAGCTTGGTTGGGCTGGGTTTGAGCTCAGCTGGAGCTCTATTTGATGTGGAGGTCATATTCTTAGTGCCGGAAGAGGGCTGGGGCTGGGTGTCCCCGGGTGGGAGTGGGGGCAGCCCGCAGCAGGCACCTCGGAGGCCCCGCTGGGTGATTGTGTCTCTTTGCTCATGCAGGTGCAGTCCCTCTCGTCTGCGAATCCGGAGCCGTTTCTGCATAAATGCCGCGCGCGCCAAGGTGGTGCCGCCACTGCGTTCCTTGTCCCAGCTTTTGTCTGCCCAGACGCTGAACGCTGAGAGCAGCTCGGAGCTGCCGGTGCCTGGAGCAGCACTCCTGCAGCTCAGGCTCTGCTGGCCGGGGAGAGGGCGGAGGGTGGCGTGGGTGAGGGCACAGTGGGGCGATCCGTAGGTGATGGGGAGCAGTGGGAACCTTGTGGCAGGTCCTGGTGCTGCAGCCGCCTGAAACCCCTTCCAACAGCCTGGGGGTGGACTCCTGCCGGCGGGGCCAGGGACCCGAGGAGCTGGTCCCACTGTCACTCACATCCCATCCCACCTCCCACCTCCTCACTTACCAAAACTTGACATGGCAACGAGAAAAGATGAGGAGCACCGACAGCCCCGCAAAGGTGACAGCGACAAAGAAATATGGAGCAATCACGTTGTCAGGGAGCCTATTAGGAACCTAAACCCGCCTGGCTCGCCGGCACCAGCCGCCCTGATTTATGGCCCAGCGCAGTTCACGAACTCATCAGGGCTTTTGCATGGAGAGGAGATGGATTTTCTTTCAGCTGTTTATGGCCTGAGCAGACTGTTCTCAAAGTTAGTGTTTGATTTTATAAACCAGAGGTTCTTGCTGGGCTGAGCCGGGCACAGAGCCGGCGCTGCAGAGCCAGATCTCATCCCGAGGCCCCCATCGGCACCACACAGCTCGAGAGCTGCATTTCCTGCGGGTTCCCAGCGTGGCCCCACTGCAGGGGGATGGCTCTCGCGTGTCTGGGCTGCGATGCCGGCAGCAGCCCCCTGAGACGAGAGGCTTATTCCTGCCACCCAAAAAATCAAACAGTGCAGCCTCTTCTGAGCAGCTTCCAGGTCATGGTGAAGGCTCCCCACTCATCCGTGTGGGATGGGGCTCTCCCAGCACAGGCACCGGCACGGCTCAGCTCTGACCGTCCTGTTCTGGCTCCTGTCCATGTTTCCCACAGCGGGACGGTGCTGGGTGCCCAGGAACAGCTGTGGTCTGTGCGGATTCCAGAGGTGGCTGTTCCTGCTCAGGGGAATCTTCAAAGCAGCTGATCCACACAGGAATCCGCTTCTCCGGGAGCGTCGATGTAGCTGTTTCTCTGCCTTAATGGTTTGTGATGGAAGAGCTGGGCTGCAAACAGGCGGATCCCGCTCGGAGCAGCAGTGCCTGAGTGGTGACTGAGACCACCCTGCAGGTACAGCGGGCAGAGGGCATGGGCACAGTGGGCATCGGAGCTGGCTGCTGGGTGTGGAGTGCAGCCACGCTGGAAGAGGGCTGGCGTTGGGACGTGCTGGTGGCAGTGGGGGCTGCTGGGCCACCGCCATCATCTTACCAGCCGTGAGCATCTCTTCTCATCCTCAGTGGTCTGCAAGGGGCTACAGGATCTGGGAGGTCTCTCTCTCTCCCACTGGTGGAGGGGACACCACAGAGATCACCCCTGGAATAAGGGGTCTGGGGCTGGCGCTGCCATTTGCTGCTCTGACAGCAACATCCACAGCAGTCCTGCGGGAGCCAGGCTGCTCCGCTCCTCCTGGCTCTGCAGGGTACTGGGTGCTTCAGGGGGGTGACCCCAGGCTCATGGCCCTCACCAGGGACCCTGGACATGTATCTCGGCAGAGCCCAGGCTCTGGAGACCTGTCTTGGGCAGGAATGGCTGGTGGCGCCCTGACAGAGCTCTATGGGTGAGCTAGGAGCACACAAGTTGTTGTTGGGCATCAGCAGCCCCTGGCCTGGGCCAGCATCCGCCCTGCCTGTGCTCACCCCGTCCACTAGCCCTGGAGGTTGAGCTGTGACAAAGAGACCTGGGGGTGCTGGTGACTAGCAGGGTGCCCAGGAGCCAGCTATGGGCCCTGGTGTCCAAGAAGGCCAACAGCATCCTGGTGTGGATCAGGAGGTGGGTGGTCAGCAGACAGAGAGGTTCTCCTGCCCCTCTACTCTGTGCTACTGAGACCACATCCGGGATCTTCAGCTGTGGGCCCCTCCGTTCCAGAAGGACACAGAGCTGCTGGAGACACTCCAGTGCAGAGCCACAGGGATGATGGAGGGAGGGGAGCATCTCCCTGCTGAGGAGAGGCTGAGGGAGTTGGGGCTCTGGAGCTGGGAAAAAGGAGCCTGACGGGTGACCCCATGGATGTTGATCAGTGTGTGAAGGGTGGGTGTCAGGAGGATGGAGCCAGGCTCTGCTCAGGGGCACCCAGTGACAGGACAAGGGGCAGCGAGTGTGAGCTGGACCAGAGGAGGTTCCACATCAGTGTGAGAAGGACCTTGTTCCCATCCCAGTGAGGGTGCCAGAGCCCTGGCAGGGGCTGCCCAGGGGGGTTATGGAGTCTCCTTCTCTGGAGACATTTCACACCCACCTGGGCTGTTCCTGTTCAACTGGATCTGGGGGATCCTGCTGTGTTGGGGCAACTGGATCTTTTGAGGTCCCTTCCAATCCCTGATGCTCTGTGTCTCTGCGATCCTGGCTCAGCCTGAGCCCAGCACGTGGGTCCCCAGGCCCTCGGCAGCTCTGACCCTTTGGAGACCCTCACTCTTTTTTCCTTTCAAAACACGAACTTTAAACGACTCTGAATAAAATAAAAGAGAGCAGCTGGACTGTGAAGGGTGATGATTGTATTTCTTTCACTTGTACGAGAGACCTTTATGCCTCTCTCGGGAGGAAGGAAACAATAATGGTCCTTCATGGATGGAGGGCTCGGAGTCGGGGGGTATTTTTAACCCACTGGTCCTACAGTTATTGAAACAGATGATTGTTCGGTGGGTCGGCAGCGCAGCGGCGGCGCTAATTTGCTGGTCAGAGGCGCCCGGCGCTCCCCCACTTCGTTATTTCTTCACTAGTGTTCGTTAGCCCCTCGCAGGTACCTTGTGCTGTGTTTAGGGGGGTCCCCGCTCCCCTCCCGGGGGTCTCGCGGATCTGCAGCTCTTCTCCGAACCTTCCTGTTTGGAAATGCAGCCTTGATTTCCCTTCATTAAGGGGCCCTGAAGGGCAGGGGAGCAGCGACGGGGGCCCCACACTGAGTGAGCAGTGGCGCTTGTGCTCTGCCGGCTCCGGCTGCACCCGGGGGTGATGCTGAGCCCCACGCCCTGAGACAGCCAGGCCACGGCCGCGTCCTCCTGGGGGCTCAGCACCGCCGGGCTCAGCCCTGCTGGGGCCACCCAGAGCAGGAGCATCCTGCCACAGCAGGCTGGGAGATCCTGGCCAGCTCCCACCCAGCAAGGCCAAGGACCACCAGGGCTGCTCTGGGTGACATCGATGCAGCAGGTGCTGCCGCACAGCCTGGACCCCCTGTGGATGGGAGATGTGGGCACAGCCCTGCGGGTGGGTGGGGACGGCCCTGGGCTGCCTGTCCTGGAGCAGCCTGGCATCGTCCCACAGGCCATCCCATGGTGGCTGCCCACTACCCCAGCGTCCCTGGGGGGGTAAGTAGGTCCTGGTGGTGGGTGACGGCCAGGGTGGGGGTCAGAGATGGGGCGCAGGGGCTGGGCGGGCACATCCCGGCCTGGGAGCACCCAGCAGCTGCTGCCAGTGGTCGGGAGTTTCTAGAGCCACCGTTGCCATAGCAACCCCTCTCCGATCATATCATCGCCAGGAAAAAAGCAGCTTTATTATCAACCCAGATCTTCCCAAATTAACCCCCTCATGCCCGCCAGCTCCAGCCTGGTCCCCACCCAGCCTGGGGGCACCAGCTGGTTTGTGCCCAGCTCAGCTGGGCAAGCCTGGTCCAGGCTTTCAGGGTCAGTGCTACAACCCCCCTGCTCGGAACCCCTGGGCATCCTCCCTCTGCCCGGGAGCATCTGGACGGTCCTTTCCCAGTTGTTGCTGCCCATGACCATCACAACTCTCTGTCCCCCGTGAACAGGGTGAGGAGCCTGTCCCTGCTCTGGGGTCCTGCCAGGGTGGTGGATAGACCAGAGGATGGAGGAGCAGGGGACTCAGGCTCCGCTCGCACTCTGTTTAAACCAGGAGACAGCGGTTTCCCCCCTCAATATCCCTGCTGATTCTCCATAAGGATGTTCCCTGTCCCTTCCCGTGGCCTCCAGACGCAGCGGTGATGGATAAAGAACGGTAACAAGCAGGGGTGGGGCAGTGATGGCTGCAGGGACCAAGGGAGGAACCTGGGCAGGGGCTGGGGCTGGTACCCCCCAGCACCCTTCTGCATCACCCCATGGGGATGAGCTGGGTACCTGTCCCGGCTGGGTAACGGATGGGAGGCCTTAGACAAATCAGTTACGATGGCTACTGAATATTGATCAATACCCACAGCTATAAAAATGCAATTGATTACCCAGGAGGAGCAGAGGTACCACACAGGACACAGTGCAAACCTGCCTGAATGGGGATCGATGCCGGTGCCCAGGAAACCCACCCAGGAGCTAACTGGGCAGGAGCAGGGTTTGGCCCAAACCGAGCTCTGGGGCAGGAATTCTGCTGCTGACGAGCTGCTGGGCCTCTGGTGGGGCTGGTCCTACCACAGGCTGGGTCACAGCCGCCCTGCCTGACCATCATGGGACGTCTGCTGTCCGTGTGGGACCTCTGCTGCCCATCATGGGGTCTCTGCTGCCCACCCAGGTGCCGGGTGCCCTCCTGCGGCGCAGGGCAGGGCGAGTAGCACGACGCAGAGAGGTTCCAGAGGGCAGTGAAGTCCTTAAAGCTGCCCTCCAGACCCAAGTAAATCAGACGTGACTTTGACAAGGTGAAACCAAAGTGATGAAACCAATCCATTGTGCTCGGGGAATCGATCTCCCCGGCAGGGAGTCGAGGGGCCATCGATCCCCAGCCTCAGCAGTCGGGGATGTCAACCTGCCTGATCTAAATTTCTATTTGCATCACTCCCCCTCGGGCGATGGAGGAGGGAGCTCGTCCTGTGCCGGCTTCCACCCGCCCGCCCTCAGCCAGCGGAACCGCCATGAACCCGACGGCTGTGGGAAGCCCCGAGGGGAGAAGCGCGGGCGGTCCCGGGGGGTCCCCGCCCGAGCTCCGCGGGGGCTCCCGCGTTGCAGCCTCCCCGCGCAAGCCGCTGCAGTGATTAAGATGTCATCGTTTCCAATTAAATACCGATCTGCGAACGCGGTCTGCGGCTGCCAGGGGCGCGGCGGGGTGCGGGGCCGGCCCGGTCACGCGTGGCTCCGCCGGTGGCGCTGACCCCGCAGCCGCGCTGTCCCCGTCGGGCCGGCGGGGCCGTTGGCTTCGCCAGGGCGAGAGCAGAGGCGCCTCGGGGAAGACGCGGAGCAGCTCGCTGCGGACGCCGGCAGCCGCGCGGGGCGGTTCCGCCGCCTCTCGCTGGCTCCCCGCTGGAAGACGAGCGGCGCCGCCGCCGCCACCGGCAGCAGCACTTGCTGCTCCCCGCTCCCACGGGAGCCCGTGGCAGAACGTCAGGGACGGCGCAGGGAGCCGAAAGGCCGGGGAACAGATCGAGGGAGGGAGGGGAGGTGCTGCCGCTCCGTCCTGCTGATCCCAAACTCTTGCGGCAGGTGCCCACCCAGCAGGGGCTGCACCCAGCGTGCGCTGGGACGGGCACCGCAGGGAAGGGAGACACCCCCCGGGCTTGGCAGCGGCTCAGGGAGGGGCAACCAGTGCAAGGTTCAAACCCTTGGACTGGTCTTGGAGTATCCCAGTAAGGGAGGGCGAACTGCTCCCAGGGCCCAGCTGGGCTGGCAGGCTGCAGGTAAGGAGGCAGATCCACACGCAAATGCATCCCAGCCTCTGGACCCATAAACCCCCAGAACTCGCCACGATACACGTGGCTGGACTCAGCTTTCATCTCCCAAAGGAGTGAATCGTTCCCTTCCCACGGCGACGTCTCCTGGTTCAGGGGCCTGTTCTGGAGGTGGAGGCTGTGAGCTAGGATGCAGCAGTCGTTAACAGTGGCTGTGACTTCTGTCCCTGCTGATGATGGAGCTGCAGCCTTCACCAGACCCTCTCCAAGCCACCCCACAACCTTTCCTTGACATCTGCATGGATGTGACCCAGCTGCACCCAGCTGCACCCAAAGGCTTCCCCAGCCCTAACCAGCCAGAGCAACCCAGGCTGTGCTGCTGGATGCAGGAGTGGGCCAGCAGCTTTCCCCAGGGCTAAGTGGGGTTAGGGGTGGTCAGAGGTCCCAACCCTGCCATGAGAGAAGGGTGATGGAGCAGCGGGGCTGGAGAGTTGTGTCCTGAGGGATTGTCCTTCTTGGGCCATGATGGGATGGTGCAGCTGGGAGCTAGCAGGCAGCTGCCTCAGAGGGGTCTGCAAAGCTGGTCCTGGAGTTTCAGCCCCTGGAGAGGAAATTGCGGGTGATGGACAGGGAAAGCAGGAGGGTATCAGTCAAATAATCCCCCTCATTAGCCTTCTGCAAAGCAGCAGATGACACGGTGAAAGGGACAACTGCTCTCTGGGCTCTGCGCTGGGTGGTGGTTCCTACAGCAGCTCTGTCACTGTCCCATGAGACGGCTCTGGCACAGGTACAGCCCCATCACTCTGCCCATGCCCTGGGGAGTTGCTGGAGAGCCCCAACAAGTGGCAAGAGCCCAGAACTGTGCTGGTGTCCCACCACTCACCCCCTGCCCCAGAACACTGCAAGAATGGGGACCAATGCCTGCTGTCCCAGTGTTGCCTGGATGGGCTGGGGTACTGGGCCAGCCATGGGCCCAGCCCTCAGCTGTGACCAGTCAGCCAGGGCAGCTGCCCGGAGCTGGCACAGGTGGGTCCCGTCCCAAACCCCTCACCCTGGGTATAAAAGGGAAGGTTTGCTGAGCAGGCCCCCCCCACTACTCTTCTTCCTGCTTCCTGTGTTCCTGGAGCGACTGGCTCACCATCCTGCTCCTGAGCAGCTGCCTTCATGTTTGTGGTGGCTGCTGCGTGTTTGGGTGAGTAGAGCCTGGTGCTCACTGTGCCCGAGCGGGCTCCTCTTCTCGTGTGCATGTTGTACAGGCTGTGTCTGTCCTGGGGCGCGTGAGCATCCTCCCTGGAGTGCTCCGGCAGAGACGCTGACGGGCGAGGCTGGCGCCTGCAGCCCGACCCATACGCTGCCCTGAGATGATGACTGCAGCTGGGTGCAGACCGGCTGGACGTGTGGCCTCTGCCCCAGAACCGTCTGTGAAATTGCTCCTTGTTTGGCTTCAGCAGCATCTGCCCATGGGGTCATGGGTCTGCAGCCTTGGCAAGGAGCACTGCTTCAGCCTGGTGTCGTCAGCTCCCACCTTGGTGAGAGCTGCTCAATCATTTACTGCTTTTAAACCCCATAAAGTCCATCTGCAGTTATTTGTAGCAACTGGAGGCAGCACTTGCTGACCCATATGAGAGCAGGGAGGGATCTCAGTCTGCAGCAGTGGTTTATGCAAAATAAACTGTCACCACCGATGCCTGGTGCCTGGGAGCTTCTTCATCAACAGTGGTTTAGAGGTGTCCCACTCTCTGTGTGACTCACTGCACCTGCAGAATCACAGAGCATTAGGGATGGGAAGGGACCTTGAAAGATCATCCAGTCCCATCCCCCCAACACAGCAGGATCCCCCAGATCCAGGTCCAGGTGGGTTTGAAACATCTCCAGAGAAGGAGACTCCACAACCCCCCTGGGCAGCCCCTGCCAGGGCTCTGGCACCCTCACTGGGATGGGAACAAGGTCCTTCTCCCACTGATGTGGAACCTCCTCTGCTCCAGCTCACACCTGGTGCCCCTTGTCCTGTCACTGGGTGCCCCTGAGCAGAGCCTGGCTCCATCCTCCTGACACCCAGTTGACACCTGCTCCAGCTCCCTGCTCGCTGCCCTCACAGGGTTTCTTTACTCCAGGCTTTGAGATTCCAGGTCTGCAGCCGCAGATTAGATAACGTTAACCGCTATTAGACGTGAAAGATTTGCTCCCAAGTAGCAGATAGATTCCCCGTATTATTCTTTACTGTAAGTAGTTGTTGTTATATCTTATTCATCTGGAAAATAATTTCGAAGAGCCATGGAAGTAGTGGGTTTCTCTGTGTTGAGATGCTCGTCGGCGCCCGGCCGCTGACATATAGTAACATGATTCACTTGGACAGTTACTGACTGCACATCCAATTCATTTCTCCTCCAGAGCACCAAGTTATTATCTGAAACGCGCAAGGTGTCTGGGGGTAACGTATGATCAGCCGGGGACGCTTTTGACGGCTTGAAGAGCAATCAATAAAAATTGTCTCCAGCAGTTTTGTGGAGCAGGGAACTTGGTGCTGAAATGAAGTGATGGAGATTAACTAGTGGAAGTCAATGCCCCGGTGCTGTGAACCCTGGTTTTTAATTAAAGATCCAGAGCTGCTTTTCACTGGAAGAGGGTTCTTCCCGCTCGGTGCTGAGGGATCACTTCCCTCGGTGCTGGCTGCGTGGGGGCCGCTCCACTGAGCTGCTGCCCCAGCCCAGCCCCGGCAGCCCCCGACGCGCTCTCCCTGGGCCGAGGGCGGCCGCTCGCCCCCCCAAGATGCATTTCAAGGGTGTTTTTGACAGTCGTATCGACCCCAGCAGTGCTCGTGCTCCCGGCAACACCCTCTGTTGACAGCTGCCAGCTGGCCCATGACGAGAAGGACCCGTGAGCTGCTGCCTTGGGCGGCCGTCGCTCGCTGCAGCCAGCGTTTGTGGGTCTGGGGTACCCGCTGAGGTTTCTGTGAGTGTCCCCAGTAGCTGCGTGGGTCTGGGCTCGGTTCTCCTGGAAGGAGCCCTTGGCCCGTGAGGGCCGCCCTGTGCGGAGGCGGCGGCTGCTGCTGCTCCATCGCTGGGCTGCCCACCCTGCAGTGGGGGTGTCGCTGCGACGGGTCACAGCAGTGTCAGCCGAGGCTCCCGCCTGCTCCCCCTGAGCCCCCACCAGCCCCGGGGAAGCCCATTTGCTGCTCCAGCAGCTCTGGGCGGAGCGGCTCGCAAACACCCTGCTAATTCCCTTCCATTAAGCTCAGCACAAAGCTGCTCGACTGGTGACAGAGTAATAAACACTTCAGGACTTGTTTACCAAGAAGTAGTTATTGTTTGCTAAACACTTCTAATGGAAAGCAGGGAGCCCCCCGCTGGGGTTTAGTGCGTGGCCGCGCTGGATGCGGGGTGGGCAGTCCCGCAGCAGCCGCTCCCGGCTTCTCCTCTGCCAATTACCGAGGTGCAGAAAGGGTTTTTGTAACAGCTCCAGCGCCCAAAGATCAGATGATTGCTGCCTTTGGAGCTAATCTCTCCTCCCATCTATTCAAGTGTCTCTCCTTTCAGTGCCACGCGTGATGTTTGCGCTGCTGCGATGGCACCGCTCGAGCTCTCCTGGTGAGGCTCTGCCTCCACAAACGCCGTGAGAGCCTGTCAGCTCCTGCACAGATGCTGCTCTACACCAGCCCTGCCCAGCGGGGTGGGACTGCGTCACAGCATCCCAGAGCATTAAGGATGGCAAGGGACCTCCGAAGATCATCCAGTCCAATTCCCCTGCCACAGCAGGATCCCCTAGATCAGGTCATTAGGGATTGGAAGGGACCTCCAAAGATCAGCCAGCATCCCCCAGATCCAGTCACACAGGAACAGGGTCAGGAGGGTTTGAAACGTCTCCAGAGAAGGAGACTCAACAACCCCCTGGGCAGCCCCTGCCCCAGGGCTCTGGCACCCTCACTGGGAACAAGGTCCTTCTCACACTGATGTGGAACCTCCTCTGCTCCACCTCACACCCCGTGACTCTTGTCCTGTCACTGGGTGCCCCTGAGCAGAGCCTGGCTCCATCCTCCGGACACCCACCCTGCACATATTGATCAACATCCATGGGGTCACCCCTCAGGCTCCAGCTGAACACTTGCAGCTCCCTCAGCCCTTCCTTCAGCAGGGAGATGCTCCCCTTCCTCCACCATCTCTGTGGCTCTGCGCTGGGCTCTCTGGAGCAGTGCTGCAGCCCAGCCCTGTCGTGTTGCCTCCCTGGCTCACCATGGATCTGCATGTGGCAGCCCAGCCCCGCTGCGCTGCCTGCCCAGGCCGCGGCTCACCGGCACTCACCGTGTGCCCCCGGCAGCCAGGGCCGGCTTGGACGCACCGCCCGCCTTAATAAGAAAAGTGTGAGAGCAATAAAGCCGGGAGCAGGGGCTGCTGTTTGTCAGGCAGCAGCCAGCGACTCCCCGCGATTCCAGGGAGCGATCCGGGGGGACGGCGAGCCAACGGCATTAGCAGTAATTTAGCGCTGCCGCGCGCGGTGATTATTTATACCCCCATAAACCGCAGCCTCCGCGCGGCGCGCAGCCCTGATAAACTGTGCATGTTAAATCACGGCCCCGCATCCGCGGGCAGAATCTCCAGGCGAATGTTGTGGGGCTTTTTTAATATATATAGAGAGAGACAGATCCGCTCGGCGGCGGCAGCGGCGGCTTGTTTGGTTCGAGCGCGCCTCTAAATCACGCGGCGCCCATCAATAATAAATAAGGGAGCCTCATATCCTTAATATTATTCTCATGTCTTATTAAACTAATATTTCACCAAACTTTTATTTTTCCTGCAGTCGCAGGTCACCACCAAAGTTAAGGAAATGGAAGCGGCGCGGCCGGGCTCCGGTGCTTCCCGGGAAGGATGGAGGGTCCCCGCCACAGCACGGCCGTGAATGATTATTCTAATTGCCTGGAGATGCCTTCTGAGAGACGGACTAATTAAGCGGTGAGATGATGGAGACCTTCGGCACCTTTGTCTCCGTTACCCCCTCGGGCCCTCCCCTCCCGGGCACCGGCGAGATAAGGACCATTTTCTGGAAGCGTCTTTTATTTTTCACTTCATCACCATCAGCGTTTTATTTGATTTCTGGCCTTGAA
Source organism: Rhinopomastus cyanomelas (assembly GCA_013400115.1). NCBI lineage: Eukaryota > Metazoa > Chordata > Aves > Bucerotiformes > Rhinopomastidae > Rhinopomastus > Rhinopomastus cyanomelas. Next base: position 1,120,770 of record VXBP01008118.1, read on the forward strand.
GATCTTTCACTGCGTCGGGGCCGGCTCTCACGGCCTTTTGTGCGCAGCTGCCTGCGGGAGCAGCGCCGCCGCAACGAGGCTGCGGGACCTGGGTGGTGCTAGGGTGGTGCAGGGCAGGGGGTGCGTGCTCAGCACCTCTGGGAAAGGCAGGCTGCTGTCATGGCCGGCACACACGTGTGCCTGCACGGCTGCGTGTGCCTGCACGGCTGCGTGTGCCTGCACGGCTGCGTGTGCCTGCACGGCTGCATGTGCAGAGCTGCGTGTGCACACGTGTGTGGTTGAGGGAGCTGAGGCTCTTGAGCTGGGTAAAAGGAGCCTGAGGGGTGACCCCATGGGTGTTGATAAATCTGTGAAGGGTGGGTGTCAGGAGGATGGAGCCAAACTCTGCTCAGGGGCACCCAGTGACAGGACAAGGGGGAGTGGGTGTGAGCTGGAACAGAGGAGGTTCCACATCAGTGTGAGAAGGACCTTGTTCCCAGTGAGGGTGCCAGAGCCCTGGCAGGGGCTGCCCAGGGGGGTTGTGGAGTCTCCTTCTCCAGAGTAATTTCAAACCCACCTAGGCTGTTCCTGTGCGAGTGGATCTGGGGGTTCCTGCTGTGTTGGGGGATGGGACTGGCTGATCTTTGGAGGTTCCTTCTAATCCCTGATGCTCTGGGAGTCTGTATGATTCTGTGCATCATGCTGGGCTGCCCACGGTGGTCCTTGCACACACCTGGGGATGCCGTGCCCTTGCCCTCAGGGACGTGCAGCCACTGGCCCTGCCAGGAGCAGGAGAGAAAACACCTGCAGCCCTCGGAAGGTGATGTCTTGGCTGAGCAGGAGGCACTGAGGGCGCTGAGCTGTGGCCGAGCCAGCAGCAGCCATGCTGCGTGCTCTGGAGGTCCTGCCCCAGTGTGCCCACAGGTGTGGGCACGGCTCTGCCGGTCCAGCCAGGAGTAAACACGATGCATCAGAATTTACTGGGAATTAACATCCCAAACAGCTGCTGGAGCAGGGGCTGGCTGGCAGGTGCCTGTGGCTGGGGGAGCCTTGGCAGAGGAGTCTGGCTTGGCTACGGGTCAGTTGGGCCACAGGCTGGGCAGGTTGTGTGCTGGGCACAGGGCTCAGAAAGGCTTCCCAGACCCCAGCACCAACAGCCCACTGGCTGCCACCTGTCCGTGTGCTGGGGCGAGGCTGGGTTTTGGGGTTGTGGGGCACAGCAGCTCCTGCTCTGCAGTCGAGAGGGTGCATCGGGCAAAGCTGTCCCTGCCCCGGGGCAGCAATTCCAGCACAGGAGCCTCCAGCCTCTCCCTGCCGGCACCCAGCGATGTCCAGCACATCCCTTCGCCCCGATGGGGGCGAGCTGGGCTCTGCGGGGCATCTCTGCTTCCTTCAGGGGGGCATGAGAGTGGGTGCTAGGGCCTCCCACCAGCTGGGCAGGGGCCGGAGCTCCGCAGGAAGGTGGTGTCGGTGACAAGAATCTGTTCTGAAAGGAGAGCCGGGGGTGCGGGAGAGGTTTTCCTGATAAGGTCACAACGTTCAGCCTCAACCTTTTCCCAGCAGAATGTTTCAATTTCCCACTTGAGGCTGAAGTTTCATTTCCATTTTGCACCAAAATCGCCTACAAAATACAAGTCTGGGGTCACTGCTGGATTTTCCTGACAGGAGACGTTTCTGTTGCCTTGAAACGAGACTTCACGCAGCCCTGTGCCGTGGACGAGGAGCCTGAGGGGAGCCCTCGTCACTCCCTACAAGACACCCTCGAGATGCTGGTGCTGGGCTCTGCTCACAGGTCAGTAGCGACAGAAGCAGAGGGAAGGGCTTCCAGCTCCAGCAGAGGAGGGTCAGACTGGCCATTGAGAAGAGATTCTTCCTGGAGAGAGTGGCCAGGCACTGGAGTGGGCTGCCCAGGGTGGGGGTTGAGTCCCCACCCCTGGATGTGTTGAAAAGTCGCTGAGATGTGGTGTTGGAGGATGTGGTTCAGGGGTGACCCTGTGGAGTGGGGTTGATGGTTGGACTTGGTCATCCCAGGGGTCTTTTCCAACCTGACTGAGTCTGTGGTTCTGTGAAGGTTCCAGAATGGTGTCACCTCCTCCTGGTTAGGAACCAGCTCCTCTCGCAGCCCAGCTCCAGCTGCTCTTGCAGGGAGAGGTCTGGTGGTCCCTTCTGCACCAGGTCATGGCCTGGTGAAAGGGTCTCCTGTTCCCGTGGGGCTTGTTGGTTTCACCGTGTGTAGGTCACAGCATTTATAGCAGTAAAGGGCAGCGTTACTGCAGAACCTCTGAGCCCCTGTTACAGCTGCGCTGCTGACAGCAAACCGGGTCGGATCTTCCCGAGCGGATGGATGCAAACCTGGTTCAGGCAGCTCCACGGCTGCGCTGACACCCAATAAGCTGCTCAGCACCTCCCCGACTGCAGATCTCGATCCATAACAGAACGGTCAGAACTCTCCATTCAATCCCAAAAGGTTCCACACTCAGCAGGCAGAGCTGCCCCGATGTTCTGTCTGTCAGCGCTGCTGTGTTGCAGTTGGACCATAGACCACCCCTGCCTGGGCAGCTCAGCTCCTCCCAGTCCTGCTGAGCACCCTGATCCCACCTTCACCACAAACACTCCTGTTGGGGCAGACCAGGGTCCTTCAGGCTGACACAGAGACCCTCTACCAAGCCAAAAGCTGCAGCGAGCACAGGGACAGTGTCCTGGCGATGATGGGATGGGATGCTGGGCCAGCCATGGGCGCAGCCCTCCACTGTGTCTGGCCAGCCAGGGCACTGCCCTGAGCTGGCACGGGTGGGTTTTTTTGGCTGCTTCATTAAACCTGTTTTCATTTCGAACTGTGGGTCCCCTCTGCTGGGAGCAGCCGTGGGGTGATGGAGCAGCACTTGGGCAGTGCTGGGGGCCGTTGGCTGAGCCCTGGGGTCCTGGCACAGGCTGCTGAGGTACCAGCAGTTGGCTTGTAGAAAGGGTTTTGTAGGCTCGTTCTAGGTGATAACCAGCTTGTCCCCAGGCTGGGTCCCCAGGGCTCTAGGAGTTGCCTCCGCTGATCCTCTTCCCTCCTACAGACCTCAGTGCGTGACTGGAGGTAGCCCCTGGGGTTCAGGGAGGGTTGTTCAGTCCTCCCGCTCAGCCTCCCCCAGTGCAGCCACTCGTGTGTGTGCAGTCGGTCACTCCGCGTGTCACCGGCTCATTTTGCTGTCGGTGGACACTGTCCCGGGCTGGGGACCAGCGCCGGCTCCCCATGGCCCCTCAGGGATCCCCCGTCGTTCGCGTTGTCTCTCCTCGAAGGGCTGCCGGCACCTTCTCCTCTGCCCCGCTCGCCCGGCCGGTTCTGGAGCAGGATCCTGGAGCAGCCCTGCGGGGGAAGGTGAAGAGCCCCGAGCGTCGGCCGCCTCCGGTCCCGCCCCGCCGGATCCGGGGCAGCGCCGGTGCCTCTGCCCGTCCTCGGGGGAGCAGCCCCGGGCTGGGCTGCACAGAGACCAGCCACGGCTTTCAGGGGGTGTCTTCGGTCACTGTCCCCAAACCCCGAGCTCAGACCTCTTCAGGGTTGCGGAGGGACCCTCCCGGGCAGGGGAGGCTCGAACGAGCGGCCACGGGGGTCCCGGGGCGGTGGCGGCGGCCCCCACAGCGCCGCCTGGTGGACGCTGCCGGGGAGGGACTCCGGGGATCGGGGTGGGGGGCTCGGGTGGCACCCGGGGCAGGGGCACCCGGTCCTCCGCGACGAGCTGCGAGCTGGCGGTTCCTTGTTTCCCTCCTGTCTGCCCCTCCGCTGCGCACTCCGTCTCCAGGCGGGACCAGCTGGCGGGAGCTGCGGGCTCTGCCCATGGGCTGTCCTGTGCCCGGCCCGCAGAGCCCGGCCGGGGACGACCCCCAGCGCTCGGAGCTGCCGGCCTGAGAGGAATCGCGGGGTCTGGCCAAGGGGGCATCTTCGGAAGCCCTGGACATTGAATGCGACTCCTGCGGGCGAGCAGGAAGGGAGCCTGGTCAGCCCCGCGGCTGGGGCTGCTCTTGCTGGCGCCGTGTGCGGCACCTTCGCTGCCTGGGAACAGCCCTGCGCTCAGAGAGCAGCCCCAAACCCAGCTTTCTCTTGTTAAAAGTGGGGATCCCTTGTCAGCTCCAGCGGCATCTGCAGAGTCTCCTCTGATCCGCGCTGTGCGATCCTGACAGAGCAGAGCTGGGAGCTGCGCTGGTGGCCATTTGCTCCTCACGCTTTTAGAAATGGAGCTAATGGGCTGTACATCCTGGGCTACGCTCATAGGGGCTGCAGGACCCACCAGAGCCAGCCTGTGCTGGAGCTGGAACACCTCTCCTGCCTCAAAGCATCACCCCAAAGAAAACTCTGCTCCTGCTGAGCAGCCCTGGCTGGTGGTCACGGCCCTTGGAACGGGCCCATCTGTGGCCCCGCACAGGACAGAGCTTCCGCACAGGACAGAGCTTCCCCCCAGAACCCCAAGGCACCTCTTGGCTGGGGGACCTCCCCAGGCTGTGGGGACTCTGCCTGTTCATGCATGAACCTGCACGTTCTGGCAGACCCAGTCGGGGTGGGCAACGGCAGGACCCCTTCCACCTCCCTTCTGCTGAGCAGCCAGAGCTCTTCCTAGCCCCAGACTTCTGGGGCACTGCCTGAGATCTGCTGGCAAGTGTCTAAGTATCAGGGAGGGCTCCAGACAACAGAAGACTCCTCGGGGAGCCCCAGCGCTCTCCCCTTCTGCAGCTGCCAACTGGGGAGAGCCGCTGCGCTCGCGAAGCTGGGGTGCCGCAACACAAAGGCTCCGTCACAAGCGGAGCTGGACCAGAACACCTGGTGCTACATCAACCCTGATGAGCCCATGTGCTCGTGCCAGGGAAGCAGAAGCTGGGGAGGACCCAACAGAGGAACAAGGCCTGAGCAGATTAAAAACACAAAGCCACCCAAGCCACGAGCGGCCACTGGGAAGAGCCAGCGCTGCTGCTGGTTGCCAGCCACGCAGCCCAGGCTGCCTCTGCCACAGCACAATGGACTCTGGCACAGCCAGCAGCCTCCTGGCACTCCTACTCGCCTGCTCTATCTGCACTCGCACATCTGTGCCGCCTCGGCTGCTGCCAGCCGGGGGAAGAGCCAGCCCTGCCCGAGCAGCGTCCGCAGCGCGGTCCTCTGGGGCTCCCGCGATGCCCAGCAGCTCGGCAGCTGAGGCTGGGAGCTGCTCCTGGGTGGGCTGGCTCTGGGAACACCGTGTGCCCGGCCGTGGCACATGGGCAGGGGCTGTGCTGCAGTGCCAGGGTGGGCTGGTGTCAGGGAGGGGTGGCCGGGGGAGTGGGGCCTTGGCTCCTGCGTGATGCTCATTATCCAAACCTGTGAGACATTTGTTAGCTCGTTAGCGCTCCGGCTCCGACGGCTGCTCGCAGGCTGGTGGGGCTGCTCTGAGTGGGGCTGTGCCAGGCGCCCTAGCTAGGGGTGCTCGTCCAGCCCTGGCAGCCTGGAACCGAGCTCAACCTCCGCTGGTGCTCCCTCCTGAAGTGCCTGAGGTGTCTCAGGGATGGGGGTCTGTCCTTGGCTCACTGGGAGCAAGAGGCACTGCCGACCCTGGAGAGAGCCTGGGGGGCCCTGCTCTCAGCAGTTTGCTCTTGTCCCTCTCCCAGTTGTGCAGCCACGGGTTGTGTGGCTCTTTTGATGTGAGCTGAGGTGCCAGCAGCGTGGAGGGTGCAGAAGCCCCAGCAGAGGCTCTGTGCAGCACTCTGCAGTAGAGGCAGGGAGATGTGGAGTGCCCTGCAATTCCTTGCTGGTGCTCGGCTGCTGCGGAGTCAATGGGCAAACCTTCCCTGTGGGTGCCGCGGGCCTCCCGTCCTGCCAGGGATGGCCAGGCCTCAGCTGCTCCTGGCAGCAGGCCCCTCTTGGTGACAACTGCGCTGTGCCTGCTGCCAGCAGACACTGCCGACTGCGGGGCAGCTGGCCCTGGCCCTGGCACAGCAGCTCTGCTCAGTGCCAGCACCCTGCTCTTCCTCAGCCCTGCCCAAGCCAGGCCCCTCAAACTGGAGACTCCAGAACCCGGCACCCCTGCCCACCCTTGGACAGAGAAGGTTGGGCAGGCACTGGACTGGGCTGCCCGGGGTGAGGATTGAGTCCCCATCCCTGGATGTGTCCAAAAGTGTCCTAGACGCAGTGTTGGGGGGTCTGGTTTAGGGGTGACCCTGTACAGTGAGGTTGATGGTTGGACTCGCTGATCCCGGGGATCTTCTCCAACCTGAATGGTTCTGTGATTCTGAGGAGACCACCAGTGACCCTGTCCCTTGTGACAGCTGGGGCAGCAGATGCCGGGGAGAAGCAGGAAGTGGCGAGTGTGGGTCGGGCAGCAAAGGGCACCCACACGGTTCTTGGCGCCAGGCAGCAAAGTGATGGGGTGGGCACAGCTTGGGGCTGGCAGGCAGCCCCCGTCACCACGAACCAGCCCATGTTTGAGAGGATCAGGAGACTTTCCAAGCAGGACTAGGAAGCCCTTCCTCATGGAAAGGCTGGTTTGGTGCTGGAATGGACTGCCTGGGGAAGCGGTGGGGTCCCCATCCCCGGAGGCTTTCGAGACTGGACTTGGCACCTAGGGCCCTGGCCTAGCTGGTTGTGGTGCTGTCGGGTCATGGGCTGGACTTGATGATCTTGGAGGTCTCTGCCAGCCTCGATAGCTCTGTGAAACACCCCTTGCGGACAGAGCTGCCAGAGGGTGTTGGTGTCACCGCAGAGGCTGCACAAGGTGAGGAGCAGGTCCCCGAGGAGCAGGTGCCGACGCTGCGGTGGTGCCAGTCCGAGCTGCCGGCAGCAGTGAGGCTGCATCGCCCCGAGCCCCGGCACTGAGTGACAGTGCAGCTCGTCGGCGCATGGCACGGCAGAGCAGGCTGTGACAAACGCTCACTGGGAAATAATAAAGTGGCAAAATAATTCTGCATCGGACACACTTACCGGAGCATAAAGAGTCTGAAGAGGAGACAACATCTTGTGCCATCGATCTTCCTTAAATAGCCAAGCTGTGACAAAGTGGGAAGCGAAATGATGATGAACGATCGGGCGCGTTTGGTGCGTACCTGGCCCCCACGCGGGCCGGGCGAGCCGGGCGCTAATGAGACGCAGCGCGCCCCCCGGAAAGGGCCGCTCTCGGGCAAACAAGTCTCTCTCGCAGTTGGCGCTCGGTCCTCGTCGCGCGCGGCGGAGGGGCCGCTCGTGACACAGATTAGAACGGGCAAGCGATGGGTCGGCGCCGCGCGGCGCCGCGCAAAGACAAATCACCGGCGAGCCCCCGACAAGGGCTGCGCCTCATCTAGCACTTCTCGAGGAGGCTCCCGGGCTGCGAGGGAACACGGCGAGGTTTCGCTCGCGAGCGCCGTGCCATCATTTATTGCGCTGCCTCATTTGAATATGATGAATACCACGGCCCTTTATTTGTTCACAACAACCAAATAATTGTGGATCCGCGGCTTCCTGGGCAATTAATCACGGTTTTTCCCCCCGACAAGCCCCTCCAAACACGACATTGAACAATAAAGGACATTAACCTCTGCTTGGCACGCAAACTTTGCCGTGCTGAGCACCGCGAGGGATCGCTCCTGCTCTCCTGCAGGATGGGTCCTGCTGAGCTCTCTCTGGGCAGGGCTCACCTGCAGCACCCAGGGTGCCACAGAGGGGCGACAGTCCCGGAGGCCAGCAGCCCCTGGGCTGTGCCTGTGTCACGCTGCCACCCCAACGTGCCCCTTTCCACCCAACCACAGCGGTTTCCACGGCTCGGCCAGGGGCTGTCGTTGGTGGGAGAGGGGCAGTGCAGGGAGGTGGTGGCTCCTTGGTGACCTAGTGGGCACTGCTGGTCTCTGAGTGGCGCCTGGTCACTGCAGCTGCACTCACAGCTGGGCAACCCTGCTGTCTCCAAGCAGGAGCTGGTTCCACATCTGATCCTGCCTGCCTGGCCGTGCTCCTGTGTGGCTGGATCTAGAGGATCCTGCTGTGTCGGGGGCATTGGGCTGGATGGTCTTTCGAGGTCCCTTCCAATCCCTAAAGTCCTGGGATCCTGAGATCCCTCCAGGCCAAATGTGATTGCAGACACGATCAGTCCAGCGCATCTCCTCGCTCCAAAGAAGCTGGTAAAGAAGTCCACCGGTGCTTCGGTCACCCCTTTCTACGCTAGACATTCCCATTTATCCCAAAACAAGGATTTTCAACCTCACTCAGCCCTACCCAGAGCCCCACCTCGCCCGCCAGGACAGTGCAGCAGGGCTGTCCCAGCTGTGGCTGCTCCTGACTGAGGAGGTCCCATTGCTGTGTCCATCCATTTTGGTGTCCCACTGTCCTGCTGGACCAGAGCTGACCCCAGTCCTGCCCCAGCAGTGACATGAGCTGTTGCAGCAGCTGCCTGAGGGGGTCCCTTTGCCATGTCCATCCATCCGGGTGTCTCCCACTGGATCCCAGCTGACCCCTGTCCTGCCCCAGCAGCAACGTGAGGGGCTGTGTGGGACCCACCCGCTCTGCTGTGGGAGCCTGACCACGTCTTCCTGCCGTGTTGCCATCACTGTTAACAGCTGCAGAAGCCCCGTTCGTGGGGTTTTTTGATCTCTGTGGGGGACAGAGCCGGCCGTTGGGAGCGGTGGGCGCAGGCAGCGTGAGGCCGTGAGCAGCAGCGGCCGGACCGCTCTCTAACACTGTTGTAAGGTGACTATTTATCTAGAGCAACTGAAGTTGGCACCCACATCTGGCGCCTGGTACTTAGTGCAATTATTTATGATTTCCACCAAGATTTAAAAGCTCATCGCCGGCCTTGTAATGCAGTAACTGATTGCACTGCTAATGTAATTAAGAAAAGATTATGATGTCCACGTGGCACGCCAGATGGTGGCATTCACAGCAACCGGCTCACACAACTGGCAGACAACTGCACAAGGGCAGCCAGGCGTCAGCAGCTGGAGCGGCTCCGCTCGGTGCCCCCCGCAAAGGCAGCGATCGCACCTCTGCCCCAGGCTGGGGGCTGCCTCTGCGGGGGGCACCGAGCGGTGTCCTGCACAGGGGCTGCGGGGGACTGCGGGGCTGAACCGGGCAGCCCGTGTGCAGGGAGGGCCCTCTCGGCGGGGTGTGAGCACCTCCTCAGAAGGGATTTCTGCCTCTAGGAAGAGTGGGGTTGGTCGTGTGACGCCAGTGCTAACTGGGAACAGCCCAGCTCCATCTAGACCCCGGTGCGACCCACTGTGTCTCATGGCTAAGTGCTCAGGCAGCAGGAAGGGGAGATACAGGCTGGACTTGTAGGAAGTCCTTGTCCCTGGAAGTGTTTAGAAGTCACTTAGATGTGGTGTTGGGGATCTGGTTTAGGGGTGACCTTGTCAAGCAGGGTTGCTGGTTGGACGCGATGGTCCCGGGGGTCTTTTCCAACCTGAACAATTGATTCTGTGATGGAAGTTTGAAACCCACCCACCACTTTGTCAGCAGGTGATGGGGTTTGGGCCAGTTCTGCCTCCACCTAGGAGGAGGTTCCTGGCTGCTGGTGAGGGCAGGTTCCCCGGGCGGGCGGCATCTCCACGCATTATGGGGGTAGTGGGAAAGCCCTGGTGCTCCCAGCACCGTTGGCCCAGCTCATGGAGCTCCCCAGCAGAAGGCAACTGGAGGTGGTCCTCCCGGGACAGCAGCTCCTGGCGCACAGATCCTCCTGGGACAGAGGCTCTTCTCCCATCGCGGGGCTGAATCTGGATTCTGGGGCTGAGCCCGCAAGGACCCAGAAGCTGAAGCCAGAGCTGTGCTGCTCCCAGCACTCGGCTCCAGCCGGGACCCTGCCAGCAGCTCCTGCCTGCTCCGGGATTTGGTGTTCCCCGGGAGCAGGACAGGCTCTCCCTGACGTGCTGGATCCATCACTCGGGACTGATGCCCGTTGGCTCGTTCCCTCTTCTGTCGCGGCAATAAGGCGGCTCTGCCTCGCTCGCAGCAGGGCGGTGGGGAAGCAGAGGGAGAGCGGAGCGTTTCTCCTGGGAGCGGTGATGGGTGCCAGGGCCACCTCGAGCCCGCCCAGCATCGTGGCCGCCCTCCGCATCGCTGCGAGTGGCCGCGCCGGGACTCAGCGGCTCTCGCTGCCGACTCCAGGCGACCCGCAGGCTGCAGCCCGGCTCCGCGTTTCACACCCTCCGTGTTGGCACCGTGAGCAGAGCCCGCGGTCTGCAGACCTGGGTGACGACGAGGGTCTGGGTCAGGAGGGCTGCAGTCTCGCAAGCAGCACCCTTCACCGATCTGCCGCCCCGGGTGCCGAGCGGTGCCCGCGGGGCGCGCTGGCTCCGCCGGGTTGGGGGGCTCATGGAGCCCGTGCAGGGGCTCTGGAGCAGCACGAGACGGGGCTGGCATCTCTTGCTGCCGGCCTCTGCCTGAAGAGCTCAAAGTGGGAGGGAGCCCTGCGGCAGCCGCTCGGCTGACGGGGCTGCAACGCGGGTGCTGGGTCCCCGTCACCGTGAGGATGAGAGCAGCAGCACCCAGGGCAGGGCAGGACGAGGGGTTCCGCAGCCCCTGCTCCTGTTCTCTGGGCAGGGAGACGGCCCCACACAGGTACAGTCTGGCAGCCAGTGCCCTCCTCCGCTTGCCTGGAGCTGGGCAGGCACCACTGGATTCCCATCCACAGGGACATCCCGTTGGTTCAGGCGATTTTTACAGACACAGGGTCAGACTCCCCAGTTGTCCTGTCACTGGAAGGGGCAGACAGGGTGCCCTGGGCACTGCTGCAGCGGCGTTTTCACGGGTGGGCAGTCTGGCTGAGAACAGGCACAGCTCATCACACCCGTGGGACACGGCAGCATTTCCCAGGAAGCTCCACCCAGAGCCTGAGCACTAATTTCCCAAATTCTCCTGATGAGCCCCACCTGCCCATGGGCCCAGGAGCCATTGAAACCCAGCTCTGGGTCCACAGCTCCTGCCTGAACTGTGCCGTTAAAGCTTAGACCTCCCAGAGCCTTTGGGGCTGTCTGGGTGCACTGGCCATGGCTCGCACTGCTACAGGTCCATGAGGCACTTGCTTGCTCGTGGTGACAAGCTCTGTGCGTCCCCTAGGGAAAGGGACCTGCTCCCACCCATCAAAGGGCAGGGGGGCACAGTCAGAGGGGATGGAATGGCAGAGATAGGAGAGGAGTGACTGCAAGGACCCTCAGGTACCTGAGGGATGGGGAGCAGCATCGCCCAGGGAGCTCTGGGACACCAAAGGCGGTAGCTCTGTGCTCAGACCTTCCTGCTGCACTCAGGTGAGGTTGTTTTTCTCTCCTATAAATCTCTCATCTTAAAATGTTTGCATTTTAAAAATGCACCCAATTCCACGTGAGAGCTGTGCTGGGCACAAGCATCCTCCGGGCTAGAAAGGAGCTGGCAGAGCCCTTCTCCTCCAAGGTCAGCTCCTGGAGTGGTCAGTACCCGCTGGGGGCAAAGAGCCTCCCTCTGCTTAGCAAGAAACTGCTGATCGGGGTGGCAGCGGGGCCACCCCACTTCAGACGTGTCTGAGCTCTCGGGAAGCACTTTGGGGGAGCTGCAGGCCTGTAACTGTGGAACAAGACGCTTAGAGCTCACGTGAGATCAACTCAAAGCTGGGAAGGGAATAAAAGGGGCTGTGGGACTGTGCGAGTGAGGGGTGGCTCTCGTTCGCGATGCCAGGCAATCTGTGGGTTCTCCCAGCCTCTGGTGTTTGCCAGCAGTGCAGAGCTCTTTCTGGGGGAGCTGTCTGATGCACTTCACCGGGGGCTTATATCCCTCCTGGTAAGGACTGGGGAGTGTGGTTCCTAATCGGGTGTTTTGAGTGTCAGTGAAGCTGAGAGGGCACCCAGCAGGTGCTGGGTGTGCAGGGCTCTGCCAGGGCACAGGATGCTCTGCCAGTGGTCACATTGTGACAGACCTTGGGGTTGCTTGGCAGAATTCAGGGCTTCTGCTTCAGCTGCAAGCCATGGTGGGTTTAGTTTTTTCCATGGAGACCCCATTTCTGAGCTCAGACCCCCATTTATGGTGGTGGACCTCAGCTGTGCAGTTCATCTGGTCAGCTCCTGCCCTCACTCAAGGGTGGTGAGATGCCCTGGGGCAGTGACCTTGTGGCTGCTCCAGCTGGCCCTTCATGAAGGACCATTGGGTTGCCGTTTTCTGATCTCCCAGTGACACTGGAGCTGCCCAGTTAGGACTGGTTTGGCATTGCTACCTGCACTGAGTCTGTCAGGCGCCGGTGGGACGCGCTGGGGTGCTAATGTGCACAAGCTGCAGTAGCCAAGGAGCCAAGAGGCAGCGGCTAATGCTGCCAGCTGGCCTGAGAACTGACACCAAGGGAGACAACGTGCTCTTGCAGGAGGGGACGGGGTGTTGCCTGGTGCTGCCATCCCTGCACTTGCTGCACTGGTGGGACTGGGGTGGGGAGGGTGGCTTGGGGCTGCACCAGGGGCCTCAGTGCTCTGGCTGCAGCACTGCAGCAGCTCAGCCAGAGACCAGATTGTTTTCTCTGGGCTCAGGGCGAGGGCTGCCGTGGCCCTGCTTTGGGCGTTTGAAGCCCAGAGCTGTGGTTTAGGGTCCTGCATGGCTGCACCTAGAAAAAGTCCTGCGAGGGCAGCTGAGCCGTGACCAGCTCCCAGCACCGCCTGGTCACCTATTAACTGCCTCGCTGGATTTCCTGCGGGCAAATGCCCCGAGCACTGCACCGGGCTGTTCCTGGGACAGCACTCGGCAGCTCCAACAGCCCCCACTCGGGCGTGGAAGGCGCTGGCCGAGCAGCGAGCGCCTCTGCCCAGTGCCTGGTGTGGGCAGCGGCAGTGCCCGCCCTTGGTGAGAGCACCAGGCAGGCAGTGGTGCCGGAGCAGAGGGGCTCTGCAAAGAAAACATCATTTCCCCAAATGTGTTCATCGCTCAAAGCTGCTCAAGCAGAGGTTTCCATCTCGCAGGGGCTATTAGTCATCGTCTGAGCTCTGGATGTGGCTCTCCTTGGCAATTAAGCCGTGTGGTGTCTTCCCTGCCCTCTGCCTGCGTGGGACAGCGGTTGTTCCTCAGCCTCTGGTGTCCCTGCAGAGCCACTGGGGCTGGTGCTGGCTGCAGGGCCCCGAGATGGGGTCACAAATCCACATTTCAGCCTTGTGCAGTCAAATGGAGCCAATGGCTGGAGCCCCTCGGGCTCCTTGTGACCCCGGGGGTCGTAGGGTATCACAGTATTACCAAGGTCGGAAGAGACCTCATAGATCATCAAGTCCAACTTGTTACCACAGAGCTCAAGGCTAGACCATGGCACCAAGTGCCACGTCCAATCCTGCCTGGGTGTGTGGATCCTGGCTCCCCCCCGCAGGAGGGGCCCGGTGTGAGCTTCTCCTCCTGGACCCTCTCTTCCTGTGGGGAGCACCTTGACCCCCTTCTCATGGGGCACTGATGGCCAACCCTGGCAGCGGGGCTGCCGGGGGTCCCGCTAGTCCCTGTGTCGGTGCCCTGTAGGGTGTTTTGTGTCACAGCCCAAGTGGGGACTGGAGCGCGAAGGTCAGTCCCTACCCGCACAGCGCTGCTGCTCTGTGCTCTCAGTGGGATTGGAAAGGGAACGGGAACCCAGTCCGGGATGGGGCCATTCCCAGCCCCTCCATCTGCTCCGAGCAGAGCTGTGAAGCAACAGCTGGGTGCAGAGGCTCTGCGAAGGCTGTTGTGGTGATTTTCCAGGCTCTGCTCCCTCGTGTCCCGTGACGCTGATGCTGCTGGTCGGCAGAGACCTCGCCGCCACACAGTGTCTTCCCCAACGGGAAACGGAGGGGTCAGCTGCCAGCCAGAACTGGTGCCTGTGCAATGTGCTGGCAGGCACCAGCAGGGCACTGACCAGTGCAAGCGGGAGCCTCCCCTGCCCCACAGCCAGTGTGTTCTGGGGTGTCTGAAGAACCTCTGGTTAGGCTGAGCAGCCTGCTCAGCTCTGCCCCCATCCCCCCACCAGGCTCAGAGTCCCCCCCACTGTGGCGAGGGTGCAGGCATCGCTCTGGTGTGCCCAGCCCCATAGGGACACCCCCCCCTTCCATGGCAGTGTGTGCCCCATAGGGACACCCCCCCCCTTCCATGGCAGTGTGTGCCCCATAGGGACCCCCCCTTCCATGGCAGTGTGTGCCCCATAGGGACAACTCCCACTCCCATGGCTGCGTCTGCCCCACAGAGACACCTCCTCATCCTCTCTGTGGGACCCTGCCGGAGCAAGGACACACTGGTGGCTTTACCGCTCCGGTCAGAGGTGTCTGGCTGCAAGCAGCAGGTGCAGGCTTGATCCTTGGGGGCTGCTCTTGAGTCCCTGACCCTGCTGCCCTCCGTCTAACTCAGCAGCTGGTTAAGTGCAGGGCTGGAGACCCAGCACTTGGGTTTAGTGCTTTGCTGACCTGGGGCTAAGTGAGGAGGTGATAACACTAAATACAGCGGCTTCCTTGGCTGTGCAAGCTCCTGCAGCAGGGCAGCAGCTCATCAGGACTTGCTGCAGCAAGAACCCCAACACCAGCAGGAGGGACGAATGTGGACAGCATCACCCTCGGTGGCGGGAGGGGACAGGTGGCACCTGCCGGTGTGGGGGTCTGGCCGTGGGATCTGCCGCTGGCTGTGGTGAGAGGAGCCTGGCTGGTGAGGAGCTCGGCTTGGGCTGCGGCCCGGGCTGCTGGCAGTGACCTACAGCAACGTGCATCAGGCAGTCAGAAACGAGGAGGATGGCAGGAGTGGAACAGGGACCGATTTTCCCTGCAGAGCCCTGCTGAACAGGAACAAAAGAGGAAGCTCAAAGGAACTTGGAGTTGTCAAAGCTGGTGGGTGCTCTGGGGGCTTCTGACTGCAGTGAGCTGGGGAAATAGCCCCGTCTCTTCCCAGGGTCATGTTGCTACCTGAAATGCTCTGGGATCTCTATTCAAAAGCAGCCTCCACGCATCCCAGTGGAAAGCAGGTGCCTGCTGCAGGTATTTAAAAACATTGGGAGAGGCTTGTTTGCTTAGCCGAGAGTTGGCCGCTGTTGTACGAGGCGGAGGTCTGTCTTTACCGCTGTCTGTCCTTGGCTCTGGGCACTGCTGCAGGCGCAGGATGGAGGTTCGGTAGTTACTCTCGGGGTTACTGGCAAACTTTGCCTGGTTGTCAGTAGAGACAAAACCACCCGGAGCCACTGCAGGGTGGACTCGCTTTTCAGCAACTGCAGGTGCAGCAGGTAGGACCTCACTGTGGCTGGTGCAGGAGGGGATGAAGCACTTGGAAAACACCCTGGGAACCTCTATTGGCACCATGAAAGGCTGCTGGCAACCCAGGCAGCTGCAGGGCTGTCCCCCGCTGTGGAGCCCCAAGGAGCAGCAATAGTCATCCCTGCTCCAGCAAAGCTGTGCTGCAGCAGTGGAACAGAGTGGGGTGACACCAGTGGAGCGTGCCCTGTGCTACTAGCAAACCCGGCCGGCACACGTGTTCGTTTGGAAGGATGATCTGGAGGATGCAAGCTCATCCTTAGGTGGATGGATGCTGGAGTGAGCTGCGTTTGCTCAGCCACGGCTCCACATGAGACTGACTTATCCCTCCCGTTCAGCATCCTGACAATGAGATGCTGTTCTGGACGGGACGTGTGTCCGTGACTGCAGAACGTGTGAGAAGAGAGACACTCTGAACAAACAGAAGTGAACACATGCATTTTGAAAAGGATTTATGTAAAACATTCACGGGAAAGCATCGTGCTTGCAAACACTTCTGCTTTGCAGCACCTCTGTGCTGGCGGCCTAACCAGCTTCAGCCGAGCTGTTGCCCAACTGCCTAATGCCAAGTGCGGAAGTACCTGCTGATCCAGAGCCTGTGCTTATGCTCTGCGGCAGCACCACGGTGCCTCTCCCCAGCTCCTAAACAGGGACAAAGCATAGAAGTCTTTGTGGGTAGAAGCCCAGGAGCTTGTCCGGAGCAGTGCCGACCCTGAGCCATGACAGCGGCCGGCCGGCCCCCAAGCAGCTCCGAGCTCTTGTCCAGCCGCTTCTCCAAAGGCAGGACTGAAGGGGCAGCTGAACTGTGCTGGAAGCATCTGTTTCTTTGGAGAACAAACGTTATTACACACCCCGGCACAGACACGATGGGAGATGTTTGCAGTGAGTCTTGGAATATTTTGTGGATACCAAGCAGCAATTAGAGTCTTCCTCTGGAATCAATTCATTTCCTACTGCCGTGGTAGTGGGGAGGATCTTATTGAAACTGTAGGATTTTTAATACTATTACACTAAAGACTCTCTCAGTATCAGCGTCTCCGCGGGGGAGCATTAGCGCTCTGTAATGTGCAGCAACTTCTCCAGCTCAGGAAATCTTGCTGTATTCGTAATAGGGCATTTGGGGCATCTATTATGTATGGGACACGTATTTCTCATTTCCACCAGGCATCATCTTTCCTTCCCTTTAAATTACTCTCCAAATAAAAACAGAAGCATTGTTTTCCTTTCCAAGATATCTCCAGTCCTACTCTTTCGACCCAGAAGCGATCAGGGCTGTATGCGGTAGAAGCCAGAAAGCTGTGGTCAGGCAGCGAGATGGGAAAAGCCCTAGTTAGGGAAACCCAGTTATTACCGTGGCTCAGCGAGCATCAGCCTGAAGCGTTTTAGCAGCCAGGACGGGTGGCAGGCTCGGGCCCAGTGCAGAGTTGTAGCCAGGAGTAGGCGACACACCAGTGTGCTGCTCCGTTTGCTCTGCGGACAGGAACGCAAACCACTAATGCATAGCTTCCTTTCCGGAGGAGACTCTCCAACACCAGCTCATCAAAGCTCACAGTGTTTCTCTTGGTAGCAGGTCCGACCACACTGGGATGAAGAATGTGGAGCTGGAACAACCCTGTGCCCAGTTATGCAGCCACAGTGAGGCTGTGGGAACCTCTTGGTCAGCTGAGCTCCTGTCTACCTCTGTGAGGGCCAGACAAGTGCAGCAGAAGCCTGGAGACCCCAGGGAAGGAAAGAGAAGGGCTGTTCACTCAAGTGTTCCTGCTTACTTCAGCCCGGCTGAAGGGAGAGACATAGAAGAAGCCAACTTACCCAGTAGCAGGGGAAAGAACCAGCTGAGCAGACCTCAAAGTACAACCACATCTGAGCACAAAGAAAGTGATGGGGAGGGGTGGAAAATGAGGGCATCAGTGGTGTAAAGGCAAAGTATCAAACAAGG
Source organism: Rhinopomastus cyanomelas (assembly GCA_013400115.1). Classification (NCBI taxonomy): domain Eukaryota; kingdom Metazoa; phylum Chordata; class Aves; order Bucerotiformes; family Rhinopomastidae; genus Rhinopomastus; species Rhinopomastus cyanomelas. The sequence goes on from VXBP01008118.1 coordinate 1,137,841, forward strand.
AATTGAGTTGTGACAACAGAGGAGGCCCCTCCACCCCTTCAGAGTCAAGGCAAGTGGGAGGACCCTTGGGCAATGCCACCAGAGTGAGACCTTTCTGCTCTGTGAGTCACAGCTGCCACCTCTGCAGCACAAAGGGCCGGTCCTGTGCTGGGAAACAGAGAAAACAAGCCCAGGAGAATCCACCTTGCCTGGCCCTGCCCCGAGGGAATGGCTGAGAAACATCTGCTCAGTGCTTTCAGGAGGGTTTTCAACCTGCCCAGTGCTAAAAGCCCTCCAAGCTGTTTCAATGTCTTTGTTACAGCCCAGTTTTTCACTCCAGTCTTCCAGAATCTCTCGCTGCACTTCACACCCATCACTTCTAAGTCTATCACGAGGTTGGAAGAGGTTTCTGCCCTCCTCTTTAATTGACCTATGAATTAGCATGGGTTTGTTCCTCCTTCCTTCCATTCTTCACCCCAGGATTTTTTCCTTTGATGTCAGCAGCTCCAACTCTTTCAGTTCTTTCATCCAGGACTGTTTTATGTCAATCCCAACCGGATCTCTGCTCTCTGTATGATCCTTGAGGGCCGCCTTTGAGGTGAGGGGCTCCAACCTGAACTGGGGACAGCAGCAGGGTTCGTTCAGGGGTTCTGTGGCTCTGCATCACCTGCCCCTGTGTGTTCTCAGATCTGTCACTGTTGGGGTGGAACCTGGACCTGTGCAGACCCTCGCGTGCGCTGCCAGCGACCCCTTTGTGGCTTCTGGGTACCGACCAGCCTGGCAAGCCCCAGCCTCGCTGGGCCACCTCTGCTTTACTTGCCAGGCCACGGTGAGCCCGAGCACCGACGCCCCGGGAGCTCCTCGCCCCCACTCACCCCCGACCCTAGGGGCTGTTCTCTGGGCCTGACGCCACCTTCCCGCGGGCCAGCAGCCGGGGTTGCTTCAGGGGGAAGAAGGGGTCGCGCTGGCCACACTACACCCACCAGTCAGCCGGTGGGACCACCTTCCCCTCCGGCATCGCCCTCTCGCAGGGGCTCACGGAGCAGCTCGGTGAGGGCCGGTTCGCTGGCCGCGGGAGGCGGCGCGGCCGCTCGGTGAGAACCGGGGGGGTCCCGGGGGCCGGTCGGGGCGGGCGCTGGCCCCGGCGCGGAGGGGCGGGGGGAGCCCGGGCTGCGCCGAGCTGCGCCGCTGCNCCTGCGCCGGGGGAGCCGCGACCCGCCGCCCGCCGCCCGGGCAACAGTTAAGTGTCCCCGGGGCTGCCGCGGCCCCTCGGCGCGGCCCAGGCGGGAGGGAGGGCCGGGCCCGGCGCGCTCGGGGCTCCTGCGGGGCCGGCAGCGGGGGCCGTTGGGGCTCGGGGTGGGCAGGGCGGACCCCACCGGGAGCGTGGGGGGTCCGGGGCCCAGCAGAGCCTCCCGGGGAAGGGGCCTGCGGGAGCCTCGAGCCGGGCCCTGCCGGGGCCGCTCGTCGCGGAGAGGCCGCGGCGGAGCGGTGCTGTGGGCCCGGCCGGTGAGAGGCCAGGCTGCGGCCCGGGACCGGCATCCCGGGGTCCCCGCACTGCTGGGGTGGCCGCGGTGTCGAGTGGCGGGCAGAGGCCTGGTGGCCGTTTACCGCAGGGCTGCCAGACAATAACCGCCCAGCTGCTGGGCCGCAGGTGCCCGCAGCGGGCTGGGGTTACCTGGCCGCCCGACCTCCTGCTGCGCAAGTGTGTTTGTGGGTGTCGGGAGGTGACAACGTGGGGTTCCCTCCTTTTAGCACCGAGCACCCCGTATCGCTGTGCTGACCCGTGTGAGCCCTTACGGGGGTTTCTAGAGCCGTTCCCGTAGACACCCCAAGTGGGGCGGGCATGGCTGGGCCGTGGCAGCGCTGACGGAGCTGGCCCTTGGCTTGTAGGAGGCAGGTTGGGTTCCAGCAGGTGTTTGGCTGGGCCCGCTGGAACTTGGACTTCTCCATCTTGTGTTTTATATTAACTGAGTGAGAACAGGCTGGCGTCTGCTGTGGTAGAGCCCATGTGCGATGTGCCAGGGCGGCACTGCCATCCCTGTAAGTTTTAGCCGCACCGGACGGGTTTCTCAGCATCGTGGGCAAAGGCTTAGTCTGAGCTTCTGGAGGTGTGAGGTGTAAAACAGACCCTGCTGTGTGTGTTGTGCTGACAAAGTGAGTCCCGGGCTCAGGGGCTCCTCTGCCCTCAGGGACGTGTTCATGCCTCAGCCAAGACAGAAATAACTGAACCGAATGCCGTTTAACTTTTGCTGCCCTGGTGCAAGGCTATCTGCGTCTGGAAACCGGTTTTGGTTTGAAATAGGACACTCTTCGCAAACATGTGCTTGCAGCTCGAAGCCCTATGAAGCAACACAAGATCTCCATTTTACTCATTCTGTGACTGTTCCTGTTTCCAGCCAGTTCAGTCTCTAACCATGGAGGTTTTGCAGCCAGTGTGGAGTAGCTGTCCCCAAGATGGGAGTCTGGTGCAGGGGTGGTTCCAGACATGCCTTTTGCCAGGGGCGAGCTGAGGTTCTGCCTGCTGGGTTGGAGACCTCTGGGCCCTGTCCTGCTGTCTCCTGCTTTTCTGGTTGAAACTCTGTCCTTTTCTACAAGCAGAAATAGAACACTGGTGGGGGCCTTGTCCTGTTCCCGAATGCGGTGGGAGGACTGGGTATGCGACAGAGTGCGTCAGTGTAACCCCTAAGCATTCCGCGGCGCCAGCTGTACCCGCTGCCTTTTCAAACTGATAGAGTTTTAGCCATGTTTGATCTGGTTGGATGAGATTGTTTCCTGCAGTACAGGGACTTGGGGAGACAGTGGATAATCTTTTTCCAGTTTTGCCTCAGCTCCTACTTTTCTGCATGTGGGAAGAGTAAGTCAGTGTCAAGGTGCGGGGCTCGTAGCCGAAGGAAGAGACGATAGGACCATTCTCTCTGCAAGCCTCTTGCTGTTTAACTCCAGAACTTGGCCTGCTTTGGCAGCATGATGCTTCTGTAGCAAACACCTCGTCAGCCCTGGTCTAACCTTGTACCAGATCTCAAACTTGCTGAACTTGTTGAAAGGCAGTGCCTGAAGGGAAGAGTGCTGTGCAGACCCACATTGATGGGTTCCTTTCTGGAAATGTGTTCCTTTGCAGTGTGTGTGTCACAGCCAGAGCCCTAGAAGCAGCATGTGTGGTCGGTCACCCTGGTGCAACACTTGAAACAGACTATGCAGCCAGCACGGAAGTGCCAGGGATAGACTAGTAACAGCAGAGATGAGTGAGTGAAAAGGATGTCAAGAGAAGTGTTGGGCGTGTTAAGAAGGGAAGGTGTGTGTGACTACAGACAGGGGCTGCCAGATGGCCTCCTCTGGGATGGGCAGCTTCCCTCAGCCATCTCTGCAGGATGTGGAGCAAGTGGCCCTCCAAACCCTGGGCAGCAGGAGGCAAAGGTGAAAAAGCAGGGCCTTGGCTGAGGGCAGAGGGACAGTGGCTATGGCCATGGTTGTCAGAGTCCCTCCAGGCCTCTCCTGCAGCCAGGCATGAAGGACTTCTGTGCCTCCTGCCCTATGGCACAGCCAGTTCAGAGGAGTGCGGAGCATTTGGGATGCAGCCTGGAGAGTGGTGGCTGTGTGCCAGGAGCCTGTTCTCTGCCTCTCGTCCTGCAGCCATCTTGCAGCCTTCCAGCCTCTGCCTGTGTACGGGTGGGGTGCAGTGCTGGCAGGATGTGCGGTGACTTTCTCTGTTGGGGACACATCCTTTCCCTGCTGGCTTTGTCCAAGCAGCCCCACAGTGTTTTGAAGCTTCTTCCTGTCCCAGGTCTCACATCCGGCTTCCCCCTAGTGATGGTGTGCTGGCGGCTGGATGTGGCCCTTCGGTGGAAAGTAACCTCCAGGGACTCCCAGCTCATGAGAAAAATGTTCTTGTCATTGTTTTGGGCTGTTCCCACAAGAACCCTGCAGCGGGTGGAGCTGCACAGGCCCTTCATCAAAGCTAGGCCAGAGCGGGATGGGGAAAGGCCATCTCCTGGTCAGCTGCTTTGAGTTGTTGGGTGGGTGCACAGGTCAAACTCACTGTGTAAGGAGAACTTCATTAAGATAGCAGTTTGTCTAATAGGACTGTTTATAGACTCCTGCTCCTTAGTTTAATCAGCTCTTTCACTGTTTGTTTTTCACTTTTAAGGTCAAAGAAAAGAAACCAAACTTTGCAGGTGCCCTGGGGCAGAAGTGCTGGGTAACTAATGGTCTACTTGGTTGCTCAGCCAGTCTCCCTTCTGACCCACGCAGAGTTCACAAGAACCTTTGGCCGAGTGTGCAGGCCCATTGCTGCTGTCCCTGTCTGTTCCAGGTGCATTCTGCATGCCTCCTGTGCAGCAGGAAGCTGCCCTGCTTGGCTGGCCTGGTGTGGCAGAGCCTCCTTTGCTGCCTTGGCATAAGGCTGCCCCAGGGATTCCACCAGAGGTTCATTTTCTGGGCAGATGCTTTGTGCGCTGGCTGTGGGTGCAGGTTGTGGTCTGGGCACTGGGCAGAGGAAGAAGCCAAGCTGGGTGGGTGCAGGGAGCTTGGACCTCGCTGTGGTGGGTGCTGCTGTGAGCCCTGCACTGGTGCCATGCAGTGCCTCTCCCTACAGCTTCCACCTCTCAAGCTGGAAAGCCCTGTTCTTTGCACTAAGCTGCTGCCATAGATGGGCTTTGTGTGAGCCGGCACAAAGTGGGGATTGATGCCATTTCCCCTCCCACCGCTGTGCCAGGCGGCACCACAAAGGTGCTGTTCTTCCTCCCAGTGAGGACAGGGTGCTACCAGGCTGGGGCCTGTCTCCAGCAGCACCCTGATGTGAGTGGAGGCACCCTCCCTGTTCCTTCCCCTGTGGTGCCAAGGTCCCCCAGGGCCACATCTGTGGCTTTTCCCAGGCCATCGGTGCTGCTGCATCCCTGCAGGAGCCTCAGCGTGGTGAGGGCCTGGCAGTGTTTGTGAGCGACTCCCTGTCCCTGCCATCACCACTGTGGAAGAGTGCCGGGGCTCCCTGTCAACCTGGGCTCTCCCAAGGCTGGGGATGGGATGCAGCCCCTCCACTTCCTCTGAGGTGAGGTGTGGGTGCCATCCTCACTGCTTCAGCAGAACCAACTGCTGCTTTATCGCAGCTGGCTCCGTGCAGAGCGGATGAATCAGCTTTCCTCAGTGCAGCTGCGGCCGTGTGCTGGAGTGCGGGGCAGTGCTGACACTCACACACTTACCTGGGTTGCAGTTCAGCAGCTCGTATCAGCACTCATTATCTCCAGCTCCTCCCAGTGTGTAATAGCAAGTCATCGCTCTGTGGAGAGCGGCTTGGAAGAGCGTCAGGGAACGTGCAGCTGGATGAAGAGCAGATTCGGAGCCCTTTGTTAACTCCCAGTGTTTGCTCAGCTCGCTGCGCTTTGGGCGATGGGTTCGGGGTTCTTTGTGAAGCATCTGGATTGATGCAGGCAGTGCGATGGGGTTAGGGGTTTGCCTGGGCTGTGCCAGGTGCCACCAGCATTTTGCAGCAGGGTCCTCTGCTCCTCACCTGCCCTGGGGACAGGGAGACCCCTGGGAGGGTCAGCTCAGCCCCTGTGCCTCTGGCTGTGCTTCGGAAATGTAAACTGCATAGGGAACGCAGCAGGTCTGCTCGGCTCTGTGTATGCTGGGTGCTCAACTGGGTGCCAAAGCAGAGCTCTCCGGGGTCTGTCAGCAGTTGGCACCGTTGCTGCTCGTGGGTGTCTGTGGTTTGGGTCTCTGCAGGTGGTCTGGCTGTTCGGGTGACTCTGTTATTGTTGTTATTTACTCAGGGCCCAGACTTGCTCTTTTGTATTGCCTGCAGCACGATGTTTGTTCAGACTGGGCATTGTGAAGTGTAAACCAGGTCCCACTGGCACCAGCACTCACCTCTGCCTTTTCTAGAAGCAGTAAGTAACCTGCCGTCTCCACGGCCTCAGCCTGCTGGGGTTTAGCTGCTCTGAGGAGGGAACTGCAAGAGGCAGCTCTGGTTCTCGGCTTATCTGGCTGCACAGTAGTGACGCTTGTTTACACCGAGCACTGCCCTCTTATCTTGGGGTGTGTGGGGGGCGGTTTCCCGGGGCATTCCTGCCTGAAAGCTGGAGAAGACTTGTCCTGACTGGCAGCCTCTGCAGGAGACCACATGCTGAGGCAGTGGCACCTTTCCCCATACTCCTCCTCCTCCTCAGTGAGGTGTTTCGGCAGCAATCTTGTCCTCTCCTCTTGCTTCCTGCAACAGCATCTCTCCAAACTTGGTTGGCCTTACCTGCTTCTGTCCTCCTTTGCCTTTTTCCCTCCCCTGACCTTCTCTGTGGTGCCTCTCTTCTGGAAGATGCTCGGGCCTCTGTCTGCTTTGCATCAGACCGTCGTGTGCCGCTTCCTCCATGCTCCCCTGGTGTCTGGGCTCTGCACAGTGAGCGTGGGTTTGCATTCAGCGCCAGATACATCTGTGCTGCTACATGACAGCAGTTGGTTCAGGAGGGTGCAAAGGGACTGAAGACTCCAGGGGGAACTCCAGCGTGTCTTAACACCCGCAGTGGATGGGAACCTCCCAGGGAAGCTATTAGGAGCAGATTTATTGCTGCTTAGAATGGCAGAGCTGCTTCAGCCAGCCTGATTGGGCTGTTTGGGAGGGAAGTGAGTGTGTTGGGTTCTCACAAGTAGCCTGAAAACAGAAAAATTAATCTTGTAAGAGGCTGCTGGTCCAAATCTCAACCAGAGATGCTGAGTGTTGCACAAATGCACCCTCTTATCAAAACCAAGTGAAAGCGCAGAAGGTGTGTCTGGCTTAGTCCTGTGTTTATCTTGACCTTGTGTGGTGTGTGGGCACAGGCTCTGTGGCATTGGCTTGCACGTGGGCTCCTCGGGCTCTGTCCTCCGCTGCCGAGCAGCCCTGTAATTCTGCTGCTTCCTTCCAGGATCAGTCCATAATGCCTGAAGTGCGAGACCTCTCCGATGCCTTGCCTGAGCTCCCGATGGATCCCATCACGGGTGTTGGTGTGGTTGCCTCCCGGAACCGAGCACCAACAGGTTATGATGTGGTAAGTAGAGCTGTTCCAGCTGCTGTTGCCGGTGCTGTGGAGCTGCAGTGACGAGGCTTCTCTCTGCTGCGAACAGCAGCTGTTCCAGAGAGGGCTTTGCCATCAGCCCTCTGCTGTGAGAGGTGATCTCATGTCCAGCTGCCCCCCTCTCAGCCCACAGCACTTGGAGCTTTCCTTCAGAGGAGGTTTGTGGGTGTGACTGTGCTACTTCATCTGTGGCACTCCAGAGGAGCGTAATTACCCAGAGGAGGGGTTTTCAGGAACAGCTGGCCACTGTGGCATGCAAATTTAATAATCCTACTAACATCCATCCTGAAGGAGTCCTAAGTATTGCACAAATTATATCTCTGAACAAATGGATCCCGCATCAGCTGTTTAATCCCACATATCAGTGCTGTGCAGTGATGATGAGAAGCTCGAGAATGGGAGGCAAAGATTTCACATCCAGCTGAAATGGCAAGGATCGTTTTGAAGGACCCAGTGCAAACCTCTGAGCTGAGCTCTGGCAGGAAGCTGGGCAGCAGGAGGAGGCAGCTGGGCAGAGCAGAGATGGATGTGTGAATGGGTAAGGCGGGGAGGTCACTTTTGAACAGCTGCTTGTTCCTTGGATTAGTTGCTGTGTAACCAACAGCCTGATTCTTCTCCCTTGGGGTAGTGTCCCAAGCAGTGAAATGCCGTAAAACACTGACCTTGCTAGGCCCTCTGTGGGGAGGTTTGGCCTGCAGCCCCATCTGCTCACGTCTCTACACATCCTGCTCCAACATCACACCTTTGGTCTCCAGAGCCACACAGCTTGTGGTCGGGAGTGGAAACCAGTTGACTTGAAATGTTGGTGGTGATTTTCCCGCTCTGGGTGATTGTCTTCTGTGTTCAGCGTGAGAAGGAAGAAAATGGATAGGGCTGAAGGAAGGACGTGAGGGAGGGAGTTGTGAAAAGACTCCTCACAGGCTTGGGAGGTGTTTGCATTTGCTGGTTTTGCTGAGCGCTGATTACCTGTGTGAGCCGGGCCGTGTAATTAGCCGCTTGCCCCGATAAAGGGGCCGGGACAATGTGAGAACTGTGATAGCAGAACTGCATTCTGCCTAAATGACTGGGCAGAGAGCACGCTCACCCCAGATAGGCTGGCTGTGCTCTAATAGGGAGCTCCAGCGCTCGCACAGTTTAAACTAAACAAGATAAAAGAGTCTTCCTGTGGCTTAATCCAATTACAGTGCTGGTGTAATAATGCTGGTGAATGTGGGTCGCTCTCTCCTAGGGGGCACGGGGAGGCAGCTGCCTTTGCTCTGGTTCTTCTGCCCTCCTCCCTGTCTGCAGGGATCTGCTCTGACCTGGGGTCCCAGTGCTGCTGCAATTTGTCTCACCCCGAGCAACAGCTTCCCTGCCCACTCCCTCAGCCTGGCCTCTGGTGAGCCCACAGTTGCCTCTGCACTGGGGGCTCTGAGCTGCTTCTGGGGTCCTTTCCAGTGGACTGTGGTGGGTGCCACACTGATGTTACAGCATGTCCTGCTGCCCGATCCCATGGGACAGTGGCACACAGGGCTGCCCTTTCCCTGGTGCGTGGGCTCTGGAGCACCATATGCACTGTGGGGTTGCCACCTCCCCAGCACCAGTCTGGAACCTGATCTGTTCTGTTGGCAGGTGTGAAGCCAGGTGTGCAAAGTGGACGTCTGAGTGTGGCAGGGACAGTTGTGTTCTGAGGCGTGGACAATGTACAGACACGGGCTGTGCCAGGCTCTGTGCTCCTCCAGATGTGACTTCCTTAATGAGACAGTGACAGCTGAGGGCATAGAGCCTTGCTGAAGGCAGCCCTGTGCTCCCTAAATCCCTGACAGCCAGAGGTTCAAACTACTCCCTGAAAGGAGAGTGACGGTCAGCTCTTGGAAGCATCCACACCATTTTGTCATGGGGGGTTGTTGTGGTCCCTTAGGGGATCACTTTGCCTTCTGCTACGGCATCCTGCAGCATCCAGTTCCATGGAGGACTCCAGCACCCAGGACTCGGAGCTGGGGCAGGAAATGTCTCCTTTCAGTAGGGATGAACGCCGTGCAGTTTCACAGAGGGTTGTGAGCCCTGCGATGCAGTGTTGGAGGTGGCTGTGGCGTTCGAGCACTTTACCCAGTTTCCATGTTGTTCCTGTCCTTTCTCCAGTGATCACCCACAGCCATATTATTGTCCTTCCTTTCACCTTCAAAACAAACAACCAAAACCGTGGCAGCAGCTGGTTTTTCAGGGCTTTTAACAGGCAAAGCACCAAAGCCTCGGTTTTGCCAAAATCTATGGAACATCTGAACTTTGATTCCTGAAAATCTGCCCAGACTGGCAGGACTGAGCATGAGGGTGGGGAGGATTGGGAGCAGAGGTGGGAGGCAGGAGCCCGGGCTCTCCCAAGAGCTGTGGTTCCCGTGCATCCGCGTTCCTTGCTGCAAGGCTGTGCCAGCCTGAGCTGGGGTTTGCTCTGGGGCAGGAGCCTGAGTGTGCTGCTCACCCAGGGTCCTGCTGGAGAAGGGACAGCCCCGTGCCCCAGCGGTGGGGCCTGGGGCAGGTGGTTTGTGGGCCTGTAACAGTGACCCTCTACTGATGGCTGTGCAGCGGATAGATCACCCTACACTTTGAAGGGTGTGCTGCAGGACACCTGCCTCCCTGTGTGTCTGTCCCTCAACTTTTTAGCACATGCTTGAGGAGAGTCTTCCCCCAGTTTGGGCAGGAGAAGGACCACTCCTGTGCCTGGGTGCTGCATTGCCCATCCTGCACCTGCCTCACCTCTGAGCCAAGTGGGGCGTGTGGTCACTGGGGCTGTGTGACATCTGTCTTGCTGGTGCAGCCGCTCTGTGCCGTGCTGCCCCACCAAGGGCGCCTGCCACTGGGCAGCAGCATGACTCTGCCACAGCTCTGCCTCGAGAGGTGCTGGGGATCCATATTACCTGAAGAAACCCAGCAGATGATGCCAGAAGTTTCCTGTTTGTGTTGCTCCATTTTCTTCAACCGTGGGTTTGCTGACAAGTTCTCACACATTTGCCTTCTCTGGGCTTGGAAAATGTCTCCATCAGGGTGATATGGAGGCAGAGCAGAGTGCTCAGGGTTGATTCCTGGGGATGTCACCTGCTGCTGGTGTTTTGGCAGAAGCAGGAATGGTTTTGCCAGTGTTCCCACAGGGCCAGTGAGCTCTTGCCCTTGGCTGCTTTTTGCTGTGAGTCTTGTGGGGCGGTGACGCAGTGAGGGCTGCCTGGTGCTGCTGGGGCTGGCAGCTAAGTCCAAGTGCAATTGCAGACTGGGTCTGTTGCTGCCTGTTGTGTTCTGAACACCTTCATTGTGGGAAGAAATGAAACAAAACGGGGTAACACAAGACATGGAAGGAGACCTGGAGCCCTTAGAGCACTTGGGGCTGGCTGTAGTTCTCCAGACTGTTTTGCCCAAGGGCTGTAGCCACACAGAGTGTCCCTGTGTGGCAGCAGGTTCTTTTCTGAAGGCCGTGTCGCTGTGACTGACTGACCCACAGGGGAGGGGCACACGCATGGCTCTTGTGTATTTTACATATTGCTAAACCAGCGCTTGAGGGAAGAGTTAAACTCCAGTAATGAAGAGCCCCCCAAACCCCTCTTTGGCAATGTTCCTCTCCGGAGCCGTCGCAGGAGCCACGTGAGCCGCACAAGGGCCCAGCCTGAGCTGGAGAGGGGGGTTGCACAGCAGTCACAGAAGGGTGAGGAGCAGCCACTGCACTTTGCTGCTTTGATCAGACTGGACCTCCCGCTCCCCTCTCTCGCACTGGGGTCCTTGTAGCAGCAGCTCACTTGCACGGCCTCTGCTCGGCAGCACAGGGCTGCAAACAGGAACAGGAAATGTCAGCTCTTTGTGATCGGCTGCTGTGGGGCCAAGGTCTTGCCCAAGTTACTGAGATCAGATTTGGGAGAGATGGGGTAGACTGATTTGCCTCAATCTGAGAGGCGCTGGGCACAGCTTCAGCCCACAGCAGAGCCTCCTGTTGGGAGCTGTTGGCCAGGTGTCACTCTGGTGGGGTGACTTTAACTTCTGCTATCCTTCTCATTGTGTCTGTCCACTCATCTCTCCTACATGACAGCAGACCTTTTGGGGAAGGGGTGAGCGTCTGGCTGGTGATAGAGCAAAGACCTTTTCCTGGGTGTACTGCTGCCTGTTCCTGCTCCTTGAGTCAGCTCCAGGGCAGGATCTTCTCCTGTCATCTTCTTCCTGTTCCTGTCTCTTGGGGCTCTGTTTCCTGGGCTCTGTGTGGGCCGTGTACCACAGGGTTTTGCTGGAGAGGGGTGTTCACAGGGTGTCTCCCTCCACGTGTGCTGCAGCTAAAGCCCACAGTGACCAGGGCTTTCCCCAGCAGCTGGCAGCTGCTTCTGGCCCTGGGAGCCAGAACTGCTTGGTGGCATCTCTGTGAGAATAACTGGAGCCGGGTGGTTTCTGGGCTCTGTGTGTGCAGGCCCCTCCTCACGGCTCACTCCAGCATTGCCCTCACGGGCAGGGTGGTAATGAGAGAGAGCCTCAATGTGCTGACTTCTCCAAACTGTTGTTTGGAGGCTGCAGCCCAAGTTGCTGTTTCCTCATTAGAACAGCCTTTGTCAGAGTGTCTGTAATCAGCGGCCTCCCGAGAGATGCCGGGCTCGGAACTTTGCTTTATACCTCCTCTCACAAGTTCTCTGCACTGCACCTCGTGAGTAAACTAATGAGATGCTGTGAGAGTTTGGGCCACTGTTAATTAGGAGAGGTCTGAGGAAGAGATATTGACCGCGCATTAACTTTAGCTCGGCTGACTCGTCTCCCCTCTCCCCTGTCTCCTTGCAGGTTGCGCAGACAGCAGACGGCTTGGACGCGGACCTCTGGAAGGACGGCTTGTTCAAGTCCAAGGTCACGCGGTACCTGTGCTTCACCAGGTCCTTTTCAAAAGAGAACGTAAGTGCATTTGCTGCGTGTCTGCGTGATTTGCATCTGTACCTGGTGCGCTCTCACCCAGGGATGATTCATGTTATGGAGCCCATTATAATTCAGGCAGCACTGCAGCCAGTTTGGATGAGGCAGGAGCAAACTGCAGTGGTAGGGATTTGCATTTGGTACGTTCTTCGTGGAGCATCTGCAGTAGCAGCGACAGGAAAGGGCACGATTGCATTGCAGCACCGCCCTGCTCGCGTTCCCTTCTGCAGCAGTGGGTGCTGCATTCTTGTGATCCCGATTCATTTCTGACTCTGATTACCTAGAGAGGCAAGAGCTGCAGGTTGTGTTGTGGAAGGAAATTGCAGCTTTTGCATGCAGGGCCATCACAGGTGTTTCCTTGCAGCGTTAGCTCTTCTTTCTTTGTTGTTTGAGGTGCCGATTCTTTAGTGCGTGTGTCATCCTGTACTTGTGATCTTCCGTGGCTGTTCGGAACTGGTTCGATTCTGATGAGCGGCTGTTGTCTGCCCCCACCCCCAGGACAGGAAGGAGACCATGTGCAGCAAGAGCCTGCTGCCTTTTGCTTTTTGTGAGGCTGCTGTGGCGCGTCCCTTTTCTGGAGGCCCTGTGCGGTTCTGCAATGACTGCACTCCATCTAGTGGGTAATCCTGACTTTCCTCTTGTTCAGGAGATTTGCCGCCGCTGTCGTCAGGCAGTGGAGATTCCATTTTGTACCACTGCTTTCACCAACAACAGGAACAGAAAACCACGACTTGGGAGGCTGACTGGGGGCCCCAACAGGAAGGTCAGGAGCTGCCGGTTTCCACCTTGTGGCCTTTATTCCATCTGCCTCCCTGCCTGCCTCTTGATTAAAACAAAGCTCCACAGCTATGGGCGATACCGCTTCCCAGGGTGCGTGGTCTTTTCATCCTGGAGTACCTGCAGCAGCAGGAATAATCCCCCTGGAACAGGCAGGGAGGGCACTAAACGGAAAGATCTGTGATGATCTGAGTGTCAGGTTTGTCTGTGGCTGCGTCAGACACGAGCTTGTCAGAAATAATTACAGGAGAGAAGCATCTGCTTGCTACCAGAGGCAGTGAAAATGCCCTCAGTCGGTGCCTGTTGGGCTTTTGGCAGGAATCCTCTGCTTGCCGCCATTTGGGAATACACTCCTCATGTTGATGAGGAGGGGATTAATGGGAGCGTGGAGGGGGACTACCAGTCTCAGCCACACAGCAGCCTAATGTGGGAGGTGTGGGGGAGCTGCTGCACTCTGCATGGGTTCTCTCAGCCCCACACCAGCAGCATGTTAGACCTTGGGTACTTCTGGCAGAGCTCTGGGCAGCTCTCTGCCCCACAGGGGCACAAAGTGCTGCCTGATGGAGACCTCAGAGGGTTAAAAGGCCTCAATCTTCCCTGCCATCGGTCCTCCGGAGCCCTTGTGGCAGCGCCTGGACATTGATGTGTGTCACTGTGCCTTGGGCTGGAAATTGGATTGCTCAGAGTTTGAACAAAACCCTGGGAGCTCTTTGTCCTGAAGAGCTTGCTGTGGTGAGCAGAGTGGGTGCACCTCTGACACCCACCTCCCAGCAGAGACCTCTGTAGTGGCTCTTTATCAGAACCATCAATCTCAGCAGTTTATGGCGTTTGACAGACCACTGGGGTTTGAGTGTCTGTGTGAGGAGGCACTGATGGTGCCACCCTGCAGCGGGGAGGGTTTGTGCCCTTCTCTCCGGCAGAGTGTGGCAGAGCTCAGTGCTGCTCCCAGTGCGCAGAGTTAATGAACCTGCTGGAGGCTGCTCTCCTACCTGTCTGCTGCTGCTGGAGGAGCCGTTGCTGGCTCTGCGGAAAGTTGTGTGCTGATGTGACACAGCCAGACAGTTCGGATAAATAAATCATGAAAGATGAATCAGCAGTGACCACTTCATCTGCTGTTTGCTGTGGCAGGACCACGCTAACTGATCCGTCCTGGCTTCACGGCATCCCGTGCTGCTGCTCGCTTGGAGATGCCCTGTGAGATGGGGGACAGAGGCACGTCAGGGCTGCCCAGCCTCGGACAGTGTGTGGGTAGCAGACGTGGCCAGGCTGGTGTGATGGGACAGGGCTGCTGGCACAAGGGCCTTCCTGCAGAGTTGCTGGCGGTGAAACGCAGGGTCTCCCCAAACCAAACCCAGGCCTGAGTTCCCTGCGTTTCAGAGGCTGTAAACAGGTGTTGGAACAGTTCAGCGCAGTAACTGGGGAGCAGGGGTTTGCTTGAAACACTCTGCTAGACAAAAATTAAAGGAGGTACTTAGCAACCAGTAGCAGAGAAGCATGCTGACACGGTTTGATGGCTCAGGGTGAGATGTGAAACATTCTGAGCTGCCTTTCTGTGTGGAAGGGCTCTGCCATAACTGCAGAGTGGCTTCCTCCATACGTGGATCCAGATTATTGGCAGCAGTGCTGGCTGGAACGAGAACTGCAGAGGAAATCTGGTCTCTTAGCGAGTGCGGAGGCTGTCGTTCTGAATTGTGTTTTGGGCTCTTCAAGCCCTGATTAATAGGACAAGGCATCAGTTCAGGATTCATATGGACTCCAAATGAAGCTCTTCGTTCCAAATGGCCTGATCTTTTGGAGTGCGCCTGCGTTTGGAGATGGAGTGGCAGCTATTCACTGCTAATTAGCTAATGCCTGTAATAACTTTGGCTGCGCCTCTGTACAAACCATCTTCCTGCGATGCTTTCGGCTGTTTCTGACTGGCAACGACCACGTGGCCGTTTGAGGTGTAGGGTGTGGGAGAGCTGCTCACTACACGCACGGCTAGAGGAAACCTCCGGGCTGCCGCGTTGTCAGTGGGAAGGATTTGGTTGTGTTTGTGAGGGTCCTAAAGTGTGGTGGGGGCTGAGGTGTAAGGACCTGTAAATGCTGGAAGTTGTCTGGGATCTCCTAGTCGATCACTAGGTGGTTCTTGCAGAGGGGACAGTTGCAAGTCTTTGGCCTGCTACCTCCTTCCTGTTTGTGAAGGTGGTGTTCGTACAAGGATAGGGTGTCGTGGGCTTCAGCAGGTGAGAAGAGTTGGGTTTGAATTTGGTGACACTGTCACAGTCAACTGTTTCTTTTCTCTCTCCAAAGAGTCATCTAGGTAATGTCTTGGTTGATATGAAGCTCATCGATATCAAGGACACCTTACCCGTGGGCTTCATCCCCATCCAGGAGACCATCGATACACGTGAGTTGGTGCCTGCCCTTCAGCCACAGGAGCTGCTGGTCTGCTGGTGCCTGTCCCAAGCAGAGGGACCTGCTCAGCGCTGCTGCTCTCTGAACAAGCAGAGGGCCGTTAGGGTTAGGGTTGTGCTTCCTGGGCAAAGGCACAAGTGGAATGTCTGGGGCAATACCCTCCTTGTGTCTGCGAGGCAGGAACTGCTTTGCTGCGGCATTAGAGCCAGCAGCTCCCAACAGTGCGTTCAGGTCCCCAGAGACTCGTGACCGCAGGGCTAGAAGCATGTGTGGTTGTGTGCTCAGCCATGAGGTGTGGAGGAGGCCAGGCCAGGTCAGGCACTGGAGGTGTGGAGGGGCTGCAGGACACCCTGCACTGGTGTGAGTGAACAGCCAGGCAGGGCTGGTACCAGTGCTCACCAGTAACAAAATCCAGCTAAGTAGAAACAAGTTAGGTGAGCCCCCTTTGCAGGCAGTAATTGCTCCAGGACTGCAGCAGATGAGAATGGTTTTGCAGTCCCTGCCTACCTGGTCATGCTTTGAATCTGCGACCCAGAAGTGGAGGGTTCTGCAGCCCATTTCCCATTCCCCTGGGTTGTCTCTGTTCCCTGGAGAATTCCTGGGCGCATGTGGGCTGAGGGAGAGTCTGTGGCTTGTCCTGTTCACCCATGGGAGTGCTGACGCTCGCTGTGTGGTGCTGTGATTGTTGTAAAAGACCCGATGGAAAAGTGGACTTTGTAGCTCATCCAGAACGTGTCAGACTGTGATCCTCAAAGCAGAGGCACTCCTATGGTAGTGGAGTGGTGCGTGTCCCTGCCTCCGTTAGCTGGTCGAGCGGGAGGCTAGTGAATCCAGCTCCTCAGCCTCGCTTGCTACAGATTGCAGTCTCTGTCCGAGTGTGAAGGAGGCTGAAGACAAAAGCCAACAGTCAGCTCTGTACTAACTGTGAAAGTCTGATGAGAGGCACTGGTTTTGCTCAGTTAAGCCAGTGTGTGTGTGTTCCTGCGCTCCTCCCCGGTGACAGCTGACCCGCAGTGAGTGTGTTCGAGCTGCCCGTGCCAGGCTCTGGGAACAGTGTCAGATGGGAAAGCCTTAAGCCCTAGGCTCCTGACACCAGCTTTAGGCACTTCAAATCAAAGGTCTGGCTGTCTAGAGCAGAAGGCCAGGCTCAGGGGTGAGGAGGTGCTTAACATCTCTCACAAGCAGCAGTCACTGCGGAGCTCCCTGCCCAGACACTGCGTTGTGGCCCACCTGGAGCTCTGTGGTCATTGGTGCTGGTGCGACAGCAGATTTCCAAGGCTGCGATGGGTTGCTTTCTCCAAGGGATGGATTAGCAGACAGGAGGAGCCTGCAGAGGCAAGGCTGCTTGCCATCTGCTGAGGAGAGAGCTGGAGGATCCTTCTTTGTATGAAACTGAAGGGGTTTTATTTTGCAGGCACTTCTTCATGGTTGTTGGTTGTTGTCAGATTTTCCTTCAGTGCCTGCACTTTAGATTGCCAGTTTATCAGCAGGCTTGTGTTGCAGCTTGCAAGTGCCCCTGGTCCCCAGTAGAAC
Source organism: Rhinopomastus cyanomelas (assembly GCA_013400115.1). Lineage (NCBI taxonomy): Eukaryota > Metazoa > Chordata > Aves > Bucerotiformes > Rhinopomastidae > Rhinopomastus > Rhinopomastus cyanomelas. The sequence continues at coordinate 1,154,472 of VXBP01008118.1, forward strand.
CTTCCTGAGCTCAGGCTGAGGCAGGACCCTGCTTCCCGACCTTTACAAAGCTGTGTCTGTGTGCCTGAGCAACCTCCTGCCATGTGGGTTGTATGTGGTTGTGTGCACCAGCTCTTTGCACAGATAAGCCCTAACTCTGATGGGCTGGAGTCGTTCCTCATGGACAACATGGCAACACTGAGGTGCTTGTGTGCTGCGTAGCGGGATTGGGCTGTGCCACAGATCCCTCTGAGCACAGGTCAGTGCAGTGTGCTTGTCCCCCAGGGGGTCCTGGCAGCTGCTGCTTTGTCAAGCAGGTTTATCCCTGCAGGGCTGGTGGGGCAGACATGGCAGGAGTGTCACTGCAGGACCTGCTGACGAGTCAGGAGACATCGTTAAGGCTTGGACCTGTGAGCTCCAGGCAGACGGCGTTTCCTCCAGCCGCTCTGCGTGCCAGTCTGCTTTTCTATTCCTCCTCTCGGTTTGGCTGGCAGAGTGAACGGGCGGGTCGTGCCAGCTGCTTCCAGGTGTGTTCCTAGAGGCAGTGCTTGTGGGAGGAGTGTTTGGATAGGACTGTCCAGGCCACTAAGACAGACGCTCCCTTGGAAGGAGGAGGTGAGTGTGAGATGGTGTGGAAGTGGAGGAATCACCTGCTGCTTTGGTGCCGTGGTGCAGCCCTCTGGCAGCCGCCGCGTCTTGTTTTCTCTGCAGAGGGTAGTGGGGAGTGCTGGTTTATCGTGGTGCCTAATAACAAATCCCACCCCGAGTGCAGACAGCTCCTGATAGAAGATTTCTCCAGTCACTGAGTGGCACTGTGCTGTCTGCCTTGCTGACATATATCTGTTCCTTGGCTCCAGTCCCTGTCATTGTTGTCTGCTATCTGGAGAGACAGTAAATAACGTTCATGCCCTGATCTTGTGCGAAACCCACCCTGTGTCCTGGCTTATTTTTGCAGAAGAAGTAGCCTTCAGAAAGAAGAGACTGTGCATTAAATTTATCCCTCGAGACTCTACAGAGGCAGCCATCTGTGATATCCGCATCCTGGGTCGATCCAAACAAGCCCCTCCTCAGTACACCTTCATAGGGTGAGTACCGCGTGCTCCCGCGGCTGTTGTGGTAGATTCACTCGCACCAAGGTGAAGCAGCGAGCTGTCGCGCAGTTTGTGTGAGCTGAAGCTAGTCCTTAGCATAGCCCGTGGAAGCGCTGGTGTTGCTGGGTCTGCAGGAAGTACCTCACACCCATTTTTCCCCGGAGTTGGACTGGCTCTCGCTAACAGAGTGTCTGTGAAACACCTCAGTGCCCGGCCCTTGTGCACATGTGCCGCGTTTGCTGCTGGCAGTGACGCCTCGTGTGTTGGTTGTGCAGGGAGCTGAACAGCATGGGCATTTGGTACCGGATGGGCAGAGTTCCACGCAACCACGAGGCTGCGCAGCCTGAAAGTCCTCCTTCCCAAGTACCGACGTCGACACCAGCTCCCAACCTGCCCAGGTGAGTTTGCTGCTCTCAGGCCCCTTTTGCCTGACACTGGCTGATCTGTTGTTACCAACCTGGCCGTGGTGCCACCTCGGGATCTGATGACAAGGGGAATGTCTAGTTGTTTTGAGTATTTCCTTTGGCTCTGTTTGCATAAAGATGGTGAGAAGGGTGAGAAATCGGAAGGAAGAAGCAGTCTGCAGAGGAAGGGAAACAGCAAACCTCACCTTTACTTTGCCTTAACCTGTGTGGGGTGTTGCAGCTCCAACATGTGCGTGTGGTGGGCCAGAGCTGTAGCCAGGCTGATTGCCCTCCTTGACCAAACGGACAGAGCAGCTTTCATGCCGCGTGTAACACACAGGGACAAGTTTTGCTCATTCTGCAGAATCAGTCCTCTCAGGGTTTGAAGTACTGGCCCTGTTACTTCTTTCCTTGGACCAGACTGCTGTGCTTCAGTGGTGCCGCTGACTCCGAGCCGACGCTTGTCCTGCAGTGGCCCAGAGCAGCGCTCCTGGACCAGCCCTGCAGGGTCTCTGTGCACTTTTTGTGTTTGAGATAAGACTTGTGTGTGTAAACACACAGTGTCCTGTGCACACAGCTTCCTTGCTGCCTCGCTGCGGACAAAGCACAGCGATGACAAGCGGCCAACACCCAGAGCAGGGCTGGACCGAGTGCTCTGCGCTCCGTTGTGTGCTGTACAGTGCAGCGCCCAGAGGCAGCGCTCGGGGACAGAGAGGTCCTACTGCTGAGGCTCATGGGCTGAGTGCGGTCGGGCTGTTGCTGAGGGCCAGCATGTTCTCTGGGGACCCCCTTTGAGCTTTTACTGCATTAAGCTACTGGGTACCTTAGCACTGGGAGTTGGGTGGTGTGTAGGTAGGTTTTCAGTCCGTGTCACAGGAACCGGCGAGAGCTAGAATTGTGAAGGAGACAGCAGAGGGGAATTCCAGGGGGATCGATTTGTATGTAAAGATCACTGTATCGAGTGGGTGGAAAACACTCCTGTCCTTCAGAGCCTTGATTTACAGGCAGGGTCAGTGTGATGCTTTTAAACGGCCCTAAGCTGTTCCTGACAAAGCTGCTGGGTGTCTTTTCAGGGAAGTGTGTGCATTTGAGCTCTCACCCGTGACCCAGACTCGTCTGCTGTCTTGCGGTGGCTCTTGGAGCTCTCCAAAGCATTTGGGCGTTTCTTTCACGGAGCTTCTCCCCGTCGCCTGCCGTGCAGCGGCGTGCCACGTGCTGTCCTGCCCTGTCAGGCGCGCTGTGGGCAGAGATGCTGTCTTGCTTCTCAAACAGAGACGGAGGCAGAAGGGATGAAAAGCCAGCAGTCTTGTGGAGTTTCAGGCTGCCCCGCCGGGAGGCAAGACATTGTTGTGAAGCTCTGCTGGACATGAGCTACATGCCAGCACAGGCCATGTGAGATCAGAGCTCAAGATGTCTTGATTCCAGAGCACAGATCTTCATTTTCTGTCTGCAAGAGGGTCCTTCCTGGGCAGATTTCCACAATAGAGAGGAAAAATTACCATAGCAAGAGAGTGTCACTGGTGGTCCTTAATCACTGAGTGTGGAAGGGTGACTTTATGGCTGAGCGGGGAAGGCTGCAGAGCAGAGTCAGAGCGATTGGGAACGGGGCCAGAATTAGAGCTCAGAGCATCGGCGACAGTCTGAAAAAGGAGTGTTTACAGGGCTGATGTATTTTATAACCTCTTGTTGTACAGTTTATGGGCGACAATGGCTGCAAGGAAATTGGATCAGTTTTGTTTTACTTGCCAAATAAAGCAAATGTCAGACTAGTCAATATAAAATGTATTCTAATTTGGCTGAGTTAAGCCGGCCCGTGTGCAGCACGATAATTGAACGGTGCGTTGGTGCCTCCCAGTGAAAACCACCTGACTGCAGCCAGCTCCAGCTCGTGCCCCGGGCGTGATTTACAGGTAGCTTTTACACCACCAGCCTGGTCGTTCAAAGCATCTTCGGCGTCTGGTTTTTCACTCTGGTCATTCAGTATCCAATGCATTTTTTAAGAAGTAGAAATGTTTATGAAGGTGCATCCTGCAGGGATTTCATTGCTAGAGGGAGCACATCCAGCTTGGAAGCCTCTTCTGACACTGTCAGCAGTGTGACAGGTTTGTGTTTGTGGAAGGTTATAGTCACAAGTAAGCTCTTTCTTTTCCATCCGTGCAGGAAGGTCAGACTGCCCTGGTAGCCAGTTGGCTGGTTTGTTCCGCGTCGGCGTGTGCCAGCAGGAGCGGCAGCGAGTTGGTCGGATGCTGCCCCGAGTGCTAAGACAGAGCCAGTGAGCAGTGCTGAGCGGAGCGCAGGACGTTCTGCTGTCGGGCTGGGCTCGTCTTTAGGCCACTCATCAGCTGTGCTCTGGCATTACAGCATCATTTGAAGTGGAGAGGGGTGCTTCAGAGCAACTGCTTACCCTGGCTGTGAACTGAACCTCAAAACACACCTGTGCAGCCAAACCTTCCTCAATGGAAGGACTTTCTGCCGCGAGAGACACTTGTTTCCACACCAGCCAGGTTTGCTTCTGGCCCGCGGTGTGAGTTGCTGAAGGTGGCGCGTGGCGGCACGTCACAGCTCTGTCGGATGTCAGCACTGCTGCTTCTGTGCTCTGTCGTGGGTGATGGCCCCATGTCAGCACGGCTCAGGGAGAGCCTTTGTTTGATGTCCGTGCTGGACCGCGCGTGTTACTTCTTCTCCTTGATGTGCTCCCTGCTGCAGACGTCCAGCTTTGTGGTCCCTGTCGGCAGCCCTGGCGCAGCCTGGTGCTGTGCTCTGGAGCACAACCGGGCTGTTGTGCAAGGGCTTGCACTGCTTTGCTGTATTGTCTCTCCAGACTTGGCAATGGCTGCATGGCACTGTTGGCAGCCTGGAGAAAGGCCCCTACTGGAGAACAGCCTGTGCTGACTCCAGTCGCCACTGGGGCTCAGGAAGCTTTCCTCAGTAGCTCTGTGTTGACTTGCATTCTCAGGTGCTGCGTGGTGACGTGGCTTTGGGGGCAAGAGGTAGCCCTCAGCAGAAGAGGTGGCATCTGGGGCACCTTACCTGCCCTTTGCACTTGTGCCTCTGCAGGCCTGTGGGTCGGGAGTTGCCAGCATGTGGGCTCAGGACTTGGAAAACAGCGCGTCACTGCATTTGAGCAGTGTCTTTGCAGTGGTGTCTTGGTGCCTCAGGCTCGAGTGGGCTAAAGCAGGATCTGAGTGTCCTCTGCAAGTCCAGTTCCAGCCCTTTGGGAGCTGGTCCCAAAGGCGCTATTTGGTCTTGGGGCTGCCTCCGTGGTGGCTTGGTGGTGCTCTGTGGCTCCCGTGGCTCCGGAGCGCGTTCTGCATCCCTCGCCGAGGTGCCGCAGGAGTCTCTGGCACCGTCACTCAAACAGCCCTCTCACAATTTGTCAGCTGCAAGCAAGATGTCAGTCAGTGCTGCTGAAGTGTGTGTTGCAGTGACAGACATAATTGCACTTAACTTTTTGCGTGGCTGTTATCAGTCTGTGACGGATACTTTGGGAAGCGGAGCCCCTTGATTGCCAATGATGTGTCGCAGGCGGTTAATCTTCCTCTCGGAGAGACTGTGATTCAGTCACAACTTTTACTTGTTGATGTCAGGCTTTGAAAATGTAGGCTCGTGCTGACCCTGGGAGTTGTTCAGTCGTTTAGTTTGCCAGGCTTCACGGGAAGGTTAATGGCTTTACCAGGGCAGGGAGGATCCTGCTGCGATCCCCTTGTGTCTGCGTTGTTCCTGACCGTGGCTGGGCCCTCAGTTCAGGTTCAGAAGGGCACAACTCCTCCTGCTGCCTTCCTAGGGTGCCTGTGGCTCCTCTCCGTGGCTGGTCTAATTGACAACCAGGGGCAGGGCAGGGGAGGGGGCCGACTGGGCCTGGGGCAGGAGCTAAGCCCAAGCTGCAGTGGGGTTATGCTGCTGCTGCTGCTGCTCAGGAGGCAGAGCTGTGAGCTGGTCGTGTATGCTCCAGCCTGGACAGAAAGGCACATGGGTAAGTGCTGGCCCCAAGGACTTCACCCCCAAGCGTTCTTGGTGACCATCAGAGCTGGCAGAATTTATGGGCTGTCAGGAGAGGTCCGTGGCACCAGAAGGAGCTGGCCTGCTGGTGGGATGGCACTTGGGAACGGGGAGCAGGGCTCTGGGTGTCTGTGCCAGACCCAGGGCCCCAGCTCCATCCCCTGTGCTTGTCCCTCCTGCATGCTCTGCATGGCTAATAAGCTGCAGAACCAGCTCGTCAGTGCTGTGGCTCACACGCACCCCTTGCAGCTGCGGGGCTGGCAGACATCTCTTGCTGCTCTGAGCGCAGTCAGTCTGTGCCACTAAGTGCTCAGGTCTTGCAACTCTGATCTGGCAGGAGTATTGCACCAGGGAACAAGTGCTGCTCTGCTTTCCATAAGGAGATAACAGTTGCCCTACTTAAACCCTGAAATAAGGGCAGGATGTGCAGATTTTCCTGCTGAGCTCCCAGTTACCTCTCAGAGAGCTAAGCAGCCCCTCCTCCAAAGAGGGAGGTGATCTGCTCTTGTTGCTGTGCTCCCAGTGGACCTGAACGTTAAGGAATGTAAGAGTTTCCTTTCTAGGCAGCACAGTCTGATTTTTCAAGTGGATTTATTCCTGGTGTTTGAACTTTGTCGTGTCAGCTTGGAAAGTGATCAGTGCGGGGCTTCGTGCTGCAGGCTGATGATGTGCAGTGGGTGGCAGCTAATAAAGCAGTACCGTGAGCCGGCGCGCTGGAGCCCGAGCGCGCTCTAATGATAAGCCAGTCTTGCTCTGCTCTGGTTTTTCAAGTAGCAGCAGTGTTACTGAGAAATAAATGTCTGAATATTTTCTTTAAGACATTTGAAATAGATTTTACGGGGACTCCCTAGAGGAAGAGGTTCCAGGGATTCAGGGCTGTTCTGCTGTGGAACAAAGTGAAGGTTTCAGAAATCTGCTGTGGACCCGAGGCAGGGGCCTCCGGCAGTCTGACAGCCAGGATGTCTCAAGAGTGGTGGGGGTCTGCTTCAGAGTCCCTAGTCTGAAGTAGATGCTCCCCAGTGAGCAGTGCTTCGAGGTGTGTGTTCCTGGCTGAACTGGAAACTGCCCTGAGAAACGGTGTCAGTGGGATCTCCGAGTCCAGTCCTTCTACATGATGCTTCCTTCTTGGTGGCGTTGCCTTTTTGAATCGGCTCCGTGAGAAGAGCTCTAAAGCAAAGCTGCCTTCTCCTTTACAGCTCATCATCCTGGGCTTGAACGCTCTTGGGCGGTGAGATGGAGCATGAGAGTCCTAGTTTTTAAATTACCTTCCCTACAAGAGGCCAAGGATGGCAGAAGGGTTTGATTCACTGGATAAAACACCCAGTGAGGTTGCAAGAGTGAGCTGAAGCTCAGAGGAAGACACAGACACAGTATGGAAGGAAGCAGAACATAAGGGTGGAATGCCTGTGATACTGTCGCTGTGCAGAGCCGAACGTGATGGCTGGTCTGAGAGGGTGCGGGGTGCCAGCGTGTATCTGGGCTCCATCTCCCATAAGGAATCTGTTAGGACGCTGTGCTGACCGCGTGGCTGGTGTCCAGCTCAGCTGGCTGAAGATGTGCAAAAACTGGCCCTTGTCCAGTTTGTTTTACTGGTAGAAAACGATGATTGGGGAAAAATGTTTAAGCAGTACTGGTGATTTCCAGGCACAAGAATCCCCTGCAGCAGCTGAGCAAGAGGCATTAGCTGTAGTTAGGAGTCTGATGGATTTAGCGGGCTTGGAGGATGCAGTGAAAGACTCAGGGATCAGTGCTCAGAGTGAAGAGCTTTGCTCTCCTCAGGGCAGTTACTCTTCACAGAGCCCTTCCCGGGTGCAGTACTGTTCCTGCAGGCCTGCTTTCTGTAGGGCACAGCACAGGGTCGTTAAGTGCAAACCCCAGGCGCTCATCCAGAGCCGCCCTACACTCCGCTGTTAATAAGCCCTGGGGAGGATTGAGCGCTTTCCCCCCCAAACTTGTGTGTTGTCTGCTGTTTAATCCGCTCTCTGCCACTGTTGATTTGCAATCTGTGCTTTCGCCCTCGAGTGCATGTGGTTGCACTCAGATATTTCCTTCTTTAAATCAATCTCTTTCACCGTTTTCCAAAACACTTCGTGAGTTTATTGCTTTGAGTAAAGTGTTTGGACTGTCGTTATTTATTACCGGCAGAGTGCTGACAACATGCTCTTCCCAAATGAGTCTTTATGTGCAGTATTTGTTTAGCAGGTTCTGCAGGGGAGGCGTCGCAGCTCCCCGCAGGCTGGGCTGGGCTGTGCTGCGGGGTCTGCCTGGCCGAGGGCCCCCTCGACCCTGGTCCCCGGCAAGGGGTTCGCCCTGGTGTGATGCTTCTTGTGGGCCCGTCAGCCTGTGCTTTGTTGTGCTGATTAACTCGGCAGGATTTAAGATCTTCACCGAGGAAGCTCCCACCGTCTGTAATTTATCTTTTCGGAGTATTTCTGCTGTTTGGCAATTTTTCCCTACTGCTTCATTATCTGAAAACTCCTGACTCTGGAGAGTGGCTGGTGAAGGATGTGGAAAGCTGCGCTCTCCCCGCTGCAGCCTCCCGAGACGCGGCACCGCTCAGCTAAGACAACCACTTCATAAGCACTTCATGCCTACACTATGAGCTCTTAGTCCTTTGATGCAGCCCTCCGCCTATAACAGTTTAATGGGCTGCAGCTCAGACTTCCAAGCGGTGTAAATTAAACTTGTTGGGTTTCTTCTATTGTTTGGCAGCTGTTCTGTCCCGGTTACTTAAGTCCTCTGATCTAAATTAATCCCTGTACAGAGGAAGCTGCTGGAGCTTCGTTCTGCATTAAGCCCTACACTTGGGGTTGCTGCTCTGCAGTAGATCTCGCTCCCTTGTGAGCGTCGCCGGGGTCCGGGCTGTCCGGCTGATGACAGCGCAGCGCGGCAGCGTGTTCCCTCGTGTCCACGGCATGTTGTTGTGGGCAGGATTCACGGCGACACGCTGGGCCTGGTGCCTGAGCACCTCCGTCCCTGCCCGCAGCTGGGAAAGCTAAAGGGGCGAATTTAAAGGCGGAAAGAGCCGCTCAGCCCTGTTTTCATTTTCTCGTGCGTTTGGGCTTTTATAAAACCTGCGTCTGGCACCACCAGCCCTTGCTGGTCTTTGGGACACAGGATATTTTAGTAGCTTGGAATGAGATGAAATGCTTGCACAGCCCATATGTTGCTTGTTTCGGGGAAAGGGTCAGGAAGGTTTTAGAAAGTATTTAAGTGTTTGGTTTACATGATGAGAATAGATTGTCTGGAATGAAGGCCATTACCCGAGGTGATTCCTGCCTCACAGTTTTGGTTTTCATTGCAGTTCTTTGCAGTATGAGGTAGGTGTTCTGGCAGCGGCCAGTAAAAGTTAGGGGCTGTGAATAAATACTGTGGATGGGCTCTGGACCCTGCCGGAGCCGCGGCTTATCTGCCGCTGTCTGCGAGCTGCAGTGGGGAAAGCGCCTTCTGGTGCAGCGAGCGGTGCTGAGGGGTCTGAGCCCCTGGCCCTGAACCTCCAGCAGCTCCTCTCTCAGAAAGGAGCCTTTTCCCCACTTTGTGGGCAGAAGCTTTCAAGCGGGATGACATTTCCTGAGAGCTGCAGGCTGACACTGGCTTGTTGTGGGTGTGTGTTCAGCTTCCTACCGCTTGTGTCCTCAGCTTGCCCGAGGCAGGGAGCTGTGTGTGATCCGTGGATCCTGGAAGATGCCTTCTTGTTATTTGAAGGGGTTCCTGGGTGGTTTCTGAGGTGCTGTCTTTACAGTCACTGCAAACACACTGCAGTTAGGACAGGGGTCGTTCAGAGAAGAGGACAGATCCAGTCTGTGGCCTGCAGCAGGGGTTGCAGATCCATGTATTTGATAATGTGGCGCAGTTCTTAAAGGGCTTGTCTCATTTGTCCACCATGCTCATCCACTCCGGCTGGAAAGCAAAACCCTGCTGTTGTTCTTTTGCTGCTCATTGTTGGTGTTTTCACATGAATGATGAAGCACCCTTTGCTATCTGGCATTTCCCCATGTGATCCTCTGTTACTGTTTATGGGTACTTGCCCTCGCACTTCAAACGCAGTCCATCACCTTCCTGCAGACAGGAGTTAATAACCGACGGGGAGCTGTCGGCTCTTCGGGGCTGTTTTACGGGGTTTCTCTCCAAAAGGAGTCAGGGGGGCCGAACCATGTGCGGACCTCAAGCTGCCTTCACTGGCGCATGAGGGATCTTGGGCATCGTGTGCTGGTTGCTGTCGCATGGAGACTTGTTCTAAACAATTAATGCTTAAGGTGTGCTGGAACGGTGCAGCTTGGATTCCAGAGGGAGTGGGATGAGCCCTGACAGAGTCGCAGAACCATCCAGGTTGGAAAAGACCCTGGGGTCATCGAGTCCAACCAGCAACCCTACTCTACAAGGTCACTCCTAAACCAGCACCACATCTAAGTGACTTTTAAACACATCCAGGGGTGGGGACTCAACCCCCTCACTGGGCAGCCCAGTCCAGGGCCTGACCACTCTCTACGGGAAGGATTTCTTCCTGATGTCCAGTCTAACCCTCCCCTGTTGGAGCTTGAAGCCCTTCCCTCTGCTTCTGTCACTGATGACCTGTGAGCAGAGCCCAGCACCGTCATCTCTGCAGCGTCCTTTCAGAGGATGGCTGTCTGCATCGTCTGTCCTTCCCAGCAGCACAAAACCCACCTCGTTACTTCTGGTTGGTGGAGAGAAGCAACTTTTTCTGTGGCGGTTCCAAAGGAGAGTTGTCCTGGGGATGGCTGCTGGGAGCTGCCAGTCCTTAGCCTTCGAGACTCCACTCAACTCGCAGTAGTTGCTGCTAGCACCTTGAGTGGAAACTTTGGGAGCGAGCGAGCCCTGGCTGGAGCAGGACTGAGCACTGCTGGCGTGCTCGGAATGCCAATGAGCGTTATTAGCCTAATGATTTTGCTGTCACCACGGCTGTGCAGCAGCAGTGTTGTGAATATGTCAGGCAGTACCCGTGAATTTGGAGAGTGTGTCAAAACACAACTTCAATTAGTTTGCTCTAATTATGGCTCTAGAGAGTTCAGAACTGCATCACTCCTCATTAAAAGTGATTTTCTTACGTGGGTTAATGCAGCACACGGAGGGGTGTGTGAGCGGGCTGAGGCAGAGCGCTGTGGGTGCCCCTGGTGTGGCTGGAGGTGCCTTAGGTCCCCACCCATCCTGTGAGCTCCTAGTGCTGGGCACCTGAACCTGGTGGTTCTGGGCAGAGTCTTGAGAGAACCCACCCACCATGACAGCAACCAACAAAACACGATGAAACCAACTGAGGTAGGAGCCGCTCGTGATGAGAAAATGGAGACCTGGCCCAAAAGCTCTGCGCCGGTAAAGGTCGAGCAGCGCGGACAGCCAGAGCCCGTCGGCGTGGCATCCGCACGGAGCCCTGAAGGGCGGGAGCGCCCCTGCGCCTCTCCCGGGAGCCTGGCAGGGGTTTCATGCCTGTGGCTTCTGACTGCCTGAGCCCCTTCCTGCTTCGCACAGCGCGGAGAAGACTCTTGTGCTGGCGGGTGAGCGGCTGGTGAAGGGTTAAAGTAGCGATTGTTTAAATCTTTTAGGCTTTCCTCTCGGTTCTGTGATAATTTGATGAAGAACTTCACCCTAATTAGATATTCAAATTAGGAATAAGTGTCAATATGGCTTCCCGTAGCCGGGAATGATGATTAATTGTGTTCAAAACTCTGGTGGCCGCTGAAATCTGAACCGAACCGTTGTTCTTGATTATTTCTGCAACACATTTACCATGTTTTTGTTTTAAAACTTCAGCGAGTAATTGATTTGCCATCTGCCGCAGCGCTGCGCACGCTCCGACGCTGGGTGTTTGGGAACTCGGGGACTCGGTAATTGGGGTTTTCTTGCCTTTCAGCGGCAGCCTGGTTTTTTGTCTCCTACACTGCAGAATGATTTGGCTCTCACGACGCATAAGGCAAACGCGTTACGCGATCAGCTCAGCGGGTACGAATCGTACCGATCCTTGCCAGAGTTTGCATCCTTTGAAACACATCAGACTTTGTTTCCCCTTCCTCCCTACAGTGCCAGGCTTTTAAAAGGGGGGAAGGGGCAAGCTGGTCCCCTTCTGGCAGTCACTGCCCTCCAAGTTGTGCTGCCGCAGCTGAACGCTCTCCTTGGAGAGCCCTGGCTCTTGGGGTGCTGCCGGGTGGGAGCAGCGAGACTCCTGTTCATCCTGCCTGGGGGACGCACGAGCAGCCACGGAGGGGTGATACCCTCAGAGGTTCCAGCGGCCCCCTGTGCGGGCAGGAGCTGAGCCGGTGCGTTGAGCCCACAGCCCACCGAGAGACGGTAGAGGTGCGTGCCCCACACGTAGCCTCTGCAGTTCTCCCGGCAGCAACTCAGCTGCCTGGTGAGGACGATGCGCCTGCTGCGGAGAGTGCTCGGAGCCCCTTGGTGGGCGAGCAGTTCCTTTTAGTTACGTGCGTGGAGCGTGTCTCCGCTGTGGCGTGCGGCACCTGGGATGCCTGGAGCTGGGTGAGCTGCTGGGTGAGCTGCCAGCCTCGCTGGTGGCAACTGGGTCACATAGTCTGCAGCAAACGGAGCACTGGGAGCTTCACTCTGTGTGTTGGTAGAGCTGACTGCTCTGCCACAGTGCTCATGCAGCCCCGGCTGTGGGACCATCCTGCTGCCCTATGGCTAGCCACCTCCATCGTGGGGCTGGTGAGACAGGGCTGTGCAGGGTGACTGCGGTTGGCCTTTGCTGCAGCAGAAGCTGGTAGAGATCGAAACACTCTGTTCAGAAAGCGTCTTTTTAAGTGGCTCTGCTTTGTTTACTCCCCAAACAACCCCTGCTGTTTGGTTTGGGGTGAAGAAAGTGGTTCCCAGTACAAGCGAGAGAGATTCAAGACTCTGTCAGCTGCGTTGGTGCCGCAGCAGCTATTTTTGGGTACTGCTGTGAAAAGCAAATGAAAAGCCTGTAGTGCCTACAGGCAGCGGTCTGCTGTTTTAAAGTGTGTTCATGACAAACCTGCCTCTGCTCGCAGAGAGTCTCATCTGGATCCTGTTTCCAACAGCTAACCACTCGCCAAATTCCAGAATGTTTTCACACCATCTTTTTTTGGTTAGGAAGAGCTTTGGGAAGCCCAGGCAAACTGGAACTGGGGCTGGCTTGTTCCTGTTTTATTGGTGCTGTTTGCCATCGGCTGCATCAAGGGCTAAAAATACACAGCTCCTACAGAACATGGACTGTTCTTGGAGGCAGATAATTTCCAGATGATTTGCTCAACACACAAAACCAGTGAGTTTGATGCTCTGCTGGAGAGTGCACAGGGCCAGTCTCGCCGTTAGGGTGTTTGTGCGGGGAGACACAGCAGCCTTGTGCCCCTGGCAGCAGGGCGATGCCAGGGGTCCTGCTGGGCCCAGTAGCTCCTGCTCCTGTCAGGTGGAAGCTGCTGCCTCTGCCTGGTGCTGCACTGAAGCGCTCCGTGAGGAGGGAGCACCTTCATTAAGTGTGGGAATAGCCCCAGAAGATTCATGACAGTGTTCTCTAAAAATTCACACAGACCTGGGATCAGCCGTAGGAAAATACAGGTTTGACTTGAAAGAGAAAAGCCCAGGAATCTGGGGGCCATCAGCAGCAGTCACTAGGCAGCAGTTGTTTCTCGCGGCGTGAGGCAGATCCGTGTCCCCTGCTCGAGCTGTGCCAGCCCCTGGAGCTCTGGGCAGCTCTCCTGGGCAGCTCTCCTGGGCTGGGTCGGGGAGCTGGTGCTCAGGGTTGTTTCCGTGAGCTCCATTTTCTCCCTGTTTGAAGCCAGGTTTAGTGAAAGGTGTGAAGGTGCTCCCTGGCGCAGGGGTGCCAGGCAGCGTGTTGTTGGGAGGGAGGACAGCAGGCACTGCAGCAGCCCAGGAGGTGACCGGTGAGGGTAGGCGTCCCTGTTCTCGGGGAGCTCCGTGCATGCAGCAGGCTCTGGGCAGGTCTGGCACAGGCCCTTGTCGTCACTGCTTCGGGCTCCTCCTGGTATTTGGGGCTCACTCTGACTTCACAAGCGCAAGTGGATGTTTGCTGCTTAACCCCAGCAGGATTGTCAGGCGAGGGCTGCCGGCTCTGCCGTGGTGTCACCTTGGTTTCCCATCTCTTCCTCAGGCACATCTCGCTGACGCTGCCGGCCAGCTTTCGAGGGAAGAGCCACAGCACCCGCCTGGACTTGGAGCACCAGCACTCGAATCTCTACGCCATATCAGGTGAGCGGGCACGTGCGACGTGTCCTCCACTCGGCTGTGTGATCAGGAGTGTAACCAAGCAAAGCAGACAGCCACGAAACTCTGCTCCGGCTTCTCCTCGGTGACTCTGAGAGCAGAGGGGTGTGGAGAGACCCTGGGAAGTGCTCTGGCGCGTGTTGCTGGCAGCAGACGTGCCTGATGGCTGAGGAGGGGGCTGCTGCCCATGCCGTTGCTCTCGTGACAAGCAGCCGACATGAACTTCCCTCCTCGACTGTTTTGCGGTCTGCGCAGGTGACTCAGGAGACTCATCTCTGCCCATCTCACAAGCATCTTTGCCTCGAGTTAGGGCAAATCTGCAATGAGATGCTGGGACAGAGGGGGTTCTGTGTTATTCTGGAGCAGCACATGCACACTGGGTCTCAGGCTGTTCCCTGTTCCAGCCTCAGATACCAGTGCTGGAGCCAGTGATAGTTTCCAGATGTCAGTGTGGAAAAAAACTGCCAGTGGATTATTTAGCTGCCTTTTATTTTTAACTAGTCCTAGTCTGCAGGGAAACTTGTGTTTAAATGGAGTGGGGAGGATCCAGCCCATTCCAGCACCTAGGCAGGTACAGGTACTTGTGACTGTGCCGCAGGACCACCCAGTGGGTTCTGTTTGGAGCTGAGATCCCTGTGAGCTGTCCCTGGCAGCTCCTCTCCTCAGGACGAGTCCAGCCATGAAGTGTTTGCTTTCTTGAAAAGTGAGCTAAAGAGGAACATGTCCCAGGAAGAAATGCCTGTGGGATGAGAGGCAGGGATGCTTTCCAGAGCTGTCACTCCTGGATGTGCCCAGAGCTGTGTGGTCTGGAAGCCGTTCAGGAGCCACCAAAGAAGGGGGTTTGGTTCTGCAAATGAAAGAGAAGTGCTCTGTGCAGCTGTGGACCAGCAGCACCTTTCACCTGTCTGGTCTCTTGTGGGGCCAGCTTGTGTTGTGTGCTTCAGCTGAGCAGTGCTGGGGTGCAGGAGAGTTTGTCCTGGAGTTCCTGGTTTTGGAGTAACATGGCACCTGAATAAATACCGGGGGTGGGGCTGGCGGGGTGATACGGAGCCACGGTTTTCTCCTCGTTAGTCACTGCTGCAAGAGGAGAAGAGCACTGCTGTCAAAGCCTACAGAAAGCAGAGTCCTATTGTCGGGCTGAAGGAGACCTGCAGGGCTGCTTGGAAACCCAGGAGAAGCATCCCTGCACTCTGTGGGCTGTGCAGCAGGTAGAGCTCAAGAGTCTCAGGGGAGAGAAGGTGGCAAAACTGTGCCACTGACCGGCTCTTGCTGTTAATAGTGGGTGGCAGTTGCGGCCTGGGAACATGGCGCTAATACCTGTGCCCTAATCAAGGGGCTGTTTAAGACGTAATCGCTGATGAGGCTGCGGCTTCGGGGGCCTGAGTGCTTGGGATGTAGCGCTGCATGATTCGTGTCAGTACTCGTTTGGCTTGTTGCTGCCCTGATCGACTCGGAAACGTCAGGGGAGGCGTGTGCTGGTGTCCATGAGGTGGTCCTGCGTGGACGGCGGAAAGCTGCGCTCTCCCTCCTGAGAGAACAGCGAGCAGCCAGGCAGCAGCTGTGGGTCGATGTGCCCGAGAGTCACCCTGCTTGGGGGCTTCCTGTGGAGGCCCTCGGCCTGCAGCGCAGCCTGCAGAGGTGACCGCCGTGTTCAACTGGCTAATTGCGGGCAGAGCGCAGAGCAGGCCTGTGCAGCTGGGCATGGCCTGGGTCCCCACCTCTGCGTGAGCACGTTTCAGGCAGAGCACACAACTCTCTCCCTGTCCCCCAGCTGCACGTTCTCCTCCAGACACGCTGTCGTAGGACTGCCGTGCGTCCGAGCGCCGTAATGGCTCTCACAGCTGTGAGCTGCTCCTGCTTGTAGGAAACATCCTGTGCGCTGGCAGGGCTCGTGGTGCATAACTCCTGACCGCTGCCGCCTTGTCAGCAGCTCTGATGAGGTGCTGTGACAATTCCCCTCGCGCTCTCAAACATTGCTGAGGCGGATCGGCCCCCAGACGGGCTGTGGAAACCATTCCCAAGTTTCCTGTGTAGTTTGCAGCCAGTGGGTCTCTGTGCTGCAGTGCCATGGCAACGGGCAATTTATTAGCCTGCTCCCACTGTCGTCCCTGGTTGCTCTGCCGGGACGTGCTTTGCTGTGGCGGGGTCCTGGCTGCAGCTCATGGGTGACGCGGGGGCAGGAGGCGACCTGGGCTGGGGCAGGTGCGGGGCTCCTCGGTCCGGCTGTGCGTGGACAGGCCTGTGGGCTCCCTCTCTTGGCTCCTGGTAGAACCGGAGGACTCGCAGTGCTGGCACAGAGACAAAAGCCATTATGGTCTGCTCTGGCATTTTGGATTCACCTGGATCTGAATCGTTGCCATGGGGACAGGATGGGGGGTGGGAAGGAGGATGAGACTGAGGGTTGCAGCATGGTTTCGGTTCCCTGTAGATGTGCAGGATCTTCTCAGCAGTCAGTGACAACCACAAGTCCTGCTGGGATTCAGCCTATTTATGGGAGGGTGGAAGGAAGTGTTTGTTGAGGCTGTTCTGATCTCAAAGCACAGTCTGGCAGAAGTTGCCTCATCCCCACCAGAGCTGCCCCGCTGCTCCTTGCGGTGCAGTGCAGTTACTGCTGCAGAACCGGAGTCAGGAGAGGAACAGTCCTGAGCACCATCCTTCCAGCGCTTATCCAGCCTGCTGCTGTTTCCCATCCTGTCAGTGAAACGCTGGGGGACCAGAACATGAGGGAGGCTGCGTGATGCACAGTAGAGCAGAGCATCGGTCTTCATCAGGGTGTATACAGGAACCTGCCACGTGCCGCAGCAGCACTTAACGCTGCCGGCATCACCCTCTGTGCCCAGGGCCGAACGGCAGAGTTCCTCCTAAGCTGGTCGGCAGAAGGTCTGAGGGTGCCGTGGAGGTTCCTTGTGTGCTCGCATGGGCATCGGCTGCAGGAGGAATGCCTTGCTGCAGACGGACCTGTGGGCAGACGCGGCTCCGTATTTCATGGCGCAGGCTGTCTTCATGGCCTTCAGCTTAATTAAGATGTTGTTGTGACTGCAGACTGCCTTCATTTCAGACTTCAGCATCTTCTGGCTGCGTGTTGCTTCGGCTTATCTGAGCCACAAGGACAGACAGGGAGAGGGGAGCCCTCGCAGTCAGCCACAGATAATAACATCCAGGGAAAATTCCTGAATGAAGGGAAAAATTATTGATAATAATGGTGCTCAAATAGAGGTGGAATAAGTCACTCTGTGGGTATATAAATTGTTATGAGAGGGTATAAGCAGCCATCGCTCGCCTTGTCTGCCATCTATCCCTGCAGAGAACGAGGGCAACATCTAGCATAAAGAAAAATATAATAAGGAAACAAGGAAATGGATGGGAAGAGCCAGAGGATTGATCACTCGGAGTATTTGTACATCCTGATGGAAAAGGTGCTGCTGACAGGTGGCCAGGTTTCCTCTGTATTAAACCATGTGTGTGCTGTCAGGGCGGTGTGAGCAGCCTTGTTTCGATTGATGAATTGCCTGCTTCCTTGATTAAACCTTCCGTCACTTACGAAACAAAAAGCCTGTGTTTGGATGGCAGAGTGGGACATGTCAGAGGAATCTGTCGGCTCTACCTTTGTGCAGATGTTGGGCACAGACTGCCGCATGTATTATTAAAATGAATGTGGCATTTACGGAGCCTTATTTCTTTCCTGGGAGAAGGGACCTGTAAATTATCTGCTAATAACAAGCTTTAACCCTTTCCGAAGGCAGGACATTGAGGAATGCAGATACGGCTGCGGGCCTCACTAATTGGATGGGCTCTAGCAGCACCGCAGCTCTCTCTGAAGGTAGCGAGCACTGTGATCCAGACCGGTGTGCGATGCCCCTTGGAGATCTTCCCTCCTGCAAGTCCTCCGCTGCGCAGGTGCCACTGACCCGTAAACCTTCCGAATTACAAACCCCTCCGTTGAGGGCCCCCTTCCAGCTCCGGCTGCGGGAGAAGGCTGTCTGCTGCCTGGGGACGTGGTGGGCAGCAGCATGGCTGCAGGGGCAGCCATGCGGGGCTGTCTCTGCAGGGGGGAACAGTGCTCGGCTGAGCCTCCTGCGCTCGCGCTAGCCTTGGATTTCGCTTTCAGAGTCACTCTGACCTGCCAGTTTGAGATGCGCCCAGCCAGCTCGTCTCAGGAGAAGGCTCAGGGATGGAAGCAGGCTTGAGCAGAGCTGGCGGAGCACGTGGCGGGATGTCGTGTTGGAAACGACTGACTGAGTTTGCAGAATGAGATTTTTACAGTCCCAGCTGTGGTGTCTGGGGGCTCGCAAGCTGCTTCAGGCCGTGTCCATCCCCGTGGGCGTTCTCTGATTTAGTCACTTGGGCAAAGTCTAACCCCAAGGATTCTCATTCCAGTAGAAACCTCGAGATAACCAAGGCGTCGTGGTTGCTCTTGAATAGGACCAAGGCACGTTGTTAAGCACTGGCAAGTGGACTCTGTGCTGCAGAGCAGAGCAGCCTGTGCTCCAGCAGACAGCGCTGATGGTCCTGCAAATGCTGCCTGCCCGCTGTCAGCCCAGAACAACTGAAACACCTGTGGGAGTAGAGATGGTTGGTGTTAGCCTGAGACATGGATGGACCATCTCCGAGGTTGGCACATCAGATTGTGTTATTAACCCATAGATGAATGGGTTAATCCTTTCTCTGTGCTCAGACTGGCTGTGGTGACGGTGCTGTTAGCTAGAAATGCCAAAGCTCTCCAGCTCTGCTGATCCTGCGCTGCAGGTGAAGGTTCTCGCTCTGTTCCAAAGGAACAGAGCAGCCGGGTGCTCTGGGCTGGAGCTCAGCTGTCACATCCCAGCACACATCACACCTCTCACCTGCCAACAGGGCGACGCTGGTGGTTATGTGCAAGGCTGCAGCATTCACTCTTCACTGCCTCGGGAGCAGTGTCTTCCCAGGGCGGTTCTGCGATACAGCAGCACCTCTGCTTACATTTCTTATCTTAAACACTCTGGTTTGTGCTTCTCTTGAACCACATTATCAGCAGTTACTGGTGTGAGGTCTCTTCCCACCCAGGAGAGGAAGTGGGGCCAGCTGCCAGCGTGGTGCTGACTGGCGTGGGGCTGCAGCTCGATGATGAGGGTGTTTCTGGGGGCAGCTCGTCCTGCCCGTGTCTGCGGTGAGGAGGGTGTTTCCAGGGGCAGCTCGTCCTGGCAGCTCCTGCTGCCCGTGTCTGCGCTGTTTGCTTTGGGTCTGTGCCCCAACCTGCACTGCTGTCATGTTTCCCTTAAGAGGAAGTGGTGACTGGAAGGGGAGCTTTACTGTGTTTTCTGAGTCACTGTTTCTCTGTTGTACGTAAATGTTTGTTTACCCCCTTAGGACACTGTCTAGAAAGGTCAGAACGGGCTCTGTGGGTCTGGATGGGTTTGTTGTGGTACTGGCTGGGCTGGAGCGGGGGACAGCGCGCAGGCAGGTGCTCAGCACAGCGGCAGCTCCCAAGTGGGACAGCAGCCTGCAGTCCTAGAGGGAAGCGTTTGCAGGCAGGTTGCAGCCTCAGGTCTATCTGCTGGGTCACCCAGGGACCCTTTCCTGGCCTGGGGTCACTGGGAAGAGGTGAGAGAATTCTTTGGGGACAGTGAGAGCAAGGTGAGTGGCTCGTGGAGGAAACACAGTGAGATTCTGGGTTGTCATCCAGATCTCTGGAGGCAGCAGAGAGATGTTAATGATGTGGAAAAACATCAAAGTGAGTGGATTCCTGCGAAGGAAGCGGAGCTGCTTTGCTGTGTTGGATAACGCCGGGCTTGGCAGGGGGGCTTGTAATTTGTCTGGGTAGCTTTGTTGGAAGCGTTTACTTCACAGGCTGCTTTTCCAGCAGCCGTTTGCTTCCAGGTTTGTCGTCCCTCGCTGGAGCTCGGCTGGTCTCCTCAGCGTGGCTGTGGCCCGGAGCCGTGCGGCGGCAGCAGCCGAGTCTGGGCTGGGGGCCCACCAGCTTTGTGTTCCCACAGCTCGCAGCACCGTGCATGCGGGGAGGCCTCGCTGCGTGGGCACCTCTTTGTTTTTCAGTGGCGAAAGAAATCTTTCGGAGGCCTTTCTA
This sequence comes from Rhinopomastus cyanomelas, assembly GCA_013400115.1. Classification (NCBI taxonomy): domain Eukaryota; kingdom Metazoa; phylum Chordata; class Aves; order Bucerotiformes; family Rhinopomastidae; genus Rhinopomastus; species Rhinopomastus cyanomelas. Next base: position 1,174,211 of record VXBP01008118.1, read on the forward strand.
GGTTAAGACTTGGCAGGGAAAAGAAAGGCTTCATTTTGTGTTGGTGCCCGTAGGCCAGCGTCCTCCCGGTGGCAACTGGCAGGGTATCGGTGCCTGAGCCGCCACCTCCCGCTCTGCGCGTGCGGGGTTTCTTGGGGAAGGTGCAGTGTCTCTTCTCCCTCCGTAATGAGGACAGACGTGTTGGTCAGAGGTTCGTCGCTTCTTTTTGCGAACGGTTGTTCTGCTGCACCGTTTGTGCGGGTAACCGGACGGTTCACTTGGCCCTCTCTGGCTGCTCCGTTAAAGCAGGTGATTCTCAAAGAGAAGGAGCCACTGCTTTGTGGATCCCTGCACAGGACTTGCCTTGGTCTTCGTCTTGCAGCAGAGGTCTAGTGGCACCGAGGTCCTGTCCTGCTCGAGCGTTCCATGCGCCCTGCGCTGCGTTTTGCCGTCGCTGCCAGTACAGTCCTCATGCTGCTTGAGAACAGGAGCAGAACTGAACTGCAAGGGGGATGGTCCCGAACCAGACAAGCTGCGACACCGGCTTTGTCACTGAGGTGGAGATTACAGCCAGCCTGTTCCTCAGCCTGTTGCAGTCTCCAGTCTCTGGACCAAGAGACCCGGATAATCTTCTGTGTGCGACAGGCTCTATCAACATCCCGCACTTTGTGGAGACCGAGGGCTCCTGGAACGCTGCGGGTTTCAGGCAAGGAATGTGTTACACAGCACGGTGTTCAGTGGGATTGGGAGAAGCCTGGTGCCTGTGGAAGGCAAGCCGTGGCACGACGGTTGTTGCCCGCTCCTGGCTGCCGCATGCTGCCCGGTGTTGCCAGTGCTGGCCCAAATGCTGAGGGACAGAGCCGTGCGTTCTGCTCCCTGCGGGTTCTCAGACGTGATTTCCTGGTGAACTTGCTGCCGCCCAAAGGGGTGGTTTTTATCCTCAGCGTCTTGCTCAGTGCTGGTGCAGCAGGGTGACAGCTCTGGCTGTGGGGCTGCTCTTCCCTTCCGTTGGTCTCGGCTGCCCCTCGAAGCTGCGGGCTGGCCGGGAGACCTTCTCCCGCCATTACGTCCCAGAGGTGCCGACTTCACGCACCCCTCGCAAGTCGCATGTCACCTTCCAAGGCAGCTGCTTGTTGCTCTCTGAGGAAGGAAGGATTATCGGGCTGCCTTGCATTATGCATGAGCAGGTGTAGGCCGGGATGCCCCAGCCCTGGGGTGTGGGCGGTCGCAAAGGCGTCGACACCGCTGGGGCACGCAGGGCACCTCCCAAAGCGAGGCGCTGGAGGGGACCCGCCGGGGACGCGGCGCCGGCCGGGGCGCAGCCGGCAGCAGTGCGGCGGGGGCCTGCAGAGCACGAGGGCTTGCTCCGTTTGTTGTGGTGCTCCGGGTGCCGCGGTGGGTGCTCTTTTGCAGGGAGGGAGCCGCTCCGTGGGTTGGATGTTTAAACAGTTATTAACCGCCTGGCAATTAACAGATCGCACAGGCAGCTCTGTGCCTCCTTTCAGAACCTCTGGAACTGAGCACCGTTTGCACAGCTATCGCGGCGCAGTAATGACAATGAGTTTTGATTTCCCGGAACTGATATTAGACTCCTTATTAAACCCTGTGCATCTGCTTTTAATTTACTGCAAATAATTGGGAAGCGCGCCGAAGCTTTCCAATTAAAGCCGGGCTTTATGCTGCTCAATAATAGCCCCGCAATGCCGGAGCACCAAGTGACAGGTGAGTCGGGCTATGAATAAAACATAGAGGCGGCGAGAAGGGACAGAGAGCCGGAGACAGTTGTTGGGATTTTAAATGCTGGCTGTAATTTGCATATATTAATCTCTTCTTTTCAGCCTTATCAGACCTTCTTCAGTATTTGAAGTTAAAATAGCGCTGACAGGCGGGAGTGCGCTCAGTTTTTTCAAGGATTTATTACTTGTATAATTCCTGATCTTTAATAAGCAGATATGACTGATCCTTGTGGTTGTGTGGAAGTCGGTTAATTGTTCCAGATGGCGGGCGCTGATTATGCAAAATTACTTTTCACACCAGTTTTTTTTCCTCTGATGGAGTTTGCAGTAAAATTAAATTTTTTATGGCCGCCTTATCGTGCTGGTTTACAGGGGGCTCCGCGCGGGGCCGGGCTTAATCTGCTGCATGACGTTGACCGGCGGAGCTGCTCCAGCGCAGCCCTCTGCGATTTGACAAAGGAGAACAGAGCGCGTTGCCCATTGTTCGCCGCTGCGCTGCTCCTGAAAGGGAGCTGCGGCGCGGAAAGGCAGCCTATTGTTGATGGGAAGTGGGCCGCGGGCGCGGCGGAGCGCGCGGTCGGCGCCAAGAGAGGCCGCCCTTTCGCACAGAGGGCCTGGGCAGAGCAAACGGGAACGGCCTCCTTGCTGCGTGAACCCTCTAATGAACAAGGGCCGAGCACGTGGTTGGCCCGGCCACGTGTTAGGGGAGGAGCAGCCGTGCAGGCGGCGAGCGCCCGCTCCCGTCACGCTGCGTCACTGGTTTTCCCGCGTTCTCATCGCCCGGATGGGTTCTCGTCACCCGGACGTCTCGGTGGCAGGGCGCCCTCAGTGGGAACAGTTGTAAAGGTGATCGGGCTTCATCTGTCTGATGAAACGCTGTTTGTGCGAAGCAAACTGCTCTGAGAACCTCTTGCTAGGAAGGTTTTGTGACTCGTGGTGGTGGTGTCCCGCTGCTGCCTGTGCTGTGGCCATCGTGGTGCCATGGGCAGGGGCTCCTGCCGCTGCCTCAGTGGTGCTGGTGGCCCATGGGCAGCCGCCTTTGCCGGCAAGCCGTGAGCAGCACGAGGGTCCTGCTTGTCCCTTGCGCTGGGCTTCACCATGGGGTCTGTGGCGCCACGGCAAACATGGCCCAGTGGTGAATGGAATTCAACTCTCCAGTTGAGTTAGCAAAGAGGAGATGCAATGAAAGGACTTCATGTGAAGTTCTCATCTCTCACTCAGTAGAAGAAAGACCAGTCATTAACTCGGCCATTAGAAAGCTTCACATTTCTCCCGTGGAGGTGGGGCGTTGTTGTGTGCCTGCTGCCATGCGCCCCCAGTGCGCGTGGGGACAGCTAATGGCATAAATCTGGAGTTACTGGGAAATATTTGTTCTAATGAAGTAATAATTTGGTGGTAATGTTTTCCATCAGCGTAGCTTACGGCTGCGTTAAGTGGTCAGACTCGGAGCGGGTTCTCTCGCTTTCATCTCGAAAACGCTATCGCCTGTCTCATTAGGACCCGCGCGCGATGTGTCTTAAGTACAGTCATTAAAGATAGTTTAGGGAGATTTATGCGCAGATATTGCTTAAAGATGTTTTAATAGGCCCATTTACTCTGATGATATTAATGAGCTCTTAACACATATTAAGCTTCTGAAAGTAGTGGCGCTCCTCTCGCACTGAGCAAAACCGCGTCGCAGTGGTAAACGCGCTGGATGCTCCGACGAGGCCCCAGCCCCAGCAGCCTCTCGCCCCGCTCGGCTCTGCAGGCGTCAGGCTGCGTCCCGCTCTGCCTCCGGGTGCTGCTGCTGCAGTCCTGTGCCTGGCCCTGGCAGGAGCTGCTCATCACGCGTCATCTCCGGGGCTGCCGGGGCGGAGCAGGGGCTGCCGTTGGCCGCATAGCCGCGCACACGGAGCAGAGCTGCAGCCGTCGCAGTGCAGACGCGGCTGTGTCTCTGCCGGATTGAATCTCTCAGACGCTGCGAGGGGAGAGGCAGACCCAGCCCCGCTCTCAGCTGCGTTGTGCTTTTGGATCAATGCGGGAGCTGTACTTGTGGCCGTAAGAACGGCTCGCTCCCCTATTGTCACTTCAGTTCCAGCTCGGAAAGTTATTGCAGACAAAGTCCTCCGGTTTCATCACTCCGCCCTTCTTAACAAATCCTTGTGAGTTCAGAGGCTTTTCTAATTGCTAAATTGGTTTGTTAGCAGGAGACGATAGCGAATTTCTTCTGTTCGTAATTGGACGTCTCTTCCCCTGGGCTGGGGCCCGCGCGGCGCTGGCACACTCAGTCAGCTGTGCTGCTGGAAAGCCGTAACGGCTCCCGAGTGCTGCGGTGTCATCGGAGAGTAATGGTTTGCTGATTAGCATAATTAATGACAAATGGTGGTGCGGAGCGGCTGCATTGCTGTAGCAGATGATGAATGTGCTGCACCCTGCACCGCATCCTGCCGCGGTGGCCAGGCTGGCCGCGGCTCCTCGGCGCGTTGGCCTCTTCGTCCCCGTGGCCTGGCCCTGGCACCCGCTGCCGCTCCTTGGCACCTGGAGGCTCTGACAACGAGCCCCGCGGCTCCGGACAGCAGCTCTGGGCACTGTGTGACTGGGCAGGGCTGGGTGCTGCTGCCCACTCCTGGGGGCTTTGGCCGCATTGCTGTGGCCAGCTGGGCATTGCTGTGGGCCACTGGTGGTTGGTGTCCTCCGAGGGCAGGGGAGAAGCTGCAGGTGCCCGTCAGTGCTGCGAGGCGGACGCATTTGTCTATGACCTGATTAATCGAGGCTAATTTGCATTCGCAAATGAGACTGATAAAAATGGAGCTGCCTTCTCACCTTTGCGAGGAGGTGGGATTCGTCCCAGGTTGGCTCTTTTTTAAGTGATAAGCAACTCCTTTACCAGCAAGGATGGAAACACTTCATTTGCATTAGCAAAAGAAGCTAATTATTATATAGTTAATTAGCATCTGGAAATGAGGATTATCTTAATTACAAAGCACAGTTTCCTTAATGGCTACAAAACTGTAAGTTTGATCTGTGTGGAGATGGGTGACTATTAGTATGTGATTAGTGATCGCATTAATGGTGCTGGCTATTTAGGTGTCATTTGCATATGCAAATGAAATTTACCTGATAGAAATATGTGGCTCCGCTAACGACACTGAGCACTTAAAACTTAAATTAGATTAGGAGATGCAGATCCTGCGTGGCTGTGCGGGGCCGCGGCGGAGCTCCTGCTGCAGAGCTCTGGGCTCCAGCTGTGCGGGGAGACCAGCCCCATCCTGCGCTCGCTGTGGGGGGCACCTCCTGCGCCCATCGCCCTGCTGCCGTCGGCTGCTGTGCTGGAGCCCTCGGCCGGAGCCCTTGTTGTCGGGGCAGTTGGTGGAGTGTGTTCTGTGTGTTGGGAGGTGGGAGGGAGCCCCAGGTCCTCTGTACCCGCTCACGGTGTGTGTCTGCGTTCTGCTCACACGCGGGGTGCCCGTGGGATGGGGATCCCCTGGTTTTATTGGGAGCAAGAAGCTGCCTGCGTGTTCAAGGAGAGCTGAAGTGCATTAAACCAGACCCGTGTTACGTGATGGTGCTGTGCACCCGAGTCTCCCCGGGGAGCCCAGTGGGACAGATGTTGGTTGCTCGCTGCACAGCTGGAGATCACAGGGTTGCAGCCGTTGCTACCAGTGTGAGCATCTGCCACTGCCCAGTGACCTGGACCCGGCCCAGAGGTTTCCCAGCTGGGGGCCCGATGCCTGACCCGTGCCAACTCTTGGTGGTGTCAGTGGAGGCAACTGAGGCTCGCGGGCCTGCAGCACAGCGCGGCGTGTGTGCGTGTGACGTGCCCTGCTCCTCACCTGCGCCACCGAAACGGCTGCAGCACAAACGCACCAGCGCTGGGAGGAACAGCCGTTGCCCAACAGGATGTTTGTCTCATCAAGGGGCAGAATTTACAGCCGGCGGCCGGGGAACACTGCGGCTATTGTGGGAGCTTCCCGCAATGCCTTTTGCAAGCGCCTGCCCCGGCCCCGGCCCTGCCTCTCCGCAGCAGGCAGACATTACACGTTTAATGACTTCCAAGGAGTCTGTCTGTCATTACGGCTCGAGCTGCAAGTAATTGAAAAGCGCCTGTGTTTCTCTTCAGCGCGGCCGGCCGGGGCAGAGCCTCCGTGTCGCCTCCCTGTCCTCGAGCGGGGCAGCCCCACACCACTGCCCTGCTCTGTATCTTTGCTGGTCTAATTAATTAGGGGTGGTTGCTTGGAAGTAGCACGTGCTTAGGTGTGATCTTTGAAGTTGAGCATGGGGCAGGGACTTCAAAGGGGGCATTTTATTAAAAAATAATAAAATCAAGAGCTCCCAAACACTCGCAGTTTGAAGAGCCCGTTTGAAGTCTCTCCATGTTCTCTGGTGCCGATACGGCCGCAGCGCGGAGGTACCACTTAGCCATCACCACGCAGCACTTAACCTTCTCTTTATTTAAAAAAGAAAATAATCAAAGCCAGGAGCATTCTCCCAAGTGTTTCTGCAGCTTGATCTGGCCAGGCAGAGCTAATTGTGGTGCGTCCTGAGCTGGGCAGGAAACACAGCGACCCAAGGCTGACAATCAAATTAGCAAAGACGAAAATTGAGCCCAGGTCTGGTTTCTTAATCAAAGTGATTCTGGAATGAGCAGGAAAGCTGCAAACCCTTCCCAGTGTGGAGGTTTCCTGCCACAGCCTGGGACAGGCCTGCTCACCCACTCTGCACCGGGTGCCATGTGCTTTGGTGCTGCCTGGTCTGGGCACCATTGAACCATGGGGCTGCCCATTCCCAGCCGGCCTTCCTCACTCGCCACCACAGCTGCTGCTCCCTTGGGTGCGCTGGGCGCAGTGCTCCAGGGCCATCTCGTGAATTTGGGCTTGGTCTGGTGGAGCCTAGCAAGGGGCAGCTGCTGGCCTGAGCCCTGGAGCACCCAGTGCTGGAGGCCCCTGTGGGGCAGAGCCCACGTGGTGCTGCCAGCTCAGCCCCTGCCCTGTTGCTTGAGCTGAGCATGGCTCCAGCCCGATGACTCTGCTCTCCTCTCATCAGCAAGTCCAGCTAACAGGGGCCTTGCAGGGCTGGCAACCTGCAGATCCCCTTGGCACCGCCAGTGTGGGAACAGGTGGCCGAGCCCAACCAACAGCATAATCTGCAGCGTGTCCTGGGGACACCGCGGGCTGTGGCTGGCTTGTGGCGCTGGGCTGGGCCAGCTCTGCCCCTTGGGCAGGGGGGTCCCTTTCTGAGGGGCTGAATGTGGGTCGATGCTGTAGCGTTTGGGTGCAGAAGGCTGAGTTAGACATTCAGAGCAGGAGCAGTGATAGAGGAGTGAAGAATTTGGGTGCTTCCCCTGGGAGCTGAGGCACACAAAGTCCTCCGTGGCTGCGTGCCCGTGCGATGGAGGCGCGAGGAATCGGCACTCGCGGCGGCGTGCGAGCAGAGCTGCCGAGGCCGCGGCACTGTTCGCCTGCACCCAGGAGCTGGGGATGACAATGTTAGCATTTTTCATGGCCCTGACGTCCCCATTAATAAAGCGATGATCCAAAAGCAGCTTTGCTGAGTCGGTGCTTTATGCTGCCATCACTCACGACCAGATAATTTCACACAGGATCGTTTTTAAATTAAACGACGATAAAAGCGCTCTGCTGTCCCGTGTTCGCCAGTTCACAGAAGTCTATCAAGTCATTACTGTGTCATGACAAACCGCTGCTTGCGTACAGGAGTAATTAATGAGATGCATAAATAACAGGTCAAGCCTGGCACTTTGAGCCGCGTGGCACGGGCGTCGCGAGCCGCGGTCCTGGGCTGGGCACCCAGGTGCCATCGCGCCTGGGCTGGGAGCTGGGCTGGGGGCTCTCCGCATCCCAGAGCTCTGTGCTAGTGGCTGTTCCAAGAAGGCTTCTGATGGCTGGAGATGGCGATGAACAATGATGCAGATTTTCCTAATCACCATTAATCACTGCATATTTTTCCCAGATAATTACAGCAATTATTATTTAGATTCCTCTTCCACGCGCACATTGTAGGGGAGAACAAGTGCTTATTACGCCAGGGAGTGGGGAGAACTAGGGCCTGAAGTTCTTTGTCATCCACAAAGTCATTATGCTGCTGGTGCTGCCTGTGGAAGTTCGTCAGCGCCGTTAAATTAGGGTAGCATTGGCAGCTCTGATTATTTAAATCTGGGAGCTTTGCTAAAAATACAGTTATTCAGGGAAGATGAATTACTAATTTGACAGCCGAGATTCAGTTGGAGTCTACAGCACAGAAGGCAGCATCTATCATGTGCTTAGGGGAGGGTGACAGGACTTCTTCAGATTAAAGAGAGAATTTCTCCAAGTTGTGTTTCTAGGGCGCAGGGCTGTGGCTGCCCTGCAAGGACTGAACATGTGGCCGCCTCTTAAAGGTTGCTGGTGCTGTTTGGTGGTCCTGCACTGCTGAGGGGGAGGCTGCAGTGCCCTTTGAGCCTCCTCGTGGCTGCCCTCGGGCAGTCATGCGATGCCTTGGCTCTCAGTTCTGGCCACTGGTTCCCTCAGCTCTTTCATGCAGCTGCAGAGACTGGGCTAATTCGGTGGGACCCTCGGGGAGTGGCTGCTCTGGGAGACAGCAGACAGGCACCAAGGACCTTTTCCTTGCTGCAGTCCCTGTTTGTTGTATCCTGTTTTGAAGGAGAACCACACGGGCACCTCCCTAAGCTGCTGCAGAGGCTGTGGTTGCACAGGGAGAACCTGCTGCCTCCCAAGCTCAGGCAGCAACCATCACGGGGCTGGGAGCTGTGGCCAAGGGCCATGTGGTGGCGGTGGCCGTGCCGGAGCAGTGCAGGGTGAGGGCTGCTCTGCCTGCCTGCACGAGGAGGCTCGAGGGGAAATGTGCGAGCTGCAAGCGTTAGAAACAGCTGGCAGCCACAAAGACCTTCTGCAGGTGTAACCCTGTGTAGGGCAGCAGGGGACCCTGCGCTGTGCTGGTGGTGCTCAAGGTGGGACCTTGCCCGCCGCCTTTGCTCCGAGCCTGGCCGTGTTGCCTGCGGAGCAGCTGGACTTGATGGTTCACCAGCACCAATTCCCTCTGTCCCTTCCCGTTACCGTCTCTGGGCACCGCTGACACTGTGCAGTGATGAAGAGCTGCAGCTCGAGGCCAGAGCCTGCCTGGTAATGGTGACGCAGGGCAGACCCTGGGCTCTGCTCAGCGCAGGCTGCCGGGGATGCTTCAAAAGCAACAGGGATGAACAACAAGGGAGGAGGGAGGAATCAGAAGCTGCTGCTGATGTTTGTTTACAGCACAACATCAGAACGAGGGACATGGAATGAAAAGCCTCCTATGGTTCTGGGTTCATTTAATTTCATTATGAAATTAACTGGCTGCTGTAACCAGCAGTTGCAGGCTGCCTCGTGGAGCAGGGCGGGAGCGATGGCACCAGCAGCCAGACCCCAGTGCTGAGCACCCCAGTGCGGGACACCCTGGCTGGAGATGAAGTGTGAGCGCTCTCCTTCACTCTCCTGCAGGTCAGCGAGCCCGTGTGCCGCAGGGCAGTGCTTTTAGGGGCTCAACCCACACCAGCTCCAGGCATGAGCTCCTGGCATGAGCTTGCACATGTGCAGCCCCATCCTGGCAGCACCGCTATGGCCACGCTCTGCCTGGGAGCACGGAGAGGTGGGTCCTGTGCTGGGCTGAGCACATGCTGCCAAGCCAGTGGTGATGGAGCCAGGGCTGCCAGGGAGGGACTGGCTCAGTGTGGCCATGGCAGAGCGCTCGGGTCCATCGCAGCAAGGGGCTGTGTGCTGGGCAGGGGTCAGCCAGCCCTGTGCAGTCACTGCAGACCCACATTAGTGCAGCAGAGGTTTGTCGAAGCCGCGTGCCGAGGGCAGCAGGCTCTGGCCAGCGCCGGGCACAGGCTTGTCCTCAAACCAGTGGTGATGTGGGGTGGTTCAGCGTGGTGCCAAAACAAATCCTCACTGCCTTTGTGAATCTTCTGGGTTTGGGTTTATGCTGCTGAAAGGAGGGTGGGTGCCTTACCCCTGGAGTCCTTGTGAACGTGGACAAACCCTTTGTAGTCAGCAGCAGCTTGAGTCTGCGTGGCAGCAGCAGCACCTCCGAAAGCAAGGTGAGGGGCACAGGGGTCCCCGTCCTCTGAACCGTGTGCCTGGTCTGGGGCCATTGTTCAGCCTGGAAGCAGAGGTGAATGATGAGCAGGAGGTTCTCACGTGTCTCAGGGGGTCCCCTGCAGCTCCTGTGGGTGCTGTGGATCCTGGAGCTCAGCTGAGCCCTGGGCCGGAGGCTGCCCGCTCCGGCACTGGGTCAGCCTCGTGCTTTGTGTGAAGCTCGCTGAAGCGGTGGGTGTTGAGCGCCCTGTGAGTGCCGGTGCCTGGCTGTGAAAAGAGCTGCCAAGCGGGCGGCTTGTGCTGCGATTCCTCCTCTTAGCGTGTTTCAGCGGCAGCCGAGTGACGGGTCTGACACGCCGGCTCCTGCGCCGGGGGAGAGCGGCGTTAATAACACACTTCCATGCATCATGCCACTTTTAAGCATGATCGTTATGATAAAGGGCATCTACTTAATTACAGGCCTGCTTAATTACAGCTCTGTTGAAGCTCGTTTGTTTAGGAGAGTGCTAATTGCGCTGCTGAGCCTCTGGCACACCCTGCTTTCATCTGCTGCTTCGCTGGCAGTTTGGAACTCCGGGAGGGCGGCAGCGCCAGGACCCACGGATCCCGCGGATGGACGGTGGAGGCGGGGGCTGCGCGGGGGCTGCTCGGCACAGCTTAGGCGCTGAATTACTTCACGAAAGCCGGTGTGCGACTGATCAAAGCAGGTTCCTGTCGGGATAACAAGTGCAGATGGTCTTTCAGGTTCAGGACTTGCTGGATTTGGTGATGCTGCTTTTCAAATGCTCCTTTCACCCAGCGCTGTGGCTGCCATGTAGCACCACTGACAGTGGAGTGGCTCCGGTGGAGGGGTTTTGGACTGGAAAGACGTAGAGCAGGGGCAGGGTGCTTAGTTGTTCTGAAGTAGCCCTGGTTAGGTACTGACTGGTAACTTGCTTGTGCTGATGGAAGCTGCAAACAAACACTGGGTGCTTTGTGAAGGAAAACCCTGTTTCAGGACTCCTTGGGGGCATTTCAGGGCTGAAATCTGCTCCAACTTGAATGTTTGATTTCTTTCAGGGCTGAAATTTTACGACTTAAAAATCTGAAAGGTGTAGCTGCAGTGCGGCCGGTGTGTTTGGGGCTGGGCTCTGCCTTAGAGCGGTGCCCTTTCTGGGGCGGGGTAGGAACTGCTGAGCTGTGGAATTCAAAGCGAGCATTTCCCTCCACCAGCAGCTACCTCGCGTGGGAGGTACAGGTCCGCTGCAGCAGCGGGCTCCTGCTGCTCCCACTCAGACACCGCCGAGCTCTCCGAGATGGTGCTGTGTGCTTAAGGGGTGTCAGTCCCCACTGGTTTCGGCTTCAGTGCCCTGCTCTGGCCGCAGACCCAGGGCTCCAAACCAAGGCCAGGAAGTTGTCAATGAGCAGGGCAGGTCTGTTGAATTCCCAGCTGGCAGAGGCTCAAGTTGTGGTTCACACAGGAACCGCTGGCAGGTTAGAGGGAGGAAGAGCAGCGTGTGATGTGTCCGTGGCTGGCTGCGGAGCTGCGTGTCAGGGCTCAGCTGGAGTTGTGACCTGTCTGTGTTCTGTCCCTGCAGCCATGGATGGGGTGCCTTTCATGATCTCGGAGAAGTTTGCCTGTGCTCCTGAAGGGGTGAGTTGCCTTCCTTGTTCTTGCGGTGTCAGGTGCACCTTTCCATGGCGCAGCGCAACCTGCCTGCTTCTGGGACCTTCTCTGTGATGGGGCCTAACACCCAGTCCTTGCGATAACCCGAGGCTGTGCTTCACAAGACCTTCCAGCAGGGCGGGAATGGCAGAGCTGGGCGGCAGCAGCATGTGGAGGCTCTTCCAGAGTTGCTGAGCCTTGGTGGGTGCTGGTGCTTTGGCAGGTGGTGCAGCTGTAGCTGACGGGAGGCAGGAGGGTTTGCTGTGGCTGGCGCTGGCCAAAACCCTGCGTGGTGGGGAGGCTGCGCCCTTGTGCCCATCAGTTCCAGCCTGGAATGTTTGTGGAGGCGGCCGAGTCCTAATGATGCTGCAGGACCTCGGCTGGTTTCCAGAGGGCAGGAGCAGGGATGGGAGAGTAGATTTAAGATGCCCTCTGGCGTGGGAGATTGTTGGAGTCAGGCAGCAGAGCTGGCCGGGTTCCTTTCCCTTAGGGCACATGTGTAGGCACCGTCTCTCCTCCAGCCCACTGCTACGCGGCTGCTGTGCTGCCAGTGGACGGCTCCTGCCTGGCAGTGGGGTGGGCTCAGGAGGGCACCGTGACTGTCTGAGGGTGCTGCCAGGGGCATGGGCAGGGCAGGTTTGCTCCGCCAAAATGGAAGCCCAGTAGCAGTTGGGAATAACCAGTGGTGCTGGCTGGGCCAGTGCTGGTTTGAGTTGGTGATCCAGACCTCAAGAGGTGCAGCATCCCAGAGCGAGTTCTGCCATCCGTCCAGTCCTGATATCTCTCAAAGCTGCTGAGGCAAACACTGGGCCATCAGCTCCGTGTGGTTTTTCACGTTGTGCTTTGTGCTTCCTGCTGACACAACCTGCCTGTGCAGCCAGATGCGGTTGTTGCCACCGCTGCTTTCCCAGAGGTTGTTTATGGGCCCTTGCTCGCAGAAAGCTGGAGCTCCTGCTGCGAGGGCAGACGCAGGGAGAGCAGGTCGTCCTGATCCTCCCCTCGGATCCTTTAGACGCCATTGCCACCGTATGGTCAGCTTGGTCGGGGCTTCCGCAGCCCGTGCCGCTCACACTTTGGGGCTGGGCTGCGCGAAACCCAGGGCTGTTGGGAAGCGCCACAGGGAGGGAGGTGGCCACAGCGGCCTGTGCAGAGTGACTCCAGGTGAGCATCAGCCACCCCTGCCTCCCGAGATAGGCCTTAGAGCTGCTGCCCTGAACCTGCCGGCTGCTGCTTCGCTCCTGTGGGCGACAGAAGCAGGGTAGTGCAGCTGTTTGCAAATGGCGTCTCTGAGTCTGATGAAGGATTTGCTGACTTCAGACAAAAAGAGACCAAACCTAAACCACCCTGAGTCTGACATTGCTGTTGCTTTTGTTGTTGCCAGATGCAGCCAGTTGATCTCCTGGGCATCACCATCAAAACCCTCGCAGAAATCGAGAAGGAGGTAGGTGCTCAGCCAGGCACTAAGCGGAAGTGTCAGGAGAGCTGAGCTCCCCCTGCTGCGACGGCCCTCCCGTGGGGAACGGGCCTCTCTTGTCTGCCCCAAGTCACTGCTGTTGGTGAAATCCACACGGAGTCCAACAGTAAGGGCTGAGTTAGGGATGTCGTCTGGGGTCTGTGCTGGGGGAAGATGCTTTAGGTGTTGAATCTAATGGCCAGAGCCATTCTTGCCAGTGTCTGCCTTATTTAACCTTCTCTCGTTTATTAACCCGACACTGGGTGTGTTAGTCTGCTTCTTCACCTCAGGGAAGGAATTAACTTGACTGAGCAATGTCAGCTTCATCAGTGTTGAGTTTGGTGGTGCTGGAACTGCAGTTTGATGGTGCTGGTAACATGTTAGCAGGAGAACCGGTCTGCACGTCGGTGGGTATGAGTCTTCCAGGAGCTCGGGATCGTCTCATGTTCCTGAAGGGTGCTTCGGCACCTGCATGGCTTGGGCTGCCAGGGGCCCTCTGCTCTGCAAGGTCTGCCTCTCAGCTGGAGTCTCAGAGCAGCGGGAAGGGTGTCTCAGCAACACCTGCTACACTGGCCTCCATTGGTCACAGACGTCTTCTCCTGTGCTGACCTAGCGGGTCACAGGCAGAGAGTAAGGTGGTGGCACAGCAGAGCTTCCAGATTTCTCTTGGCGTCTCTACCTTTTGAGTCCAGCTGTGAACCTAGTTTCCTAAATCGCTCCCCCTCTCCTGTTTGGAGATTTTGTCTGAGTCCAGAGAGAAGGTGGTGAATTGCCTGAGCTTTGACACCAGCAGGCCAGGGCAGCTGCAGCGGTGGCTCTGAAGATGCCGCCCAGTGCAGCCCACACCTGCTGCCACAGACACCACAGTCCTGTGGCACTGGACTGGCTTCTGCAGCCTTTGGCTTGTGCCGGCAGGGTCTGGGTAGCTCAGGAGGCTCCAGGCGGGATGGTATCTGTGGCCCTGCTCTGTGCCCCTCACAGGTACGTGGAGCACAGGACAGTGGCTCTGGAGGTGTTTCTGTGACCTCAGGAGGGGAGGTTGGTACCTGCCGGCTCCCCCACGCCCTCCCGCTCCAGTGGAGAATGCGTGTTCCAGTGAGATGACAAGTGTAATTATGGAGCCCATATCCCTGATGAAGCGCCTTGTCTGCACGCAGAGACTGCACATCAATACTGCGGGTTCTGCGAGGCTTTATTTCCCTTGCAAGCAACAGCAGCGCCGCAGCAGAGCTTGCGGGCAGCCAGAGCGTTTTCCCTGGAGCGAGGCGCCTCGCCGGGAGCGCTCCCGAGGATTTCCACGCCTTGCTGCTCTCTCTGGCCGTGTTTGCGGATGGGCGCACTCCGCACCCACCCTCCAGGCTGCGCGGTGAGCTGGAGGAGAGGTCTCCACCCTTCAGAACACCTGGGAGAAGAGGCAGAGCTCCCGCACACCCGGGCTGCCCACGCGTCAGCGGGACTGCGCAGCCCTGCTGGTGCTCCCAGGCAGGGGATGTCACTGAGTGGGGCTTGTGGCAGGCAAGGTGGCCACTGGGCATGGTGGCNCCCGCTGGGTGCAGGCAGGTTTAAGCTGGGGGTGCTGTGGGTGAGGGCCAGAGCAAAGCCCCAGCAGTGCTGCTGCTGCTGCTCCTGCTGCAGGCCACAGGGTTTTGGTGCTCCCAGGCAGGGGATGTCACTGAGTGGGGCTTGTGGCAGGCAAGGTGGCCACTGGGCATGGTGGCAGCAGTGAAGGAGTGGAGTTTGCAGCAGGCGAGGTGGCCACTGGGCATAGTGGCAGCAATGGAGGGGGGCTTGTGGCAGGTGAAGTGGCCACTGTGCAAGATGGCAGCAATGAAGGAGTGGGGCTTGCGGCAGGCGAGGTGGCCACTGTGCGTGGTGGCAGCAATGAAGGAGTGGGGCTTGTGGCAGGCAAGGTGGCCACTGTGTGTGGTGGCAGCAGTGAAGGTGGTGACTCTTCATGGCCGGGAGGCGAGTGTGGCTGTGCTGCATGGTGGCTGGCAGCGCAGTGAGGCGTCAGGGGCAGTGGTACTGGTGGGGCACAGCCCATCCTCCTCTTGCCTGGCGCTGGGTGCAGAGAGGGTCTAATCAGTGAGGTGAGAGTCTGGGATTAATCGGCACTTTTAAATGGACAAGGACGGCTGCTCGTTTACCCACTTAAATGCTCCAAGTCTTCGGGGCTGCTCTCTGCTGCGTATTGAGCGAAGAAGCTGTAAACCTGAGAGCTGGAAACGTCGATGTCCCACAGAAATCCTCTCTGGGCGAAATGTTTGCAGGGAATCCTCCAGAGCGCCGTCACTCCGGCGCTGCTAGACGAGCAGCTCTGCTCACTGGCGGGGTTTCAGGTCTGAAGACATTGGTTCCAGCCATTAGGCATTTTGTGCAGGTCCCAAATGGCTGCAGAAACTCGTCTGGATGATCCTGGCTCGGAGCCAGCGGCTCTGGTTGGGGCCGGGCCAGTGGGAACGAACAGGAGCTCTGCACTCACGGCTCCGTGGGTTTGTGCTCGAAAAATGGGGCTCGGGGATCGGGCGGGAGCGGGACGCGGCTGCCCGGTGCAGGAGGAGCTGGGGGGCTCCGAGCCGAGCCGCAGACACGGCCCAGCGGGGCCCAGCGGGCACCAGCGGGCACCAGCGGGCACCAGCGCGCTCCGCCGGCCGGGGCTGCGCTCGGGCCCTTCCCTTGCGGTCCACGCGCGCCCCCTGGCGGCCGCGCTGCGGTTCTACCCGCGCGTCCCCTTCGCGGGGCCGGCAATCCCGCGGACACCCCGCACTGGGGCACCGGGTGCGGCTTCGGCATCGAACGGAACCGGCTGGGCTGGAAGAGACCCTGAAGCTCCCGAGCCCCAGCAATGACCCAGCACCCCGCATCTCCAGGGCCCTGCTGACCCTGCATCCCACATCGCCAGGGACTGGGACCCCAGCCCTGCCCCAGGCAGCAGCCCCAGCAGCTCTCGCCCTGCAGCCCTCAGACCTCCCAGGGCCTTTGGCACCCTGGACCAACCCGTGGCAGTGCTGGCACAGCCAGCAGCCCTGTTGTAGTCATAGCCTTGGCACAGCTGGTATCCCTGGCATGGCCAGTAGCCCTGGCACAGCCTGTAGCTCTGGCACTGTGGCTCTGTCCCCACGCCCCTGGCAGGAGCCAGATGCTAGCAAAGTCACTGAGTGCCCAGCAGCACGTCCCATGTCCCTGGCTAGCAGCAAAGACTGGTAACCAACAGTCTGGCCTGTGGGAACAGGGCTTGGGAACATCCTGGGTGCCCCAAACAAGACACTGGGAAGTGGAGAAGGCAGCCTGTATCTGAAGCCATTTGGGTGCATGCTCCAGGGCCATGTGCTGCTCCTGCTGCTTTGACCCCAGCACCCACCAGGGCAGAGCCACCATGGCCTCTCCTCGGGGTGCCAGGGCTGGGCAAAGGGCCACCGCCACGTCTAGGGTGTCCAGAGACTGTTGGGGTGTAGCCCATGGTGAGCCACGAGATGGCACTGCTACAGCACCTGTGCCCGGCAGAACCCGGCACCATCCGCCTGCACCATCTGACTGGAGTCGTGTGGTGCCGTTGGTGCTGGGTTTGAGGGGAGGAGGGTGAGCCCTGCCCGGGGCGATCACTGGTGAGGGGTCAGATGGTGGTGGCAGGTGACCCAGCATGGCCCTGCCTGGAGCAGGGAGGCAGATCACAGCTCAGGGTGCTCCGGGCCTAAATCCTGCCTCATTCTTCTGCCTGTTGTGCTGTCACGGGCTGGGGAGTGTGCCCGCATGGCTGCACACCCTGGCCCGCAGCGCTGCTGGCTGGTGCCCCACAGTCCCCTGTGTTTGTTTGCCCTGCAGTACGAGTACAGCTTCCGGACGGAGCAGAGCGCAGCGGCACGCCTGCCGCCCAGCCCCACGCGGTGCCCGCCGGTCCCGCCGTCCTGAGAGGGGCCGCCGTCGCTGGAGCAGCGTGTGCGTGTGTACTACTGAGCGGGACAGGCACCGGGGCCACCCCACAGACCTCTGCTCGCCTGGCCATCGCCGCCTGCCCCGCGCTGCACCACCTCCTCCTGCACACCCGCTCCACGTGTCGGCATTGCTCGACCCTTCGCAGATGCCCCCTCCCTCCCTCCCTCCCTTGCTGCTGTGGATGTATCTCCACGTGAGTATGTGACTGGGAACCTGGTGGCAGCCCCTCGGTTGTCACCACTGCATCACCCCTGCTGCAGGACAGTCACGGAGACCAGAGCTGTAATGAACTGCTGCCAGCAGCTGGCTGTGAGCTCACAAACCACCAGAAAGTGCTCCGCAGCGAGCCCCAAAAGCGCCTCCAGCCCCTGGGTGTCCCACCCGTGCTAACATGGAGCCAGTGCGCTCCCAGTGCCCCAAGGTGGAAGGCCCTGGTGGCTCAGTCCAGTGGGCAGCAGATGCCATGTCTGCCTCTGCCCAGGTTGTCTGGGCACAGAGCAGCTCCACTGTGGCCAGGGCCAACCCCAGACTGACTGCCTGGTTTTGCTGTAGCTGGAGAAGCTGGGGTCACTTGCTCTGACCTGCCCTGGGTCGGTCCCCGGGTGCAGCAGAGCACAGAGAGCACAAGCCGCAACCTCAGCTCCCCCGGGGAAGCAGCTCTGCTGTGCGCTGGGCATCTGTGTGTCTGTCAGGACCCAGAGTGACAGACGTCCTGCGTTTCTTTCTGGGCTGGATGCTGGCAGCGACCCAGCAACCCCTGGCAGAGCTGCCTGTGGAGCCGGGCCCTGCGGCAGCACCAATGGTGTCGCCTGCCCGGCACTGCGGGCCCTTTTGTCGTTCCTGCCCCGCAAGCTGCTCAAACAAGCGATGTGCCTGTTCCACTGGCAGGCAAGTGCTGGGCTCTGGCGCAGCGCAGGATGAGAGGGGGCCTCGGCCTCCTCGTGGTCGCTGACCGTAGCCCGCTCTCACGTCTCCTGCATGTGCTGGAGAGGTCTGTTGCTGTAACGAGTGGTCGGCAGTGCCCGTCTGACTGTGCTGCCTTCTCAGCCTCTGCTGGAGAACAGAGCCGGTCCCGGCAGCACAACAGCCCTTTTGAGGTGTTAGAACTCACAAGCTTTTGTGCTGTAAAGGATCTGTGTCCCTGCAACCCCCGAGACGCCATCGCCGCTGTGAGAAGTGGCAGCATGGTCGCCCTCTGCCTGGGTCGCTCGTGGGCCTCAGCAGCCTTGGCGCTGCTTCTGGGCCATTACTAGCCGGGCGGGTCGTTCACTGGCAGCAGGTCTGTTCTGCCACTGTGTGTGGGTTTGATTTGTGCAGATGTGAGGCGGTCATCGTGCAGAGATCGTTTCTGGTTGTAGGGTGCTGTACCGGCACCGCTGGGGTCAGCACAGACTGCGGTGACTGCTGGGACAGCTGGTTCCAGGCCTTTGCCTCAGCTTCTCCCAGTCGGAGAAGTCACTTCCTTACGCTGCCCATAGCGCCAGGGCTCTGCCATCGGGAAGCGGAGGCTGCTCTGGTGCCGGTCGGCCGTGTTCGAGTTAAAGCGGGGCCGCTTGCACCAGCGCAGAGGGTCGGGTGGCCCTCGGGAAGGTGCTGGTTTGTGTGGAGGCTGCAGCAGCGTTCGCAGTTCTCGGTTGCCCTGCAGGAAAGCAGAGCCACACCTGGCTGCCCGGCTTCGCAGAGGCCAGATTGATGGGGCCGGCGTCGACAAATGGACCTGCCGCAGCAGCCTGGCCATTCGGCACAGGGTCACGTGAAGTTCAGGTCCGCTCGGTGCTGTAGTGCTGTGCCCGTCTCATCTATCTCGCGTCTGCTGGTCTGCTGCCGCTAGTCCGTCCTGCAGTTCTCGGTGGCACCCGCTGACAGCTGTGGCCATGCGGCCACTGCCGGCTGGTGAAAGCCGCCTGCAGCAGTGTTCCTCAGCGCTTTGGAATGCAGGAGCTGCAGAGAACTGGCCTCCCCTGTTGCTAGTGGTGAAGGAGTGAGGGCCGAGGGTCTGCAGAGCTCCAGGGGCAGCTCCTGCTGCTGGGAGATGGGGAGATGCCAAGAGCCCCCTTGAGCAGCAAGGCTGGAGGGCTCGGTGAGGAGTGGGTTCAGGCACCTGCTGAGCCCTGTGAGCCACAACCCTGGGCACTCACGGAAGTGGGCCCTTAGCTTCAGGAGTCCCTGCCCGTGAGCTTTAGTGGAGAGAGCGTCGGGAGGTGAAGCTGGTGCTTTAGTGTTTGTAGCAGCAGGTAGGTTCACTCAGCCCTCCCTGGCACCGCGAGCTCAGCTTCCTCTGCATTGACCTGTGGGGTTGCTCAAAGTGCTGACAGGAGGTGCGACTGGGGCTGAGCTCCTGCAAGCTCGTGAGGATGTGGGTGTGTAGTTGTTTCTCTCCTCTCTGGCTCTGGGCCAGCAATGCTCCTTCAGGGCTGCCTCCGCAGAGAAGCTTGGGAGGTTAGTTGGATCGTTGCAGCATCTCTGTGAGCTCAGACCTGCCACTCAGGGCTGCGAAACTGGGTGTCTCCGAAGTGCAGAGGACTCGGAGGGCACCTCTGGGTTCCCAGCGTGTTTGGCGTCAGCATTTCCCACTGCTTCATAGCTCCTGCGCTGAGAGCAGTTCATCGCAAGGCTGGCCCTTGCACCCTCACAGCAGACCCTCCCCACAGGTGTGTGCCAGAGCCAGGACCAGCCCCTCTCTGTGTCTGACTCCCTCCAGCTCTGAAGGGTGGCTGGCAGCACCAGCCCCGGCAGTAAATACTCGTGGAGCCTGGTGCTGGTGCTGTCTGGCTGTGGAGCGCAAGGGAAGGGGAGTGTCTGTGGAAGGCACCAGAAGTGGATTTGCCGAGCACAACGGCTGTGGCTGGCTACCTCGGCCCTGTGTCTAGAACAGAACTGGTCTCCGGGATGATCCTTCTCACGGCTGCCGGAGAAGCTGCTTTCCCCAATGTGCCTGCAACAGAGACAAAAGCAGCAGCGGGGGCTCTGCTCTCTCTAAAAGAAGCTGCCCTGAGTTGGCAGTGCCCACTGCCTCCTGGATCCTCCCGGCACAGAGCAGGTCCCGTGCCGAGCTGCCCCTTGGGCTGCCCATGGGCCAGGCGGCGCTGGGCAGCGCATTAGTGCTGGCAAAGCAAGAGGTGGGTGCAGGGCGAGCTGTAGAGTGTGGACTTTGTGCTAGAATTCAAGTGTGGGCAGTGGTAGCCGGTGCCTTCCCCGCGGGAGCGCCTCGTAGCTGTAGTTGTGTAGGAACTAACTCGGTTGGACTCCTTCCGTGTGGCTGTCGCGGAGTTTGCCTGCTGTGTTTGTAGGAGGGCGTCCGCGGGAGCCCCTCGTGCTGGCGTGTCGGTCGTCTGTAGCTTTGGCCCTGTTTGGTTTCACCGCCCCTGTCCCCACCGGTTTCCTGAGCTCTCCAGACTGACCCCTCGTGCCCAGCACGGGCTCAGCACAGCTCTGGGCACCTCCCCGTCACTGGGGCCCTAAAAATCTCCCTGCGGAAGGGAAAATGGGACGCAGCACCTTTGGAACTGTCCAGTCCCACGTTGGCCTTCACCTCTGGCACCGCGGGCCCTGTGCCCCCGGCTCTGCCCATCACGAGGTCCCGCAGGTGCCGCTCAAGCTGATCCCACTGCTGAGGGCACCTGGGTCTTTCTGCAGTCCAGTCGTTACCTCAGCCCTCGAGCCCTGATGAACAGAGGGAACCTCTGCCGGCAGCGGGGCAGGCGGGCAGTGCCAGCGCCAGCTGTCCCGAGCCATCAGCCCCAGGGAGCCTGGTAGCAGGGAGGGGGCCCCTCTGCTCGTGGCAGAGCTCGGTCGGGTGCTGCTCGGGCCGCTTGGTGCAGGGAAACCCAGCGGTCTGGATGTTCTGGTTGTTACTTGTGAAGCAGTTCCCTGGCAGCGACGGTCTTCGGTGTCAGCGTCCGGGTAGCAGAGAGGAGCCCCCCATGCGGCTGCAAAGTGTTTGTGGCAGATGCTCTGCGTTTCGTGGGGCGATGGAAGGTGGGTTCTCTGTGCATTAATCTGGTGAATGTTACTACCTTTTGTATTTATTTTAGATGCCCCTCCTGTACTTGACAAAGGGAAGTTCCTTGTGTGGTAACTCGCTCTGTATTCTTAATATAATTTGTTAAATAAACCTGTTCTAACCGGTTGCTCCTGTGCTGTGTGTGTTGAGTTTGAGTTCTCAGCAGGTTGAACGGCCGTGGCTCCAGCGGGTGGGGAAGGGTCGATGCTCGGGACCAGCCGCTCCTTCCCCTCCCACTCTGTCGTCCACCAACTTCCCCTGGTCCCAGACCCGGGTATTTCCAAAGTGGCTGTGAACCTCAGGAGGAGCAAAATGGGAGTCGGCGCTTGTTGGGAGCGCAGCCGCCATGTGGTGGCTGCAGCTGGGGCAGCCGGCACCGCCTCTGGGTCGTGGTTACCGGTTTGCTTGGTGCAGGCAAAGCCTCTTGGGGCCCGGGCTCTGCACCTTGGTGAGGCTGCTGTGGGGTCACCTTACGTTATGTTAACACCCAGGGGTGTTTGTTCCTCCCTTTCCGTCTCTGTCCTCGTTTGGGAGGAAACACCGGACTGTCTTGTCCTCCTGCCAGCCGGTGGCCGCGACGGTCCTGGTGAGGGACAGGGGTTGGCACCTCTGGCTGGGGAGATGCTGCCGCAGCTGCACAGGTTCTGCCCTCTGCTCTGCTTGGAGCTGGTGGCTGGCTGAGCAGCTCCAGTGGGAGAGGCCTCTTTACTGGTCAAGATGGGACGAAGCCGGACAGAAGTACCCAGCACAGGGCCCAGGCATTGGCTGCAGCGGCAGCGAGTCCCTGCAGGGCAGTGGGCTGCTGGGCTGGGGACAGGCTCCTGTCACCTCTCTAAAACTGGACACGAGTGCTCTCTGTGCTGGGTTGTTCGGAACTTGACCCGAGCTGGGGGTGCACAGCGCAGCCCTTGGCATCTTCCCTCACCCCAGCCAGCGTTTCAGTCGCTGACTTCAGGCTGATTGGTCTCCGTGCGCCCCGCGTTCTCCTCATGCACCGTGTCTGTGAAGCCCTTCAGAAAGCTGGGTGCTCCCTGTTCCCACCAAAGCCAGGACAGCGTGCCTTGGAGCCACCGTGAGAGCCCTCCCCAGCACCTGGCTGAGGGTCCCAGCGGCACAAGGGCGCTTAACCAGAGCGAGCCCATCGTGCATGCCAGCTCTGTCCCCCCACAGCAGCGAGTGCTGGGCAGGTGCTTGAGCCGCCCCAGGGCTGTTGCTGTGAGCCTCACAGGTTGCCTGCCAGGCCAGCAGCTTGTCCCGGCGCTCAGCATTTGCCCTGACGGCCCCTCCGTGCCACACCGAGAGTCCCAGGTACCTGCAAGGACCAGGATGCCTGCAGGCGGGTGTGTGGGGCAAGCGCACGGCTGGGTTCTGCTGTCTGTGGTCCTTGGAATCTGTTGCCTGAGGAGACCATTTCGCGCCGTCTGTCCCACCTGGTGCTCCCAGCGTCCGGAGCGGCCGTCTGTCCCGGCGAGGCGTCTACAGGCCACCCCCGCCCCAAGGAAAAGCCCCCTTTGTGTGGGGGGACACAGCAGGCGCGAGGGCCGGCCGGAGCCAGCGCGGTCCCTGCGGCGCTGGCGCTGGGCTCGGGCTTTGTGTGCCTGCGGCCTCGCGGGCCGCTTGTTTTCTTTTCTCCTCTGCCTCCTGCGGCTTCGAAAATGAACTGGCCCGGGGAGTTTGTGCAGACCCTGCCCTTCCACAGTGATGGATCGGCCGTGTAACCGATTGTCACGGCCCCGGAGAGGACAAACATCTCGCGCAGCCTGGAGCAGGCCCCCTGCCCCTTGGTTAATGGCTGTTGAAAGCAGCACAAACAGAGCGAACACGGGATTTCCACGACTAACAAGGTGCCCGCATCAGGGGCTGTTCTTTGGGGTTAAAAATCACTCGGCTCTCGCTTCCCCGGGGGAAGGTGCTTTGTGCTGGCGCTCGCAGGGCTGCCAGTGGCGCTCCGAAGGGCTGGAAGCCTCTGCGCAGCCTGGCCTGTGGCCTGGGAAGGGTGTGGGCGCTGCCCCGGCCCCGCGTGTGCAGATGTCCGAGATAAAGGAGCCCCCATCCTCATCCCGCCTGTGCTGACTCCCCTCCTTGGCAAAGCCCTGTCAGCTGGTTCCACTTTGCTGCCGCTTCGCGGGAAGGAGCTAGCGCTGGGACGACCGCAAAGTCAACACCGCGGGACTTTCTGCTCTGCAGACCGGTGATGTTTCCAGAACCCCTAGGATTCCATCCCTGCGCCGAGGGGAAGGGCGGCCGGGGTTTGCTCGCCGATGACCCCCGTTAGCCTCTGCGAGCGCCCCGACTTGGCGCTGGGGGAATAGATAGGATAGGATCGGAGGTGTCCTGTCAGGACAAGGCAGCTTTTCTTTATTAGGGCCCAGCCGTAACGAGCTCAGCTGCTTCCAATATCTATCGTGAGGAGGGGAGGCCGCTCCTTCGGCTGCTGGTGAACAGAACCAGCTGCCATCCCCTTCCCGGGCTGGGGCTGGGCTCTAGCCACGTTTTCCCCAGCAAGTGCAGGGGGCTGGTGCAGGCGTCTCGTCCAGCCCCTCAAGAAGCAGGAAGGCAGCCGGGGCAGGCAAAGCGTTTGCTCAGCCGAGTCGCTTCTCGCCTCGCACAGAGAGGGGCCTCTGCCAACCCTGACACGTTAGGCAACAGGACTCCGTGTCCAGCTCTGGCGCAGCCGGCGATGCCGAGCCGGGCAAATGGAGCCGGGGAAAGTGTTTTCCTTGTGGGGGGCACCTGGAGCGCTCGACCTGATCCGTCCTGACACTTGCACAGGGACGTTGTGAGCTGCTTCGGGGACGCAAGGCAGGAGAAGCCTCTTTCTAAAGCAGAGCAGGAGTTCATAAAGTGGGCGACGTGTCAAGCGGAGAAGGGCCCCGTCAGCCTGGGGTGCAGCTCTCCTGAGGAGCCACAGCCTGGGCTGGCCTTTTTTTCCACCAGGAGCCTCCTGACAGCCTCTGCTGGGGGAAACCTGAGCCCTAGAAAGTTGCTCGATTAAACCCAAAACGCTGATGATGCCCCACGTGGGACCAGTTTGCAGTCTGACGTGTGAGTGTTGGGTTTTAAATGAAGCCGGGGCGGCTTTGCGCAGCTGCTGCACCAGGTCTCACGGTGCAGCCACCCTTGCAGCTCTTGTGGTGCAGACTGGGCTCTGCTGGTGCTTCCCAGAGCTGCAACTGCCCATCCTGCTCTGGCAGGGGGATTGGACTGGATGATCTTTCGAGGTCCCTTCCAATCCCTAATGATTCTATGATTCTCTTTGTGGGAGACTCAGCCACGGTCAGTGCCCAGGATGGGCTCCTGCATTGCCCTCGTGGCTCCGTGGGGGAACTCGCTGGCACCCAGGACCCCATGAGGTGACCCCGTGCCCTGTGGCCATGCTGGAACCTGAATGTTTAGGGTAGAGGATCTGACCACAAAAGCAGTGGAGCCACCAGCAGAAGTTCTCAGCAGGTTACCACCCAGCAAACCAGAACTGGTGGTTCCTCCAGGCACCAGGTGGCACCACCAGTGCTGGGTTTGGATGGTGACCAAACCCTACTGGGCAGCGCCGGAGCAGTGCCAGGCGAGGGGCCGTCCCCATCCATCACAAAGTCTTTGCTAGCGCTAGCAGGGAGCAGCGGAGGTAGAGCCTGATGCCACGTCCTTCCCTCCCGCGGCGCTGCCCTTCCCCTGGGAGCTGCCCGGTGGGCTGTTCCCACGGTCATGGGGAAGCTCTGGGATTTGGGTTGTTTGGGTTTGCTGGGAGCAGAGTCACTGGAGTGTCAAGAAAGCAGGGAGCCCCAGGAGCCGACGCTCCATGAGGTCATCCCAGGCCGGTTCCCTGCCAGGGAAACGCTCCCAGCAGGAGAGTCTGAGCTGGGTCCTTCCGAACACGGGCTGCTCTGCAGGAGCCCCTGAGGGCTCCGTCGGGATTTGGGGGCAAAAGCAGAGGCTGTGAGGTGACCAAGAGGGAGGGGAGGGGACAGTGGCAGCAGCCAGTCTGGCCCCTCTCCCATGCTGCTGGCCCAGCCCGTACTGGGGCAGTGCTCGTCTGGGCACTGGGGTGCGGAGCTAGCGGCAGCCCACCCCGACCTGCTCGGGGCTGGACCTGCTGCTGGAATGACCACTCCGTCCTTGGCCGCACGAACAGCCCCAGGGGTACGGGTGCCCCATGGGTCCCTGTGTCGGGGCGCTGGCGCCCAGCTCCTGGCCTGTGGCGGGGCTGAGCCGCGGGGAGCCGAGAGCCATGAGGCAGCAGCCAAGGGGCTTCACAGCAGATGCCTCTTCGTTTGAGGGTGACCTGGGGGAAAAGCCACCGTGGGGGTGAGTCCAGCCACTCCACTGGGACAAGCCGAGCAGTGCCAGCTGCGGGGACTCGCCAGCTCCGCTTTGTCCCAGTAGCTCCGGAGTGATGCAGGAGCTTCCTTCCAGCCAAACCCTCCCGAGGTTTCCTGCTCTTCCCACCCACCCCGAGCGCTTCCCAGCAGAAGCCGCTGGATGAGCTCAAAGCCCTTGATGCCGGCTCCTTGCCGGAGCTAGCGCCGAATTCCTTCTGTGCCCGAGCACCTCCTGATATGAAACCTGGAGGAGCCTAATTATCCTGGAGGCTTCCACCTCCCTGCGCAATCTGGTTTCGATCAGCAGAGCGAAGAGTTCAAAGTCGTTGGGCCGGACAGGCAGACAGACAGTGCTCGGGGATCACAGGAGCCTTGTTTTCATAGGAAACTAGATTAAAACCCCCCAGCAGCTGCCAGCCCCTTCGGTGGCTCCCCACCCCCTTGGGCTGCCACGGGGCAATGCTCGGGGCGGGGGCCTGGGGAGCAGTCCCGCTTCATCTTCTTCGTGGAAGGGGAGGGTTCGGGAGCAAAACCTCCTCCTCCGGCCGGGGCTGGCCCTGGTGGTGGCCACGCGGCAGCGGCCGTTGTGCAGCCCGTCTGCATGCCGCAGCTGGGTGCAGGCCCGCACCGGGGCCCCACTGCCCGGGGTGCTCTGCCGAGGGCCCCGAGGAAGGCGACAGCTGTTGTTAGAGCCTGAGCATCAGCAGCCCCTCCGACACTGTCAGTCCCTTAATGAGCCGCTCAGAGCGGGGCGAGCGAGGGGCTTCCCCCTTCTTATTAAAGAAAACAAGACCTCGAGGTTAAACGGCTCCTCTCAAGCGGCACCAGCTTTATGGGTTGAGAAACGTCCTTAAATCAGGTTGTTCGCGGGAGGCCCCGGCCGTCCAGGCACAGGAGGTGTCCAATGGTCCCCGCAAGGAGAGGCAGCGGCTCTGCCTTGGCAGTGGGCTTCCTGCCCGGGGCTCTCCTTAGCCGGCCGGCGCGGTGCGGGTTCTGCGATTCCTCTGGGGATCTTTGCCACCAGCTCTGTGCCAAGGGAAATGGGTTTAACACCCGTCCCAGGGCCACTGTCCCGGGGCAGCCCACGCAGGGCTTCTGCTGAGCCCCGTCTCCCCTCTGTGGTTGCGTCTGCAGCTCGGCCAACCCTGAGCCTCAGCTCTTCCCCAGGGCTGCAGAGACACCAGATACCAAGGGAGCAAGGAGTATCCTTCAGTCAGCCTCTGTCCTGGTGCCCCAGGAGGCCGGTAAAGCCCTGGCTGAGACCTGCTGCCACAAGCCCTGGTCCTGGGGAGCCTCACGGCACCCAGAGCACAACCAGCTGAACGGCCATGGGGCAGGGGATCAGAGAACTTGGAGATGACTCCTTCCGACCCTCTCCCTCCGCTCCTTGGTGCTCGCGGGAGGGAACCCAGGAACGTTCCTTCCCACCCAGCATCCTGCAGCCCCTCCTCACAGGAGCCCTCTCTGTGCAGGGTGCCCCTTGCCCACGGGAGGGGCTCCGCAGGCTGGGTGCTCGTGGCCACTTCCTTCTCGCTGCAGGTTGCCAAGCTCCGCGCCCGGAGCTTGATCCACGTCGGCCAGCGGTGGCGGCAGTGGCTACGGCTGTGCCCTCCACTCCGCACCGGGGAGAAGGGGGCTTGTTCTGGCAGCTCCAGCCGAAACGTCGAGCAGGAGCCTCACGTGCAAGCGGGAAGCGGCCGGCTCAGCCGGGTGTCTCGGTGCTCTGGGTCCGTTGTTCCTGGTTTTTGAAGGTCTCCGCTGAACGGTGGCTGCCAGGGGCTGTTCCTGACATTGCCTGGGTTTTGAACCCCACGCTGCTCACCTGGAGGAACTTTCTGGGCACCAGTAGCCAAGTGGGCCCTGGGCTGTGTCTGGCCGTCAGGGCAGCGCTGGTCTTCCCCCACTCTCCTTCCCTCGGTGCCCTCCCAGCTCTGTTGGCTGCCCGGGCCGTGGTGGGACTCCCATGGTGGCAGGGCTGCTCCTGCCCGGCTGGACTCCTGCCCGTCCTAGCAGCAGGGGCAGGGGGTCTGTACCTGGCAGAGCCCTCAGGTGAGGCACCTGGCTCACCCAGCAGACCCTGTGGGAGGGGAGAAGCTGGGTCTGGACTCACCCTGGGGGTCTTCTGCTTCCTCAGCAGGGAGGGCAGCAGAGATCCGAGTCCACCACCCCTTCCCCACCACCTGCTCTGAGACCCCTGGGTAAATCTTCTGACCAAGGACACTGCACAGATGTGGGGGGTCAGCCAGTGCCCCTCTGTGTCCTGGGGTGCTGCTTGTGGCTCCCACTGCCAGCTGTGGTTCCACCAGCAAACCCACAGGAAGAAAACAGCCCCAAGGACCAAGAGCTGGGTGTCCACGGGAGGAGGGCGGAGGAGCCCAGGTGCCTCACAGTAGCTGCCCTGATCACAGGCAACACAGGTCAGGTGTGACCCTGCCAAGCTGGGCTGGGACTGGCCATAAAGGGAGGGACCTGGCTCGGAGCTCTGCTTGGAGAGGAAGGTCTTTGTTCTTGTCCCTTCCAGGTGTGGAGCAGTGGGTGGACACTGGGAGGAGGGCAGTGCTGGAGCTGCTCCTGGCTGCGTCTTCTCCCACACTGGGTCCAGGTAAGTTTTCACGTCTTTCAGGGGATGTTTGTCATCAGGTTGGGATCCCCTGGGAAGCTGCAAAGGCCCTGCTGGCTGGGGTTGGGGTGTTTTGTTAAACCTCAGGAAGAGCTGCCCTTTGTTAAGGGGTGTCTGCTGGCTCCTGGGGAAAGGCTGGGGACCTTTCCCCTTGCTGCTCTCTAGAGCCGAGTGTCTCTGACTTTGAGTTTCTCTTCCGTTTGCCCGAGCTGATCTTGGGAGGTGGTGTGTGCTGTGGGAACAGCCACTGGCCTCAGCCCTGGCCACACTGGCCTCAGCTGTGCAGGCACCACCTGGGGGCACAGCCAGCGATGGGGAGGCCCGGGAGGGTCTGCCAAGGCAGGGTCAGAGGGAGACTTGTCCCCCAAGGAATTTGGGGTGGTTGTTGGTCTCGGCACAGGGTGGAGCTGGAAACCTGGGTGGGTGAACTGGGCGGAGTGAGTTCTGCTGGCCCAAGTGTCTGGGAAGTCAGCTGCCTTCTCGCTGCCGCGTGCCGGCTGGGTTGGCTCGTGCTTGAGTTGTGCTTGAGCAGGGGTGCTCCAGGGGTCCCTCATGGTGTCGGCTCCCTCCTCACATGGATACCTGGTGTTTTAAACCGCCTCTCGCCTCCAGCGCCGCCCCCTGCGCTCCATCGGGGCGGAGCGGCCGTGCCTGGCTCCTGTTTGAGAGGCCGGGAGGCTGGGCGAGCCGACGCGTGGCTGCGCACGCCGGGGGCTGAGCGTCTCTGCGCTGCGCCAGGCGGGCCGGGGAGGGTGGCTGTCCCACGGCGTCGCTGGCTGTGCTGTGAGATGCGTCCCTAGGGGTCGGGATGATTGCTGGGAGAGAGGAAGCCCGTGGACAGCTGCCAGATGCAGAACCCACTGGTGTCTCAGGAAGTTCCATGGCCATGAAGTGTCACAGGAGCATCCAGGGCAGAGCTCTGCTTCGGGCATCTGCTGCTGGGCAGGGTCAGGGGATGTCGGTGGGACACTCTTGCTTTGATCTCCTCTGGTGGTTTCCATGGCTCCTGTTAGTGGGAGACAGGGGCTTAGGTTCCCAAAACCAGTGAGGATGCAGAGCGGGAGAAAGAAGTGGGAACACTGTCCCTGCTGTAAGGCTGAGAGTGTCCTGGAGACCATCTTCCTGCCTTGGTGTTGCCTGTGTGTGGGATGAGTGCTCAGAGCTGCCCCAGCAGCTCCAGTATCACTGGGGCAGGAGGGGAGAGCAGATGTTGCTGCTGGGGCTGGACACCTCTGCTGGGGGACTGGGCCAGGTGCTGCCACACAAGCCCCGGCTTGTTTGCCCTCTGGGGATGGTGCAGTGGGGAGGGTTCCAAATGCTTGCTGATGGAGAGTTCTCTTCACCTAAATGAAATTTGGAAAAATGAAATCTGGAAGGATGAGCGGGGACATCCTGAGCTCTCGCGGAAGAACACTGGGTTCCAAAGGCTGCAGCCAGTTGGGCTGTATTGGGGAGGTCACCCACACCCCAGGAACCAGCAGTCACAGAGTCATAGAATCATTAGGGATTGGAAGGGACCTCGAAAGATCACCCAGTCCAATCCCCCTGCCACAGCAGGGTCACCCAGACCAGGTCATACAGCCAGTCTGGGTTAGAAGGGACCGCAGGATCATCCAGTTCCACCCCCCCCACCATGGGCAGAGACACTCCACACTAGATCAGGCTGGCCAGAGCCCCACCCAGCCTGGCCTTAAACACCTCCAGGGATGGGGCCCCAACCACCTTCCTGGGCAACCCATTCCAGGCTCTCACCACTCTCACGGTGAAGAACTTCCTCCTCACATCCACTCTACATCTACCCATCTCCAGCTTTGCTCCATTCCCCCCAGTCTTGTCGCTACCTGACATCCTAAATAGTCCCTCCTCAGCCTTTTTGTAGCCCCCTTCAGATACTGGAAGGCCACAATAAGGTCACCTCGGAGCCTCCTCTTCTCCAGACTGAACAGCCCCAATTCCCTCAGTCTATCCTCATANCCTGTCCAGGTCCCTCTGGATGGCATCCCTGCCCTCCAGCGTGTCGGCTGCGCCACACAGCTCTGTGTTGTCAGCAGACTTGCTAAGGGTGCACTCAGTGCCTCTGTCCATGTCACCAACAAAGATGTTGAACAAGACTGGTCCCAGGACTGATCCCTGAGGGACTCCGCTTGTCACTGGCCTCCACTTGGACATGGATCCATCAACAACCACTCTCTGGGTGCGGCCATAAAGCCAGTTCTTTACCCATCTAGTGGTCCCCCCATCAAAGCTTGGAGACCAGAATGTGGTGCAGGACAGTGTCATAGGCTTTGCTCAGGTCCAGGTAAATGACATCAGTCACCCGCCCCTCATCCACTAATGTTGTGACCTGTTTGTAGAAGGCCACCAGGTTTGTCAGGCAGGATTTGCCCTTGGTGAAGCCATGCTGATTGTCCCTCACGTGACCGAACAGAAGGCTGGTGGCGGTGGCCGTGACCTGTGCGCGAGAGCCCTTCAGCGAGAAGGAATCTCGTGGTTTGTAAAAGGAGTATTGGCTGCAGATGGCTCTTTCTGGCCAGAACACCAAGAGGAAACCGGTGCCGCTGCTGGCAAATTGGAACCAGGCTCCGCACTGGCCTTGGCGGGGATGGTACCTGGGTATTAATCCATTAGAGTCATCAAAAGGGCTTCGCCAGGAATCCGAAGGCTGCAATATATATGTCAGGGGACAAGCTGTAAAACTTCCTGCGAAGGTGATTTCAAAGCCATCGTGGCCCGGCTTGGCAAATTGCGTCTTTAATTATTGTGTCAGTCCCTCTTTCTACTCTAATCTGGGGGTGAAATACCTTCGGCCACATGAACCCAGTTAAGGTAATTAGGGGGCGATGGAATTAGGTGCGACTTGATGCTTAGGAAAGATACCATCCTCTGCCTCGGCACAAACCCGGGCAGACCCCAGAGCCGGCTGCGGTGTGATGTTTGCTTTTCCATAAAGATCAAAGGTCTGCAGCCCCTTTCAAGATGTTTGCAGAATTTGTTTCCTAATTATCCCACATCTACTTATTTGTGAGTGGGACAGCGCAGTTAACTCTTTGATTGTAGGGATGAGATGGGACCTTCACCCCGGCCACTGCCGGCCAGCACAAACCTGGCCTCTCACATGGGTTTGGGTAGCTTAGGCTGTGGCCTCTCCAGATGGGTTTGTGTTGGGTTGTGGGGGATCTGGTTTAGGGGTGAATCTGTAGAGTAGGGTTGATAATTTGGCTTGATGATCCCAGGGGTCTTTTTCAACCTGAACGATTCTGTGTTCAGGCTGACTCTCTGGATGGGTTTGGGGTGTTCAGGCTGCCTGTGCTCACTGATTGCAGCAGTCTGGGTGCAATCCAGGGCTCAGCAGATGAGGGGTTGTGGTTGGTTGTTCTAACCAGCCCAGCCCTCTGCAGCAAGGGTTTGCTTTACTCTGTCAGGGTTTACACCGTCACTAACATCCTTCACAAGTTTACCTCCTCACCAGCTATTTAGTCTGATTTGTCTGGGAGTCGGGCTGTTCTCACCAAACCTCTACGGTCCTTCCATGAGTTTTTTTGGGAGACTGTCCTGGAAAGGCTTTGACATTAGAAATCTTTGACTCCCTTCGTTGTCTGGGGTTTTTCCCAACCTACAGAGGGATGAAGGACCAACAGGACGCAGCAGGGACGTGAAGACAGGCTGTGAGGTCGGCAGCTTCGACTGTGAAGCGACAAAACTAAAGTTGATCAGAGTAGCCTGAAATCCATCCAATGAGAAGGAAAATGTTTATTGGGGAGGCCCTGATGTGAAACATTCTGCAGCCAAAACATTCTGCAGTGTTTTATTTACTTTTACACATCTCCGTCCTCAGTCTCTTGAACTTCTCTGAATCCTCTCCTGTGTTCCCTCATTCCATTCCCCTCTGCGACTCCAGTCTCCGTTTGCCTCTGTCCTGAGGGCTCTGGCTCTCTTGTTCTTGGTTTGCTCCTTGGGATTGTTTTGCTCTCTGGGCTTGTTTAGCAAAACCAAGGTGCTGCATCAGGGTTTTCTGAGGGAGCGTTCGGACTGCAGCGCCCGGGGTTTGGAGCTTTGCAGCTCTCAGGGCAGCCCCGGTTGCTGTAGGGTTGGGATAAGGAGCCGAGGAAGCTCCTCCGCCTGCTGCGAGCCCAAACAGACAAAGCTGGGGACCCGGCAGTGTCTATAAATCCTCTCTTTGAAGCGGATCGTTCCTGCTGTTTGACCCCTTTTAAAAGCGGCTCGGTCGGAGCCGCGGGAACGCGGGTCGCGGCTGTCGGTGCAGCCCTTCTCCCCGCGCTGGGCTGTGCGGGGGCTGCCGGTGCTGCTTTGCTCCGTGGCCTCTCCCAGTGCTGACGGGTCTGCACCAGCAGCCGCAGCAGCTGCTCCTCGCCTGCAGCCCCGTGAAGCTGGGCGCTCCCGGGGCAGGTACCAACTCCTCTTGTTGAGGACTTGCGTGGGAGAGGGTTTCTGTGCGGAGTGGGCTGTGGTGGTGGTCTGTGCCGTGGCTAGGAACACCAGCACAGGGATCAGCATCTCTGCTGCTATTTCTCCAGCCCCATTACCAATGCTGGTGGCTTTTCCTGGCTAAAAGCACCCCCAAAGCTGCCCCTTGTCCTGGCTGAGCTCAAAGATGGGGCAGCTCTACACTGGGTGGGATGGGAGCTGTGCCCAGCATGTTTCAGGGTGCAGAGGACACAGCACTTGTGATCCTCAACCCCATCCCTCAGCATCGCCCGCTGCAGAGGACCCCTGAAACTTCTTGGCCTCCTGTGTTTGCTGTCCCACAACACCCCCTGCACACCATGACCCTGTCCCTCCTCCGGTGCAATATTCTCTAATGAACCCTCATAGCTGCTGTGGGTGTAATTCATCAGCCGGGCATGTGGTGCTCCGTGGGGTCAGAGCCAAGGGCCAGGCTCGAGCCTTGAGCCCCAGTGTGTGCGGAGCCCCATCGGGCTTAATGGGGCCGCGCAGCAGTGACTTATGTGCTCCAGTGCCTTCCTGACCACTGCCCTGCGAGTTAGCTCTTCCCCAGCTTAGCTCAGGTGTGAAGTTACTTGGTCCTCCTTCTTCTCCCTTTTAAATGCAGGGAAACGGTCTTCAGAAGTCACCTTTTTTTGTTCTTAATTATTAATTATTGATTCATTTTTTTCTCTCGTTCTTTCCCCCCTTATTACTTATTAACTATTTATTCTCGCAGGGCTCTACATCTGCCCTTCGCTCACTTTTGACAGAGTTTTCTTCTGATTCAGGAGTGAATCAGTTTCCTTCCCCCTGCCAGAAGTCAGGATTCATTGTAGTTTCTTTGTTTGTTGTTCTTGACTCCAGTAACAGCCCAGCCCAGTGTTTCTGTGAGGAAAGGGTCAGGAAGGTGCTGGAGAAAAGCTGTTTACTTTAAACACAAACCTAAACCGCTTCTCAGGTTCTTGCAGGCTTTTCCTGAGCTTAAACGCTTCAGTTGTCAGTAAGTATTCAGGTGATGCTCTGGACTGCGAAGCTCCAGCCCTCCTGCCTGGGCTACTTAAATCTTTTGTGGTCCTAGTCTGCAGACAGCTGCAGATTTTGGAGATGCCCAGTTTTGAAATGGAAAAATACCCTGCACCTGGGTAACGAGTTTAACTAAACCTGGGTTTTTAAGCATCACAGGGGCTTGCGAGAAGCCCTCGCTGCTTTGCCTGGGGCCGTGAGGAGCGGCTGTCGCTGCTGCGAGGAGTTTCAGACCGAGACATCCGATCCAGTCTCGTCTCAAGGCTTCTAGTCTGAGCTGCCGGAGACCCTCCAGAACCCTCCTTTTGTTTGGCTTCTGGCTGCAGTTTTGCCCCGGGTGGGAAACTGCATTTAGAGAGGAGAAGGGGGAAACACGCAGGGGTTTTACTGAAGAGCTGCGGTCAGCTCTGCGCTTTAAACTGAAACCCCTCAGATACTCAGACTCTGCGGTCCGGCAGCAACACAGACCAGTAACTACCTGGTTCTCTGTGAACGCCCTTGGGACTTGCCTCCCCCTTCTCCTGGGACGGGGGGAGCAGCTCTCTGCCCACAGGTTCCCAGCAGAGCCCGGAGAACTGGCGAAGCAGTTGCTCGAACAACAAAGAGCGATGCTGCTGCTAGCTGGGGCTTCCCCGAGGTGGGTTTCCCGTTGCCGAGGGTCTCTGTGACTAGTGAAGCAGGCGCCTTCCCCGCGGAAACCCAGAGCCCCATCTTAGATCATAGTTTTTTTCTTTTAAAAACCTCTCAGAATGACCCGGTTGAGGCAGAGTTATCCTCACGGGGACAGCGAGGATCGGAGTCTCCTTACGCTTCCCTTACAGCTGACTGCAGGCAGGTTACTAGTCCTCGCAGAGTCCTGCGAGAGGCAGGACTGCGCTGCCCTGCGCTGTTTTCCCGGCCCTTTAGAGGCTTTTGAAGCACCTGCAGGTCCTGCTGCAGCTCGGCCGAGGCAGCAGAAGATCTACTGCAACAGATGCTGCACTCGCCCTGCACTTGCTGGCCAAATGCAACCGTGAGCCCCCAGCGTTTACCTGCCGAGATTAGAGGCGGCGGTGGCCCGGGAGGCGAAGCTCGGTGACGGTCCACGCGCAGCCGAGGAGCAGCCCGGGGAGGCTCGGGGTGCGCAAAGCCTCTCCTCAGACAGGTGCACGAACACTTCCCCCTCGTAGGGGCTACCTGCTCTTTACGGGACGTTTATTAGGAGCCGATGCCATTTGCCGCAGCACCTGCGCGCAATAAAGCCGGGTTCGTGTGTGAGGCCCTGAGGAAATTAGCGGCCCCTCCCGGGGGATGCGTATTTCGCTCAGATGTTTATTAGAGACCGAGTGGTCCTGGGGTAAAACATTAACAAGTTGTAGAGTGATAAAAGGGGTTTTATCATTGCTCTGTGACACAAATAGGAAGAAACCTTTAACTAAATCTATAAAATTTCTGTTTCCTAATGAATTTGCTTTAACCATTTATTACCTGGATGGGCTTGTTCGAGCTGGGATTTGCTTTTCTTCTTCCTCACCCTCTGCACAGGCTCCAGCAGAGGCAGCCCAGGGTGTTTCCTGCTAAGGGACGGGAGCTCTGGTAGCCGGAGAAGGAACCTTCTCTTAATATCGGGGGTCTTGTGATTCTGTGGTGGAGTCCCCGTCTCTGGAGGGGTTTAAAAACAGAGTAGCTGGAGCACTTGAGGCCACGGTCTAGGGGTTAGGGAGCTGCTGGGCTGAGCGTGATGGTAGGAAGGTCCTTTCCAGCCAGGATGAGTCCGTGATCCTATGATTAGTCTTCCTCTGAGATGGAGGCAGAGCCGTGAAGCCCAGCCCACCCCTGTGATGCTGACTGGGATGAAACCCGACTTTGAACAGGTTGGTCCCACGACGATGCCAACTTGTTGCCCAAACCAGGTGGTACTTTAGGGTCCAGCTCAGCACTTGGGTTTTGGTGGCCGTTCCCAAGGCACCTCCTGTCCCCAGCACCACATGAAGCAGCTTTGCTGGGCTCCATTACCGAGATGAAAGCACAGAGGGCTGGCTGTGGCCGAAGAATGCTCCATCTAATTGAATTATATGAACGCAGTTAAATGTCAACTTCAGAAAGGCAATATTCACTTTCAAGATTAGTTACTCCTCGAGTTAATGGGCTCTTTAACCAACAGAGTCCGAGGGCCGAGCGCAGGTGGGCCGCGCTAATAACTTTATTTAAAGTGCTTTTCCCCCTTTCGGGAGGCACAAGCCATCCATTAATGCATTCATTAGGGTTTATGGTGCAGTTCTGCTGCTCTCCTAATGACACTGTCCAGACTCAGCCTTGCTCGGCTAATTTAGCCCAGCTGCCCTTTGCCTCTCAGCAACAGGTCCCTTGTTCTTGGGCCCAAGCACCGGGATGATTAGTTTTCAGCTCTCTGCAGTTTGTTTGGTGGGTTCTCTGCATCAGAAGCTGCTCTTCCCTCAGCTTTCGCGGCCGAGCAGTTTGCCTGCAGCGGCTGCTGCCCAGGGCAGGGCGATGCGGAGGCATCACCAGGCTTGGCCCCCGCCTTCCGAAGGTGCCGTTCATTGCTCTGCTCTGGCCAGACGAGCTCATGGGTTTCAATACCCGGCTCTGCCCAAGGTATTTGTGGCAGTTCCTTGCGACCGCAGTGCCTGAGCTTTGCCTCGACTTCTCGGTGTGCACTCCAATCCCCAGCTGCCCTGGTGATGTCATTAGGGCTGTAAAACCTAACCGAGGGCAGCAGCGCCGGTTCCTTCCAGTAGCTACAACGGGGGTCATCTGTGTGTGCTTAGCAATGAATTCCCCAGGTGCCAATGAACATCATGAGGAATAAGAGTGACCCACACGTCACTCTGGGGTAACGGCTGGGCAGGGGCAGGGCCTGCACCGCCGGCCGCTGGCACTCGCAGGGTTTGTGTGGGGATGTTTAATTAGTGTGGGGCTGTGTGAAGGGCTGCAGTTGGCTGGAGGGACCTGCAGCTCCCTTCCTACTTCTGGGCTCTGCCAGGACAGGCAATGGCCTCAGCTGGAGGGTACACGTGAGGTGGTGAAGTTACCGAGACATCCTAGTCAGGTCCATAGCGACAACTCAAGCAGCTGCTTCTGAAGCTGCCCTTTGTCTCTGCAAAAATCAGAGGTTATTTTCTCGCTAGCACCGGGGACTGATGTCCAGCTTCAGTCGGTTCTTTATCCGGCAGCTGGAGAGGGCAAACCAGTGCCCTGTGGCCCTTGTGAAATGGCTGTCTCCCAGCACCCTGAGCACCCCTCCTTGCCAGCGACATCTGTCCTGGGGGGTTAAAGCCAGCCTGTTGTGGCACAGAGTCCAAGGGAAGTAGAAATGAATGACCCCTGTGCAGAGGGGGCTGCTCGCTTCGGCAGCCGAGGCAGAGCGGTCTGGAGCTCGGCAGAGGCAGTTGGCACTGGAGGCTCTTTTCCTCGTGGAGCTATAAGGGTCTGTTACCCTCTGATCAAGGAGTGTGAGAGGCCAGAACATCATCGTGTGCTGTTCAATGTTTAGGCTATGAACACAGTGCTGGAGAGTGGCCGCAGTGAGCGCTTGGTTGTGGGAGGGAAGTGCCCCGCAGCAAACAGCCCCTCTCTGCTGCTGGGGAGGGGGAGAGAACCAGCACCCCGGGAGATCACAGGTGGGTTTGTGCATTTTTTTTAAAGGCTTGAGAATGGAATTCCTTGCTGCATTTCCCCAGCCCTCCTGCAGACAGTTGTGTCCTCGCATTCATCCCTGTTCTGAGGTCAGGCATGCTGTCTGATGCTCTCTGCTGTCTGGGCCATCTGCCTGGCAGCAGTTCTGCCCACGCCCTGCTCCCACTGCCTCCAGGGGGGATCAGGGGAGCTCTCCAGTGCAGGACACCAGCACTTGGTGACTCCTGCCTGATGAGGTTTCCAGCAGAGAGAAGTGAGCAGCCAGGCAGTGTCACCTCAGAGAACCTCATCTGCTGTCCTTGGGGGCAGCAGGAGGCAGCAATGAAAAGGGAGAGGTATCTGAATGAGCAGGATGAGTTGTCTGTCCCTTCACCTCCTCTACAGAGCCCCTGTGTCATTAACCCTGTGCCCAAACTGCAGAGGCCTCATCCCTTCTTGCCTGGACACCCCTGACTCCAGCACAGGGCAGTGAGGAAGGGTGGAGGTGCCAGTCGCAAAGACCCTGGGAGCGGACCCGACCAGCCTGCCAGAGGGGCAATATTACAGCATCAAATGAAGCTGTTGCCTCCCTCCACCTCACGGAGCCCTTGGTGTGGGGATCCACTCTGCCTTCAGCCCAGCAGACGCGTGTGTCCAGGGCTGGTACAGCTGCTCCAGCCAGGGCAGGGACCCTCCTACTCACGAGCACCTATCTTGGCAGCAGATGGCAGGACAAGTTGGAGAGTCCCACAGGAGCCCAGGGAGCCCTGCGGCAGCCCTGCTCAGGGGGAAAGCACTAAAGGACGACGTCGATGATCTGGGGCTTGGTTTGTTTTGGCCTGTTGCAGACCACAAGTCCCGGTGTGAGGGGTCTCCAGCAATCCCTTTCTCGTGGCTTCTGGTTTGCTGACTTGGCAGCTGTTTTGTGTGGGCACAGGAGCTCCTATTGCTCTGCAGTGCCCACGGTCTCGGTGTCTCTGGATGTGAGATCTCATTGCATAGGGGGAGCTGGGCCCAAGGGGAGCCTACAGTCTATCTGGGGAGTTGGAGCGGGACACCGGAGTTGTAGCATCTCGTGGCCCTGATGCTTTCATCTGCAGTAGCAGCGAAAGAGTTAATGGGTTAGTCAAGGTGATCTTTAGCTCTGGTCTGAACCAGGCCTGGCAATCTATTGTCCACAGCTCCTCCAAACCCTGACCCCAAGGTGTTGTCTCTGTGGTGATTTACAGAACAGAGCAACCCCCCGAGGGGCTCTGCAGTTTCATTTTCATTGCACAGGGAAGGGAGGTGGTTTGGGAATGGAGAGGAGCAAATGTGCTCTGGAGTTTGCACCCCGCTCTCATCCTCTCTGCCCCCATCTGTAGCTCATCCCTGGCTCCGAAGAGAGACCTCCTGCTGTCAGCACTGCTGGGGCAGCTTGTGAGAGGGGACTAAGGGGTGGTCTGTCACCCCAGGAGCCTTGGGGTGCCTTTGCTGCAGCTCCTCTGGGCTCCGGAAGGACAACTGGGAGAGGAGATAGTTTTTCACTGTGGACAGGAGAGTTATGAGGTACAAACGAGAGAGCACACGGAGATTAATAAATTACTGGGGATTAGGTGCAGTGATGGGGCTCTGCCGTGTGCGGGAGGGACCCTGCGCAGTGTCTGCCGCAGATCAGAAACGCTGGCCCTCTGACAGATGCCACGTAGATCTTCATTTCCAGATTGGCCCATCTGAGGAACATCTGTGCGCCCGGGCTGGCAAGTCTCAAAGAATGCTCTGCCAGGCCGCCCGCTTCCGCTTCCAGAGCCCCCTAATCCTCGCCGGGGACTCCTCCTGCAAAGGGAACACGAGTGCGTGCGGCTGCGAGGGGAGCTGCTTGCAGCCCGGAGCGGTCTGCCAGGAGAAGATTCGTGGCACCGTCAAACAGTGTTCGGGGGGGTGCTGTACACGGCTGTAGATAACAGCGGGGAGGAGGGGACCGGATCGAGGAGCCCGGCGCGGGCACAGCGCCCGCTCGGCCTCGGTGGGGCCGCGCACGGGGGAGCCTCCCCCAGCACCTGGAGGTGACGGCGCTGCGTGACCCTGGGTTTGTCGCTTCGGGGCTCGGCTCAGGCAGCTGCTGCGCAGAGAGCCGGGGTTCCTCCCCGGAAACCCGCCGCCGAGTGGGCTCCCGAGACGGGCATCGAGGCAGCCTCATGACTGCGCTGGTTGCGCAGCGCTGCAGGGCTGTGACACACGGAGGTGTCAGCGCAGCACCCCGGGCGTGCGGGAGCAGCCTGTGTGAGGGCGCAGAGGGAGACGGAAGCTCCGCGGTGCCTGCGGGGGGGAACGCTGCGGGCGAGGGCTGCCTGAGCTGCCTCTCGCTCTGGCCCGTGGGGTTTTGGGAGCCCCGAAGGTCTCCTCAGCCCCTCATTCCCAGAGGGCTAGTGCACCAGCAGTACAGCTGTTGCGAGAGTGCCGGGGCACAGCCACGGATCGGGGTGTTGGCGCTCTCCCGAAGAGCGAGGGCAGCGAGTCTCTGGCTCTCAGAGCAGAGCTGCCCCTGTGCCCGCTCGGCTCCTCTGGCTGCGGCACAGCCCTGGGAGCTGCAAGGAAGGTGCCTGTGGGGCAAGATGCAAGCAAAGATGTAGGTCTCTCATTCCCTGTCTCCCTGCTGCCCTTCCCCTCTGCAGCCTGGATGTGACTTTTCAGAGCCCACCGTGTGCTCCCGAATCCCTGGTTGAGAGCCTCCAACCCTTTGGAGTCTGTGGCTCCTGTGCCAGCTCCAAAATCAGAGTTATTTCCCCAGGGGATTCAGAATTTGAAGCAATTCTGGGAAGTCTCTGGATTTCCCAACACAGCCTGCAGCAGTTGCTGGTGTTTGTTCTGCGTTTGCGTTTGTTTTCTATTGAGAGGAGCCTCTGGAGCCGGATGAACAGCTTGGGGGCTGCCCCAATTCTTTCCATTTGTGCCGGCAGAGGAGCACTGCTGGGGAGGGGCAGAGGCACCTACAGCACCCTTCGGGCTGAGGCTCTTCTGTAGGAAGTTGTTGCTTTCAGGCAGATCCCTTCCCTGCTGCGCTACTGCACCCGAGGAGGAGCAGCAGCGCGGCCGCTCAGGTGTGCGGGTGCCATCCCCTCGGCCTCGGGCTGGCTCAGCAGAGCTCGCTCCGGCAGCTCTGGGGCTGAGAAGCTAAAGAAAGAGCAGAAGCACTCTGGTTTTTAAAAAACATCCCCCGAAGAGGTGAGAAGGCAGC
Organism: Rhinopomastus cyanomelas; assembly: GCA_013400115.1. NCBI lineage: Eukaryota > Metazoa > Chordata > Aves > Bucerotiformes > Rhinopomastidae > Rhinopomastus > Rhinopomastus cyanomelas. The sequence continues at coordinate 1,214,266 of VXBP01008118.1, forward strand.
AGGCTGCTGTGGCAGGTCCATGGCCTGGGATGGGGAGCAGCTGTGGTCCAGCCTTTGGCCTGGGCTGCTTTACTGCAGCGCTGGGAACCCTCCCCTAACCCTAACCTGCCCACATCTGTGCATCCACTGTAGGGTCTCTTTTCCCTCCCCTCCTGCCAACAAGGCAGCCAGTGTTTTCTTAACATGGGAGGGCATGATTTATAAACAACCATTAATGTGCCTTTTAACCTTTTTTTTCATTGTTTGAATTTCAAATTTTTTGCATGCAAACTCCCCAAATCAGTTCAAGATGGTCCAAGGGGCTTTGCTTGAATTCGGGTTGAATTGCTTCCAAATGGGAGCCCCTACAGCTCAGAAGCAGGCACGTCAGGGGTTTTAATTGACTCTCGGCTGCAAGAGCGCCCTGAAAGGGCTGAAGTGTTTCCAAGGCTCGTAGGTGCCTCCAGTTGGCAGCGGTTCGGGTGCAGGCGTGAAGAAAGCAGAACGTAGGGGTGTTACACCTCTGGCTTCACAAGGGATTCGCTCTGGATTTAATTGGGATTCCTGTAAGCAGGGTAGGACTCTGGCAGTGAAATGGGAAACCAGGGGAGCTCCTGGTGAACTTGTGCGAGTGTTGGGGCAGCTTGAGCTGCTCCAAGGTTTTGGATAGGAACCAGGCAAAAGTCACTGATTCAACCTAATCCCCCTTTCCACACAAACCCAAACCTGGGGGCTCTGGATTACCCTTCTGAATCATAGAATCATTAGGGATTGGAAGGGACCTCGAAAGATCATCTAGTCCAATCCCAGACCAAGTCATAGAATCAGTCAGGGTTGGAAGGGACCACAGGATCATCCAGTTCCAACTCCCCTGCCATGGGCGATGAGGTGGTTGAAAGGTGGTTGTTCAAGGATTGGGCTGCTCCTCCCTGGAGGACCTGCGGGATGGTTTCTCCTGGCTCAGGTTGCCCCAGGGTTGGCTTTGGCACTAAGGCTGCTGACAGATGCCTCTGCTGTCCTGTGCCAGCTCAGTGCAAGCTTGAGCTCCGGCTGCAAACAAGTCATCAAGAGCACGGCAAACCCGCACATAAACACCATAAACCAGCGAGATTTGCTCCCGTGAGGTTTTACTGGAGTGAATTCCTCTTAATCCATCTAATATAACATTTCAGACGTGTGATTTTTACAGCTGCAGTCCTGCTGGAGCAAGAGATGCAGCATCTCGTACAGAAGCTGCCTTCTTGGGCAATAGAAGGGCCTGTCCAGTGCCGCTCCAGCAGAGCAGTGTCTGCTGTCCTTGGCTAGGCTGTCCCTTCCCTCTACTCTCTGTAGAGGCACCCAAACACAGCGGGTGTCAGCTGGAGCAGACGAGGTTCCACATCAATATGAGAAGGACCTTCTTCCCAGTGAGGGTGCCAGAGCCCTGGCAGGGGCTGCCCAGGGGGGTTGCAGAGTCTCCTTCTCTGGAGAGGTTTCAAATCCTCCTGGCCTTGTTCCTGTACAACTGGACCTAGGGGATCCTGCTGTGTCAGGAACGTGGGACTGGATGATATCTGGAGGTCCCTTGCAATCCCTGATGCTCTGTGATCCTGTGAACACCCCTCTCTTGGGTGTTAACGTTAAACTGTGCGTACGTGGCTCCGTTGCTCATGAACCCCGATGGAAGTGTTTTGGGAGATCGGCTTTGCCGTCGCCCAGAGCGGCGCCTTCGCCTCCTTGTCTCCCTGTCTCCGCGCCGACAGCGACCGCCAGCCAGGCTGCTGGGTGGCCCTGCTTTGTGTGGAGGGGCGGATGCTGAACTGGTTGGCTCTTGGCCTCGTGTGGGGCAGCTGCACAGCTACAAGAGCAAACAGCCACAGTTGCCCTTTCCTTGTGGCTGGGCCAGCAGGATGTGCGATGCCTCTCGCGATTGTCTCGTTTGCTAGCGGTTCCCGTGCCCTGTTGTAGTTTCCCTGCAGAAGGAAGCTGTGGTTTAGCAGCACAAACTCTGCAGGCACGCTATAGAGATGCCAAAGACATTCGAACCACATGGACGAGCCCGTGTTGGCTTTCGCTCAGACTGGAACCTGTTGGGACACCGCTCAGGGCAGTGCCTGGGACCACGTGTGAGCTCGAGTTTTACTCCTGAGCAGGAGGTTTAATGAGAACCTCCTGAGGTCCTCGTTCCCTGAGGCCGGGTGGACAGGCTCACACCACTGGGGTGCTCCTCTCTGGTTTCTTCTCCCAGATCCCAGCTCCTCTGTGCTGTCAGGGGCTGTTGGTGTCAGGCCTGGAGCAGTCGCTGTGAGCCCTTTGTGAGGTGCTGGGGTTTGGGAGGGAAGGCAGGACAGAGCCCAGCCGTGAGATGACAGGTTCATCCTCTGTGCGAATCCCAGTGCCGGGTCTGTCCCTGGGACCAGCTGTTTCCCCCTCTGCACCGTAACAGCACCCACAGCCTGTGAGGCAGCCACAGAGCACCCTTGGAGACAGTGTGGTGTTGTCCCCACGTGTGAGATCTCATGGGAAGGAATCAGCCCTCTGGGTTAGACCTGGCATCATCAAACACCATCAGAGCTGCAGCCCACAGTGTTCGCAGGTTGCTGGTGTAGGCTGGGTGATCTGGGGGGGTCTGACGTAGGCTTGAGCACCTGGATAAGGAGGCAAAAGGGCTCAGAAGTTACTGCTGAGATGTTTAAAGCCTTGGGGGGAGGTTTATCCCCACAGGCAGGTTGTTCGGAAGGGAAGGTGCCTTCAGAGCTCCATCGTGAGCCGGTGCGCTTGCAGACGAGGCTGCAGTCTGCTGCCGACAGCCCTGACCGTGTGGGCGTCTGCTGCCACGAGTGCGAGCCCTGGTCTGTGTGAGGAGGAGTCCAACAGACTCTCCCTGCTGTTCCTTCTTTTTCCAAGCGCTGGGTGTGCTTTGCTGTGTCTGTTCCCTTGATTAGAACCGCTCCGCTGTGCAATCCAGCTCCGAGGCCAAGTGCTGCCTCTCAACTGTTTAATCTCGTGCTTTCTGCAGTTTGGAGACGGGGTGAAGCCAGCAGAGCTGCTTTCCGGGGCGCCCACCGCATGCAGCTTGCGAGCCCCAGTGGCAGTGACTGCCCTCTCATCTTACTGCAGCCTGTCCCGCAGCCAGACTGGGCGCTCTGGCATCGCACAGGCTCCCCAGAGCTGCCTGGACCCCCTGCCCAGGCAGCACCACGCCAGGCTGCAGTAGTTCTTGGCCACACAACGGCTCTCATGCTGGCAGCACGCAGCCCTGCTTCTGGCAGGGGTGGTGCCGGCAAGCGGAGCAGCCTGGAGGCTCTTCCATCATGTCTTGCTGGAAGGGAGGGTGTGTGCGGCTGCGTATTTCCCAGGCCCCGGTCCCAGCCATCCCCTGCCCCTGCAGCAGTCAGTTCCTTAGGTTTCTTGGTGCGTTGGCACAAGTGGTTCAGTCTCCTCACGTCTGCGAGGAGTCTGCAAACCCAGGAGCCAGAGGAGCGTGTGGGCAGGAGCTCATCCCCTGGCACGCGAGGTGTGCGCAGGGCGAAGAGAGGGGCTGAAACCCTGCCCAGAGCATGTCTCTTGCAGGATGAGCAAGCTAATGAAGCCCGGAGCTCCAGCCTCGCTGCTGGGGCTCAGACAGCAGCCCCATGCTCTGACCTCAGCACTGGCTGCACAGCATCATCGGAGGCTGTGTCGTCAGGGCATCCGAGGCAGGCGGACTGGAGGATTATGTCCGTCTCTTTCCTGTTCCCTGTGACTCTTGTGTGCTTCCTCTGCCAGAGTCCTAGCGAGGTGGCAAATCTCAGTGAGCTTGGGCTGGGGCAGCATCGACCCTGCTAGTCCCTGCTGCTGAGCTGCTGCAGTCTGCACACGAGCTCTGGACAAAGGCAGCCCTGCTCTCAGGGCTCAGAAGGGGCTGAAAACATTGGGCAGGGTCTGCACGCAGGAGGCTGCAGCTCTGCCAGCCTCCAGTCCACCAGAGGGACCCTTGGTCCTCAGTGGTCCCAGGCAGGGTGAAGGCAGCTGAGGGCAGCCCAAAGCTTTTGCTGTCCCAGCTGCTGGCGATGCCCTCGGCAATCTGGTCTTCTCTTGCTGAACTCAAGAGCTCGTTCCTGCAACTTCACAAGAGCCCCCTCGCTTGGTTCTTGTCTGGTTGTGGGACCTGCTGCACAGCCTTTGTACGAGGCTGGATGCTCTGACCGTGGTGGAGGTGGCTTATGGGCTGAAGCACCTGGGGCTCAGGGCTCTCTTCTGCTCCCTCCCCTGCATCTGCAGCCCAAGGCATCCCCTGTGTCCTCCTCTGCCTGTGCGGCCCGAGGTGCGGGAGCGCAGAGGCGGGTCTCTCCCCATCCCTGCAGGCAGCCCGTGGCAGCTTTCACACCCTTCAGGTCCTGACAAGCAGGGAGGCTGTTGTGAGGTTTCTCTGTGCCGCCGGACGTTGGCACCGTTCGCTGTCCCCACAGTGCAAAAGCCTGAGAGGGAGGAAATAAGTGGTCTGGGAAGTGAGGGCTGCGCTCTGACCTCCGGGGAGCCGCTCGGCTTCCTGAATGTGTTTGCAAGCCACCGCTTCTGAGGGCTCTCGGTGTTTCCCCAGGCTGTTTGCCCATCACAGAACCCACTTCAAGCCCGCAAAGAGGTCCCCAGTGTGTTGGGGGGTGTTTTCGTTAACCGCTGCCACCCTCCTGTAATTCAAAGCACCTGTCCGCTGCGTTTTCCTCCCAAGCCACTGAATAGCCCGCCTGATCCACACGACCACACTAATGGCTTTTGGGTGCAGCTGATGACAACTAGCTCCTAGGAGCAAGCCGAGGGTTTCCCGTGCTGTGGGGAACCCCTCCCATACCCCTGGAAAAGCTGGAGCACCTCTGGGACTGGGTGTGCAGGGCTGGCTTCTCCAGCAGCTACCACCCACTTTGCACCTGCAAAACGAGGGCTCTCGTGTGATTTCTCAGCACCCGGTGTCCCTGTGCACCCCTTCCACGAGAGGTGCCTGAGGCTCTGCCTCCGCAGTGCCCTCTGCACTCAGAGGCTGCCTGCTGCCTTCTGCTGCACTAGCTCTTGTCCTCACGGAGGCAGAGAGCTGCGGGGTTTTCTCGAGGAGCAGATTTCCTTCCAGCCAGAGGAAAGGCTGCTCTGCGCTTCCAGCCCAGTTACCGCCTGAGCTCCTGTGAGCCTCTGCAGCCCAGGCTCAATGGGTTCCTTGGGCCCGTTGCTAGGGTGCTCCAGGAACTGGAGGTACTTTCCTGAGGTGGTTTCATGTGGCTCCCAGAGCTGGGAATGCCAGCACCAGCCAGCACAGGAGCCTCTCCCCTGGGGTGTGTGGGGAGGCCAGCCCGGCTGGGCACAGCTGGCCCAGACCTGGTTTCCCCAGCGGTGTCGGTGCTGGGGCTGGTGATGCCTTCAGCTTCTCAGGGTGCTGCACGGAACAGGGCAGCTGTGTCAGGGCTGTGCAGGATCGTCCTCTCACAGGTCCCCCTGGGGACCCTCAGGGCTTCGCCAAGACTCACGAGTGCTGACGTTGCCCCTGAGCTGCCGGGGGGCATCATCCCTGAGTGGGCAAGCAAGCTGCTCCCGACCGGGCTGACGGGGCCTTTCCCGCGGTCAGGCAGCTGTGTCCTGCGGGAGCTGCTGCAGGAGGTCCATGGGCTGTGGGAAGTGCTGGCTCTGGTCAGCAGGAAGCAAGTGGGAGTGTGAGAAGGGCTTCATCCTCCGTGACCGGGCAGCACCCCGGCAGTAGAGCTGTCGGGCAGGCAGTGCCCGGGGTGGGCGCTGGGTGAAAGGCGTGAGCTCACAGCAGTCCCATGGTGGGAAGAGCCCCTTCTCACTGGGGTTGTGCGGTTCCCTTCAGAAAGAGGCTCTGAGCCCTCTGCTGCTGCTGGGTTTGGATTGCAAGTGCCTTTTGGGCTCTCATTTCGCAGGAGGAAACGTGCGTTGGCACCGAAATGGCCCCAGCCAAGGCCATCTTCTTGCAAACCCTGCTCTGGCTGAGCTCCCACTGCCTGTGGGTGCTGGGCAGGACCTTCGCTCTGAGCCAGCCCAGCACAGACTGGGATGCGCAGGCAGGTGGTGTGCAGCAGCGGCGCTCTCGCCTCTTGTATGGCCCTGGAGCGACTCTCATGGGGGAGTTTTCCTAACTGGGTGATTTTCGTGGGGGCAGTTGGACACAGGCAGGTTTGGTTCCTTCTGATCCCAAGGAGTTTAGTGGGGCCGGACGCCGCACCGTGTACCCCGCTGGCCTGGCCGTGCCGCTCGCCAGCTTCCTGCCGCGTCGGGTGAGAGCGAGCGGGACGAGGGCACGCTGCTGCCCAGTTGGTGCCTGGCCCACGCAGGGTGATGCTTCCCCTGGCATGTCACACTCTGCAGGGGAAATGGGGACCCCCTGGCTTTGGGTGCGGGATGGTCAGTGGCGTAAACCCAGCACCCACTGAGAGCAGTGCTGGGGCCACTGTGACCTGGTGCCACACGGTCCTGCTTGGGACAGCGTCTGCCCACAGACCAGCACTGCAAGAACTCTGCCCATGCAGTTACCAGGTGACATCTGGGACCCCAGGAGCAGCTCTCTCCAAGCTCAAGGATGGTCCCTGGCAGAGCTAGAGCTCGATACCGCTGGAATGGCTGTGACAGCCAGGAAGGGAGGTTCCAAGCTGTTGGAGATGGGGCAGGTCCTGGGCTTCAGGTGCCTGTTTCGAAGCTGTTCTCTGTGCGGGACGGGTGCCCAGAGGCAACTACGGGCTGAGGGAGTGTGGTGCTGGCTGCTGTCGTCTGTAGAGCCCTGGTGACAGCCACTTCTGGGGTAAATGCAGCAGGAAATGAGAATAAAGTGGCGGCCACCGTGGTGACAGTGCATGGAGCAGCCTGCGGGAGCAGAGCTCCGCAGCAGCGGGGCAATCAGGGGAGCAGAGACCAGCCAGGACCGGCACCTCTAACGAATCCTCGCAAGTGGCTTCTCGCTCTCCGGGAGAGCTCGTGGAGCCCCAGGGAGCACCTGGATCAATGCAGGATAAGGCCTGATGGCCCTGGGCCTTTCAGCGAGGCCTCCTGAGGCTCTGGCACCAGCCCTCGAGTGCAGCTCCAGCTCCCCAGTGGGATGTGCATCCACCCTGCACTGTGCAAAGTGGACCCAGACACCCCAAGCTCAGAGAACCAGGGACGGGACTGGGAGCAGCCACCGTCCCGGGCACAGCACCCTCGCAGCCCCCCATCATCCGCAGGAGGGAAGCGGGATTCCGTGGCACAGTCCCAGCAGAAATCCCCTGGGTCTGGCAGGTGCCCAGAACCAGAGGGGCCACAGCCAGCCACCAAAGCCGGGAGCTTTCCACCTCCACGGACAACCACTCCGGCATCACCAGCTGCATCCTGGCCAGGGCTGGCCACAGGCCCCCGAGGTTTGTCACAGCGAGGGGGACAGTTCAAGAGCTTGGTAACGACGCGCGCCGCGAGCTGGAGGCTGTGGAGATAAAAGGCAACTGGTAGCGCAGCAAAGGGACTGACACCACTTAAAAGGGCAGGAGAAGTAAGCGGGCCAGACACACCAGAGCCCTAATGGGAACCACATGACGGGGCCGATCAGAGGATGCTGGCAAACACATGAGGGCTCTGAGGACAGGGAAAGGAGGAAACAGCAAACAAGATGGAAAGATAAGATTTCAAAGCGAGCCCTAAATGGGTAGCAGCTCCAGCTAATGGGAAGACCTGCAGAGCCTTTGCCAAGCCCTGCGCAGAGGAGCTGACGATCATTAACATCCTGACAAATTTATTAGCAGACAACTCAGCCCTGTCAGTGTCGGATCCTTCCAAGAGAGCAGCGGTGGTTCCGTAACAGCGGTCGAGTTAGCGGATCCCTGCAACAGCAAATCCTCCTTGTTTACAGCTTCAAGTACTGAAAGTCCAGGAGCTGGCAGCACCACAGGCGCGAGGGCTGCCGCAGCCAGGGCCGGGGGCCCGCGGCCGTATCCCCTCCCTTCGCTGGCTCCCGGTGCCTCCCGTGTCCCACGTGCGATGTCTCGCCAGCTCCTGGCGCAGATGCTGGGCGATGGAGCAGGTCCCTGCTCTGCCCCACAGCTCCCTCCCCACTGCCAGGGTTCCAGAAAAGGCTCTTCTGAACCTTCACCCCATGGACAGGGTGATGGGCAGAGAGGCTCTGGCAGGGGGTTCGCAGCGATGAGCTGGAGGTGCATCCGTGGGCCCCAGGGCTGTGGCAGGGAGCATCTGGCTGAGCTCAGGCGCAGGTTCCTGCTGGGATGGCAGTGGCACTGTGTGAGCTGCTGGCAGGGGCTTTTGCACAGCAAAAGAGCCCTGTAGAGAGGAGAAACCCGAACTTCAACAGCCCTGGCTGCTCCTACCACCACCTGGAGACCTGCTTCCTGCTTTCCCCCATCACTTTCCAGAGGGGCCGCAGGCTCTGAAGCTGGGCCGATGCTTTTCGTGGTGTGGGGAGCTGGGAACTCGCTGCCCGCTGCTGGGCAGGCACCAGACCGGCACGGAGAGCCGAAGGAGAGCTGAGGAGCTGGCGGCTGCGTGGGAGGCAGGGCTGCTGCACTGCCCAGGGCACCGGGAGGACTCTCACTCCCTTGTGGAGCTGCATGTACCTGGAGGTTTTGGAAGCTAATCCTCCCCACCTCGCGCTGCTTTGCAGCAGCAAGGCTCTGCCTCGCTCTGAAACCAAAAATATCCCTCTTACATTTTTAATCAGCTCCGTTATGAAGGGCAGATGCTCGAGACTGAAGTGAAAATCATCCTCAGTTGTGTTTATTGGCGACATTCCTGCTGCACTCAGAGCCTGAGAAAAATCAGCTGCTTTTGACAGCTGCTACAAGGAAAGGAAAGGATAAATCTCACCCCGACAACACCCACCATGTTCACCAGAGCTGCTACACTCAAAGGAGCATCAGCCCTCACCCAGAACATCACTGCTGCTGGAACAGGGCCCTTCCATTAGCTTCTGGTTATCAGGAGAAATTAATTCTGCGGGTGCTGGGTGCACCCATGGGCCTCAAGGTGCTGCCCTGGCACAGGAGCACAGCTGTGACAGGCAGGGGTCTGTGTCCTGAGAGGTCTCCATCACCCTTTCCCGAGTAAAGCTGGTAGACCTGCACCAGTGTCATAGAGGTGATGGAGACCCGGGGGTCTCTTGAGCTTCTTGTTTCCCAGCAGCTACTCTTGCTGCCAGCAGAGAAGTACCTGACAAACCCCGCAGAAGGCTTCGAGAGCAGAGGTGTGTCGCTGTGCCTGCTGTGCTTCCCACATGTGCGAGGTGGGAGCTGGTCCCCATTCCCTGGTGGCAGAGCTGGGATGGGAGGACAAGGCAGCCAGGCTCTGCCTGGAACGTGGGATACTGCAGCGCCTTGTCGGGGAGAGCATCCGACCCCTGCAGCTCTCTGTAAGCACGGGTGACCAGTATCTCTTCAATCAAGGCAGCGAGATGGTTGCCCAGTAATCTAAGTACAGACAGATAGAGTTTCAGCTAACTTGTTAACCTGATTGCTGAGCACCAACTCCAGGGTCACATTTCACCCCCAAATAATTGGGGAATTAGGATTTGCGTTCACTCCTTCCTCACCTGCAGGTCAGAGGTCCCCTATGTGTCCTACAGCATTTGAACAGCTGGTTTGAGGTAGTGGGGCTGCCTCGTGCTCCGTTGCTCGGGCAGATTCCATGGCAGGGAGCAGCCCCTGCATCCATCCTGCCCGCGGGGCGCGGAGCAGCCTGGGGGCCGGGTCCTTGTCACAGCGAGTTAGGTGGCTCCACAGACCATTGGCAAACTTTCTGCTGCTCCATGTTTATGGGCTGGTGCTGCCTGAGGACTGTCTGTCTGCCTGCGAGATGCATTCCTGAAGGGAACAGGGGATGAAAACAATCTGTCTGAAACAGAACTGCCTGAGTCACAGACAAACCCTGTTCTACTGCGAGAGGTCTGCAGGCTCCTCTGAGCCTGTTCTCACTCGACTGCACGTGATGCGGTCTTGCAGTCAGTGCTGGGCCCCTCCGTTCCAGGAGGACAGAGCTGCTGCAGAGACCTCTGCACAGAGCCACAGGGATGATGGAGGGAGGGGAGCATCTCCCTGCTGAGGAAAGGCTGAGGGAGCTGGGGCTCTGGAGCTTGGAGAAACAGAGACTGAGGGGTGACCCTGTGAATGTTGTTCAATATATGAAGGGTGGGTGTCGGGAGGATGGAGCCAGGCTCTGCTCAGGGGCACCCAGTGGCAGGACAAGGGGCAGTGGGTGTGAGGTGGAGCAGAGGAGGTTCCACATCAGTGTGAGAAGGACCTTGTTCCCAGTGTGGGTGCCAGAGCCCTGGCAGGGGCTGCCCAGGGGGGTTGTGGAGTCTCCTTCTCTGGAGATGTTTCAGACCCTCCTGGCCATGTTCCTGTGCGACTGGATCTAGGGGATCCTGCTGTGCTGGGGGCTTGGGCTGGGTGATTTTTGGAGGTCTCTTCCAACCCCTAATGGTCTGTGATTCTGGGGTGCAGATTTACTGGGTTGCAGTTGTGCCCTGGGGTAGGACGGTTGTGCAAGTGGGTGTTGTGCTGTGGTCGTTACGTGATGCTCTGTCTGCAGCAGTCAGTCTGTTCGGACATAGGGCTATGTTTACCCTGCTGAACACGATCAAACCCACGCTCTAGCACCTTCCAAACCCTCTGTCTGCGGAGGCAATAGTGGCGTCAAACCGGAACCAACAAGGGGCTGCGACCTGATGCTAATGCGGACCAACCCCCGCTTTTCAAAGCAGAAAGTATTTGAATTCCCCAAGCATCAGCGCTGTGGGCTCAGGTAGGATGAGCAGAGACAGTGCTCCTGGAAGCCTAGGGCAGCGCGTGGCAAAAGGGCGGTGTTTGGGCCGTGAGCTCCACGAGGCAGGGTGCTGCCCTGATAGCTGCACGTGCAGCGATCCGTGTCCGGGGGGTGCTGGGGTACGGCTGGGCTTTGGGCTTTGATTTCCCGCTCGCATCGTCGACCCCAGGTAGTTTCAGCCGCCTCTGCCCTCCCCTCTGGCACCTCCCACTCTGCCCCCGTCTACCCCAGTGACCTGTGGCGGTACCCAAGGTCCTTTGCTCACCTGGTCTCCAGCCAGAGATGCAGGGAGCTGGTTCTGGTGCACTGTGGGCAGCTGCTCAGCCCCAACTCCACACCTCTCCCTGCCAGCGGAGGAAATTCTCTGCCCTCGCTCATAGTGCCATCAGGAGCCCTTTGCTTTTCCACTGCATGTTCAGCAGAGCAGGGGTCAGAGCTGGCCCAGTAACTTGCACCTCTGGCACTTAGGTTTAGCAATGGAAACTGGTCTTTGCACCCCTTCCACATCCAGCATCCTCCTTCCAAGTCACTTCGCTCTGGCTTGGGCCCTTTGCACCTTTGTCTGATGAGTTCCACCACCAAACTAACTCCGAGCCCCTGCTTCGTTCCCTCTGCTCTTGCCTGGTGCAGAGGGATCCGCTGCTTCTGCCCCAACTGCTTGACCAGCTGCCACGTCTGCAGAGAGGGAGGGGGCGGCTGTGGCAGACGAAGGGGGTTAGCTTGGCCGAGAGGAAAGCTGGGCTTCCAGCTTTCAAAGCACAAGCTGCCAGATAAAGAACCTGCTGAGGTCTGTCTCTGGGAAGTGTCCCGGGGTGGGTCTGTGCTCTGCCCACGGGGCAGGTGGGGACACGAGCAGCGCGGGGTGCACCCGGGTTAGGTGGGCTGGAGGAGCCGCGTCCCCTGCCCGTCTCCTCTTGTTTGCGGAGCGGGGCTCTGCGCAGAGCCCGGGCGCAGACAAAGCGTGAGCTGTCGGGAAAGAAGCAGACGGGTTTGGGCTGAGCGCTTTGCCTGAACTTTGTCCTTTTCTCAAGCAAAAGAAAATATTATTTCACCCTTTCCAGAGCCACACATAATAAGAGGCAAAATGTCAAGACCAGTGTTGATCTAAACCCCCAAGGAAAACAAACAGCTATGTGGCTTCTCCAAAGGTCTCACTTCCTCACCCCTCTCCCCTAGTTTAAACAGATTTAGTAACTGAGGAGGAAGGGAGGGAGGACTTCTCTCGTTGCTGGTGAAGGTCCTCTGCGTGTGCCCGCTGGGCTATGCAGCATCCTCAGCTACGGGTGCAGCCCGGCCAGTGGCACTGGGCACGACGTGCTGGCAGGGGCTGCCCAGGGGGCTGAGGAGTCTCATTTTCCGGAGACATATAAAACCTGCCTGGCCATGCTCCTATGCGACTTGGTCTAGGTGGTCCTGCTGTGGCAGGGGGATTGGACTAGATGGTCTTTGGAGGTCCCTTCCAATCCCTGATGTTCTGTGATCCTGTGACATGCGCCTGGGGTGATAAAATCTCCATCTCTCCTGAGATGAGCTGGGTGCACAAGGCAGAGGAGGGAGCATGGAGCAGTGCAAAGCCACTGACCTATTTTGCTCTGTGATGGTATCCTGAGCTGTTCAGGAAGACAAACACCATGTGGGCTGCTGCCACAGTGCTGCAGGACATCCTCACTGGGGCATCTGTCCCAGCAATGGCTGTGCTGGTGTCTCCAGGCTGGACCTACCTCAGATCTGCTGGCTTCTTCAGAGCTATGTGGGGGGTTAGAGCTGCTGGCAGGTGTCACCGAGGAGTAAAGCCTGGCTTACGTGTAGAGTCATCCTGTTCTTGTATTGTCTGTACTAGGAGGCATTGGAGAGTCTGGGGCACCTCAGGAGAGATGCTCTGAGGATACAGAGGCAGTTGCCTTCTGCTCCGGCCATGAGCCTTCTCAGTTCCTGCTGGTCTCACCCTTCCCCTTGAGGTCTGCACTGCTCGGTGTCCCGATGCTGCGCAGGGCCTGTTGTTAGAGGGCTCTGGCTCCATTGCTGGGGATGGGTCCGGGCTGCTCCAAAGCCTTTCAGCTGTTACCCTGGAAGATGAAACCCCCAGGGGCGAGCCGCTCGCCGCCAGTGCAGCCGCAGTGACTCCCACCCGCAGCGGCAGTAGCTGTCGCGTGGTGCCACACAAGGCACAGGGATTAATAATTAAAGGCGCTGGAGCAGCAGCCTTGTTATGAGCATCAGCAACGGGATAAATCACGAGCAATTCCGAAGTATATTCCCAGGTTCACTCATAACCATTGTGGTATTTGGAATCCCTCTGGGAGCCATAAATGACAGAGTCCATAATGTAAAAATAAACAGGAACTTAAGTGGGGAGGATTCATTGAAACTGGGAGGGAAAAGGCTTCACCACTTGTGCCATCAGTCCAGCGTAAGTGGAGCAAGTTTTACCTCCGAGTGCGTGCCCGGTGCTGGGAGGAGGAGACCCTGGCAGAGGGAAAAGGCTGGCAGTGGCAGCCTCTCGCTGAAGCTCTTTGCCCCAAGAGTAGCAATGGTTTTTCTAGCTGAATCCTGCAGAAACGAGTCCTCAAAGTGCTGTTCTGGAGTGAAATACAAGGCGAAATGAAGCTGCTTGTGATCCCACAGCACTTTGACTCATCCTTTTCCTAAATGAGTGACTGTGACCCCCCCCAAACGCATCGCTGGGGTGCTGCCTTGGGATTCAATACTGCCTGTAGAGCCCCAGCACCATGAGCCCTCCGGCTCTGTGGGGCTCTGAGGACTTTAAAGTGTGAGATTCTGCTGCTCATGCTCGCAGCCAGGAGCTGATGGCTTGTGGAGCTCTGAGAGCAGGAGGCAAACCCAACCATTGCTTATGTGATGATGTGATTACGTGATGTGATGATAAAATCCTCAGTGAGGATTTTAAGAGCCTGAATGCCGTGGCCCACCCAATGGAGTCGCACCGGGACGGGGCGGCAGCTGGGCCGGTGGTCAGATTCAGAACGGAAAAGGATGGGCAGGAAGGGAGAGGCAAAGCTCCAGCCCCGGGGGAAGGCAGAAGGCACCTTGGCCTGGGAACTTCCCCCAGAAGCTTGAGCTAACAAGCCTCTCCCTGGCAAAACCACTCGTGACTGCAACCCACCCTGATCAGCGGGAGCTCTACCTGGGTGAGGGCCACCAGGTTTGGCCTCAGATACTCTTGTTGCTGCCTCTGCCCTCAGACGCCGCCTTCTCTCAGATCCCGGACGAGTCTTGCCTCTGGTGTCGGCTCCTCCTCGCAGGTTCCGTTGCAATTAGCTCCCTGAATAAATGCGATTGTGATGTGTGGTCTCACGGTGGGTTCTTGAACAGCCTCCAAGATGCTTTTGCACCGAGCAGCAGCTCACTCTCTGCTGGGTTATCGCTCCCTGGAATTCGCTTCACACCTCTGATGTGAAATCCCTTCGGGGTGAGCAATTGCAAGGACTTGTCTTCCCACCTGATAGCAGGGTTTTGCCTAATCTCTGAAGGAATTAACCTTAAAATGGTCGCGGCTGGGAGGCAGAGGTTGGTGCGAGCAGCGCAGCTCCGCAGCCGCGTGCAGTCTGCTCTGAGAGCAGCAGGTGGAGCCAAGCGAGAGAGGAAAGAGCCCAGGGTTGGGGTTTCTCCCACGGTGCAGGTTTCGCTCCGGATCTGACCTGATTAGGAAAAAAAAAATCTCTCGTTTAGCTCTCGATGCTTTGAAAGTCATAAAAGGAATAGTTGTGGGTAGTTCTGCCAGCACGATACCCGGTGGAGAACAGTCGCTTCTGGAGAAGCAAAGACTTGGATGTGGTTTAGCCTGAGGGACGAGACAGGGGAAGGGGAGAGCTGTGCTGTTTTGCTGCGGAGTGAGGGATGAGGAGAGTGATCAGTGAGAGTGGCAACAGGCTTGGAGCGCTGGAGTATTCATTCCTCTCCAGCGAGCCCTGGAGAGCCACCCAGCTGGCCACTGCTTATTGTCAGCACCCCAGAGGATGCACTTCGTGCCTCCCAGAGGATGTGAGGAGCATGGGAAGCAGATTCAGAGAGCATGTGCAGCATCTGCTCCACCAGCCTCTGTTCCAGGGCTTCCCCAGAGGAGCTTGGGGTGTAATCAGGTGTCACCCGTTGCCCTGGTGCCAGGTGGGACTTGTGGAAGCCTTGGGAGCAGGAGGGTGGCTGGACTGTGTGAAAGCAGAGGACCATCAGCACCCACTGCCTTTGGGCACTGCTCGTTTAGGGTGCTGGCACTGGAGCTGAAGCAGTAAAGGGCAAGGGAGACAGTACTGAGCCTTCCCCGCAGCGCAGAGGCTGGAGGTTTCTTTGTTTTATGTCTTTAATTATGTTTAGCCCCTGCTGGCTGTTGCTTTGTGCAGACGCTGGGTTTTTTGGAAGCTGCTGCATTCTAGTGGTCAGCAAACACATCTCTGCCTGTTTGCAGACTCTCCTCGACGTCCTGAGGTGAGGAGGGATGACGAAAGGCCAGATGTAATGGACTGCGGTTCTTGCTGTTTGCTGAAGCCCGAAACCTCTCCAGGAGCACTCTTGTTGTACAGAGCGCAGAAGGAGCAACAGCTTCACATTGTTCCAGGCTTCCTCTGCTGCTACCCATCTCCCTCCCTTCCCAAGGCTGCACTGGGTGTGACAAGGCCAGCGTCGCTCTGCAGGCTGGAAGTTGGAGGGTAGACGTTGGCTAGTGGCTAGTTAGCTCTGATGCAATGCCCTCCTGCGCCTTCGGTGTGTGACCTGTGGTACCAACGGCCCTAAGAGAGATGAACCAGGTGTTTTGAGGAGGCACGGAGGGTGCACGACCTGCACCAGCAAGGTGACTTACTGAAGCGGCGTTTGGGGTGGGGGGCTCAGTGCTGGACCCTTTGGCTGCCAGCACACTGTGGGAGGAGGACTGTGGCAGCAGGAGGATGCTCAGCTGCTCTCTCTGCCCTGACTCCCTGTAGAGGGCCGAGGGCTCCAGGCAGGTGGCTGGGCAGGGCTGCGCTTGCCTTGTGCCTCTCAGTGCCTCTTTGCTGCCTGCTGAGATGGGGTGGACAGAAACGAGTGAGTTAACTCCTTTTCATGCAAACAGGCACATTCTAGGTCCTCTCCAAACCCTAGTGTTCTGTGACTCTGTGGGATTCTGTTTCTCTGAAAGTATTCAGAAGGCGAAGAAAAGTCATAGAAGAGGAGCTTCAGAAGCTCTCTAAAGCTCCGGCCTTTTTTACAGCCCGCAAGTGATGCCTGTAGCGCTCACATGTGTCAGTCACTGCAAGTGGCAACCGAACCGATGCTTTAGCTGTAATTACCTGACTCTTCTCCTGTTAGCACATGAATCCTAACTCCTCTCCAGTTTGGGTTCACCTGGACTCTGTTGTCAGGACACGGGACGAGCTGTATTTACGTTTATGCCACTCGCAGTTCCCTCCTTCAGCTTTGTTTCGGTTTCTTTTAGAGGAGAGGGAAACACTTCCATCCTTTCCAGCAGCCTCCAGCCCAAACAAATGTGCATCCCACCAGTTTATTTAAACAGACATGCTCATAAAATGTTAACCAGGCACCCAGTAATGACAGGAAGAGGCTGAAGTTCAACTCCGTATGGAGTCCAAGGGTCTGAATTGTATTCAAGACAGAGATCAAATGAAATCTGCATTGACACTACAACACCGAGGCTTCTCTCATCAGCGGTGCATCCAGTTTTTCAAGGCCAATAAACTTTAATGTCCTAGTGGAGCTGTGTCCAAATCACATCAGGTGTCCTGCCCTGGAACCTGCCGAACAGACGGGAGTGGGGTTTGCAGCTCACGAGATCATCCTGTTGCAGTCTCTCTCTTTGCGCTGTGGTACCAGGACTGAGTTGCCCACTGCACTGTGGGGCTCTGAACATCAGTGTCTCTGTTGCAGACAAAAACTCACCCTTATTAGGTGCAAAGTAATTGCCTTCATTTACCTAAGCCAGCGTGCTGGTTGTGCCCACCACTTCAGCTCCCACAGGACTTCTCAGCAGTCAGCTGCTCGCTGAGTTTCACTTGAGCAGGTTTCTGTCACCCAGGGCATGAGGTGCCCAAGGTTGGGAGGGAACAGAGCATCCCTCTGCAGGTCCCCTCTGAAGCCAGCAGGGTTCTGGCTGGGGCAGCAGTGACTGTTCCCCTGCTGCAGTGGTTCTGGCTCTGGGGTCAGAGGTGTTGGTTTCCTATTGGTCTGTGCAAAGTCCGTGTGGGATGCTCGAGGGAGAGAAGTGTGGCTTTTCCCTGGCTCCAGGCACATCCCAAACAAGGATTTCTCTATGAGCTTAAGAGAAGTCTTTCTTCTTCTGGCTGCAGATTAGAAATTGCTGATGTTACTGGAAGGTCCCCTGCGCTTTAGCCATCAGGAATGAAAATGCAGGGCATTAAAACGGCTCTTTGGAACAGTTTTAAAGCCAAGTGATGAGTTTTGAGCTGTTGGCTTAGTGAGACTGCAATGAAATTGGCTGCCCTGCGTCGATTACTTGTGTTGTTCTTATTTTTTATTATTAATAATCTTATTTAAATGAACAGTGGTGGTGGTGGTCTTGTTCTCCACCTGCTGGAGAGCCGGACTGTGTTGTGCTATAGAAACACAGTCACTGTCTGGCTTTCGTTCCAAGTCAGGGATCCGACAGACGAGATTTGTGTGTAGCCCTGTCTGTGGAGGCTCTGGGTGCATCGGGGTTGCGATCACAGCGCCTGTGTGGGCAGATGCTCTCCTCTAAATCTTTTGCTGCAGCAAAACCAGGGCTGAAACTCAGCTCCTTTTTTCTTTCAGATGCCTGTATGATTCTATATCATTTTTGAATACATAAACAAGCCTCACATTGTTTCCCCTGGGCACTGGCAGGATTAGAGGAGCAGTTTCAGGGGTGAAAGGCCTGTAATTAATACAGCATGCCAATCAAACCCCGTCAGTGAAGCACATTTCATTAATATTTGTTATTTTACTGTTAAGCCCCGTTATAAACATCTTAGCCACTCACATCTGTCTCTCATAGAACAATTGTAATTGAAATTAAAATGCGATTTTTTCCCAAGTTAATGATATTTTAGAAGTATGCAAACTCGCTGGTAGACAAAAGGCTCTGCTTAGCCACCAAGAACAAGGGCTTTGTACACGAATCCCATTACCTGCCTCTTATCAGCCTTTTCAGTGCTTAAATCCAGGCAGTCCCAGCCCATCTTTGCCTGCCCTCCCTCCTCTGTCTCCGTGCCAGGGCGCCAGCGCAGCCCTGCCCACGGCACTCGGAGACATTGACCCTTTCGTGAGCTGCCAGGGTCACCACAGCTGTCCTCAGGTGATGGATCCAGAGAGAGCTGGAACTAACAGCTCATCAGGGAGTGGTGGCTGCTCTGGCAACAGAGATGCTCTAGGATTTCACAACAAAACGTTATCGTTGAGCAGCAATTCTCCATCCTCTGGCAAACTGAGCCTGGAAATGCCGCGCGTCACGGGCTTCCCGACTATCCTTTCCTGCCTCGACGGCAGCGTTTCATGTCTCGTCAACAAACTGTGTTAGTGTGACGCGAAGAGAACATTTCAACAGAGTATTTTATTAATTAACGACGCTTTTTCTTAGCATCTCTCATGGCAGCTCCCTCCCACCAAAAATGGGGGAAATAATCTCTGGTGTAAAGGGTGTCGGGAACAAAACGTTACCGGTCCTTCGCTGTGCCCAGTGCAGTCTGTCTGGGCTGATGATGGCCCGACTTCCCCTATCTGAGGTTTCCTGCTCCCCTTGCGCTCTCCCTGTGATAAAGGGTCTCTCGATGTGTGTGACCCCTAATCCCGTCACTTCACCAATTTCCACAGTGGAGGAAAACAGGACGTGAGAGCCCCTTTAATGCGCTGTATTGGCCTCCTGAGTCATCTTACAACCTGTCATATAAAACCCAGTACAACAACACATCAACATACTCGCTCTTCCCCCGCGTTTATGAGCAACGGGCTTATTCCTCGACACTAGTAAAAATCAGGAGCCGGGTGCTCGAGTGCTCCGTAGTTAAGAATCGGAGCCTCGGTGTCAGTCCCAGCAGCCAGGCGGGGGCTGCCGGGGGGACCCGGCGCTGCCTCTGGTCGGAGCCTGCGCTGGGGAAGGAGCAAGGACTGGGGAGGGGGGCGGCTCTCTCCTCCTTTTTTCGCTCCCTTGGGAGGCTCCTGAGCGGGGTCTGAGCGGTGCGGTGCCCGCCGTCGGCTCTCGGTTGCGGCGCAAATCCGAGGTGTAAACGCATCTATCGATCGGTTTATGTGGCGGCGTTCGTGGGACTGTGGGTCGGGAAGCTGTTGTCGGGTTGGTTTCGCGGTGGGGTTTTTTTAGTTGGTTGCTTTTGTTTGTTTTGTTATTTTAAATCGACCTTAAATAGCCCCGCGGGTTGAACAAGGGTTTAACTCCCGCTTTGTGCGCACAAGTGGCTGAATAAATCGAAATTGCGCTGTGAAAGCGGCGGCTTCGACGCCGTAAACCCATCACCTAGGGGAGCAGTGGCACGTTATCCCCCAGCTTTCAGGTGGCTGAGGGTGCAGCGAATTCGTTCCTGTCTAAGGGGACCCCTTAGGAAAAGCAGATTTTGAAGTTCTCCAGCCGTGGATGCAGTTGTCTGCTTTAGGATCCTTTCCCACCCAGGTTAAAGGGGGCTCCAGATTGCTACAAAAGTGCCCGTTTCCGTCCACATCTTTGGGGTGACCTGACCGTTCCCGGGAGCCTTTCCCCGGGTATCCGGGGCTTAAATCGGACTCCAGAAAAACGCCCGGAATTTACGGGAGGAGCAAACCCGAGGCTGGGGCTGGAGGGACGACCCGGTCCCACCGCCCCTCGGACTGCTCTTCCCACACCGAAACGTGGGTGAAGGCAAAACGGGGCTCCGCAGCTCCAGCCAAAGGGGTGCTCGTTCTAACCCAAAATAGAAAGCTGAAAGAATTAGAGCAGCAGGTCTGCAGTGCGAGGAGGAGTGTCAGACCGGCTCATCTGTCATTGTCTAAATGAGGGTGAAAGTGTTTATTGTTCGTGATAACCTTTGAGCCCCGCGATCAGAGGATTTCTTTTAGGAGAGCACCTTCAGACGGGGTTCTCTTCGGGCTGGTTGCCGAGTTTACACAAACTTACTTCCCGAGATAACGAGAAATAGCAAGTTTCGTGCTTATCGATGACGGGCAATTCGCTGGCGGTGTGTTCCCTGCCTCCCAGAGCTGGAGCGGGGCAGCCCCGGGGAGCCCCGGCGTCCCGGAGCTATCCGAGGGCTGCCCCGGGACTCGCCTTGCCAGCACCCGGCACGTTAGACAGACACGCAGACATGCAGCAGGGAGAGAGAGGACAAGAAAATGCCGCCAGAAGAGCCTGCAGCTCCGTGTGCGTCTCCAGAGTGATCAGCTGGCATCAGGTGAGGACACGCCAAGCTGGGGAGTTGCATCACGGCCTCGCTCTGCGTGACAAGCTGCCAGGCGTGGGTTGGGGCTCTGGGGAGCAGAAGTCTCTAAGCAAGATGGACCCGAAACTCTGCGGGGCCGGCAGCTCTCAGCGCGTCCTCTCTGGCCGGGCTCTCCAGCCTTCGGGTGTTTTCTGTGTTTCTCAGCGCTGCTCCGCGTTCTGCGCGTTTGGTTCCATCTCACTGTCCCCCGGGTCCTCGCAGTCCCGCAGTAAACGTTTCCTTCCAGCTCCGCATCCCGCAATGACTGTGAAGGAACCACTACCACAACCCGCAGCAGAGCGCTCCGCTGGCTTTTCCAGGCAGGGCTCTCCCCGGCGGGCTGAGCAGCCCCGGGTGTTTTGCGCGGCTTCCCATCTTTCCCCACTTTCCGCGCTCGGGTTTATTCGCAAAGGGCTTCAGGAGAGCCGCAGCAGCAGAGCCCGATCAGATGAGGGACCATCGTTACCCACCGGCTGCATTTCTCGCACTATCGACGGCTCCGCAAAAAGCGGTGCCGTCCCGCGGGCAAAGCCTTATCTTCTTTCCCTCCAGCCCGGCCCAGGCAGGGCTAGGGCCCGACCGGTTTTTCACACCGGTCCCGTGCGGGGCTCAGGGCGGTCGAGGACAGTCGGGGAGGGGAGAAGCATCCCGCGGTCCCGGATCCCGGCGGAGAGCAGCCGAGGATGCCCCGGGAGCGTGGGGTGTGAGGGCTGGAGGCGGCTGGTAGAGCAGATGTCGACGGAGCCGCGGGAGAAGCAGGGAGCGCCGCGGAACAGCCGCGGTCCCGGTCCTGTCGAAATGTCTGTCGTAAGCGAAAGGCTGCCGAGAGCCACGAGGAAACGATCTTTTCTGGATGGAATGGAGACATTTTGTTGCGGTTCCTCCTGAAAATTGAGTTTTATTTTAGTTATTCGAATAAACGGATGAAAATGATCCTGCAGCGCGTCAAAAAAGTAGAGGAGCGGGAAGTTCCCTTCCCTCCGAGAAGCGAGACCCTCCGACGGGAACCTACTCCTTACCCGGCCCGCCGCCCCGGCAGCCGCACAGCCCGCCCGCACCGGGGTCGGGGCTGTTGCTCGGGGCTGTTGGGGCCCGCGGATGCCGGGGTTTGCCGAGCAGATCGGTCCGGCCGCCCGCACGAGCAGAGAGGACCAGGGGACCGCAGCGCACCACCGCCCGGCGGCAGTTGCGGGCCTAGAGTAGGGCTGGGCCGCTGCTGCTGCTTCTTCCTGCGGGCCCGGAGCACCAGCCCGGTCCGCCCCACGCACCTGCCGGTGCGTGGGAGACAAGAGTGGAGGGTTCGGAATCGCCTCGTTCCTTCCTGTTGCGTTTCCCGTTCTCGCCCGTGCGGGAGCGGCGGGTCCCTGCGGGAGCGCGTCCCACGGGCAGGGACAGCCACGGGAACCGGCAGCGCCCGGCTCCCCGGGGCACCTGACGTGTCGCGATGCGGGGGAGGCCACCGACGCGGGGACCCGCCAGCAGCCCTCGGGGACACTTCGGGGGCTGCGGAACGCCGGGGCCGCGGCGGGACCCCGAGGGGACGGGCGGGCAGCACGGATGGGGAGCGCCGCCGCCCCCTCCCGCCGCGGAGCCCCTGCGGGGCCTCGTAGATGAAAGACTGCGCTCGCCGGCAGGTCCCGGCCCCCCCGGGTCCACCCTCCCCGCGGGTGCACATGTCAGAGTTCACAGACCTGGCTGCTGCCTTTACAACGCGGAGCTGTAAAAGAGCGGATATTAAACCCGTATAATGGATCCAGCGCCGAGGAGAGGTTAAGTTTCCCAGTGAAACCAAAGTATTTGTCCTGAACTGGGAAAAGACACCCCCCCCGGCCCCAGCCCCCCGGGCTGGGAAACCCGCGGAGCCGTCGGAGCCTGGCGGGAAACTGTAACCCCCGGCCCTGCACCTGGCACCGGCCACATGTGCGACCCACGCCTCTGCCCGTCGGGCCCTGGCCGCCCCGTCGTGTGGCTGCCCGTGCCCAGAGGCCTGAGCCGGGCCAGGGCTAGGGACGCGAAACGTCTATGAGAGGGAGCGCAGCGCTTCGGTTTGGCCGGCAGACCGCGCTGAGACCGACGCCGGTGCCTGCTCCCGGGCCGCGCGGCTCAGGACAGTGGACGGGCCGCGGGCATCCATGCCTGCTCGAAGCACGGGGCTGCGCCGGTGGCACGGCCTGGAGGGGACGGGGCTGCTCGCGGTACTCGCCGCCGTCACAGCCCTCTCCGCGCCGTGCCCGGCGCCGGCTGAGCCGCTGGCCCGCGGCGAGAGGGAGGAGAGCGCGGGGCCGCGCCTGTCTCCGCAGCAGCTGCCGGGTGGCGGAGCAGCCCCGCTCCGCGGCGACGGGTCCCGGTACCGAGACCTGTCCCACGCGTCTCCCGGATCCCTCGGACGGGTGAGAGCCCCGAGCTCCCTCCCCACTGCGAGGCCTCCTGCCCAGGCGCTTCACCGGCCGGCTGAGGGGCCGTGGAGACGCAGCCTGTCTGCTGCGCTGCCCTCAAACATCCACTTAGGGAAGATGAAGGCGAATGCAAATGTGCGGCGTCTCCCAGCTTGTGCCTTTAATCATGGAAAATTGACTCTTGTTCCCCCTGCCCCCCCCGAAAACTCGCCCGGCGCTCCCCGCACGGCAGCGGGGCTGGAACTCCCAACGCGCTGGGCTCGCACCGCACCCGCCTGCCCGGGGCAGCCCCAGAGCCCCACATCCCGCTTCCTCAGCAGTTTTCCTCCCCAGGAGCTGCCGCGAAGGTAGCAGCGCACAGAGATAGCATCGGGCTGCCGGTATCAAAAAGCCCCTGCTTAATTAAAACACCGGCTCCTTGTTTGCAGCCTTGGCGCGGCCTCCAAGCTCCCTGCCCACTCCCCACGATGGTGGCGCGGGAGTTCCCCTCATCCCCGGGTGGGAATGAGGCCCAGCGCAGAGCCTGCTGGGCTCCAGCTCACCTAGCGACAGAGCCAGACTGAGCACCTCGTCCTGGTCACCCACCCCATCCAGCTGCCGGTGATCACGGATCCTGGCTGGGGTGCAGCCATGCCGGTGGACAGGCTGGTTCCCAGAGAGACTCTGTGTGGTTCATGGTGAATGTTTATGCTTCTTGAATGCCAAGAATTTATCGTTGTTGTTTTCAACAACTACACTGCACAGGGTGCTCACATTTGTCCTTTTGAGGGAGGGGCGCTGAATCGGGTACCCCGAAGCACACCCGCCGGTGGTTTTTTCCTCTGTCGAGGCTCCCAGTGCCCGTCCCGCCGGGGGCCAGGGCAGAGAGCCGCAGGTGGGGATCAGTCGGAGCCACGGGCTTCTGGGCTGTTCTGGGGAGTGGCCGGGACACAGTGGGAATTCCGCCGGTCACCTGCAGCGAGGCCACCAGAGAGGGGCCCGCGGGTCTCCATCCCGGTGTCTGCACGTGCCACAGGCTCGGCCCATGTTTGCTGTGCGGCTGGGCCGGTGCCCCTGCGAGATCCATTAGGGTGTTCCCGGACAGCGACGCTTCGACCTTAGCTGCCGTCGGCTGGGGAAGGCTCGGCGGGGCAGCGAGAAGCAGAGTCCGGCTGCTGGTGGAGAAAGACGGGACAAAGTGAGCTCTGGTGCCCTCGGGCCCTCCCACGGAGATCCCCTCACAGACCGAGTCGGGGATAGCTCAGTCTGCCTCGTCTAGGGCCGCACCGCACCGCCGGCTCCCCGCGGGGCAGCACCCACGATGGCTAGACCCGCTCCAGTCCCGGCCCAACTGCGCCCACGGTAGCCTCCGTCGTGTCGCCGCGCGCCAGCAGGGGGCAGGCTGCGCCCGAGGGCCCGCTGCACCGGGCAGCCACAGCGGGGTCAGCGGGCCGGGGTCGGCCGGGCCGGGCCGTGTGTGCCGCGCGGTCACCGCCTTGCCTCGCCGGGCCGCAGCCCCGCACCCGCGGGTCCTGTAGCGCAGCTCCGGGGCTGCGCACTCCGCACGGCGGACACCGCAGCCCGAGAGGGGCGGGCACAGCTCCCGGGGCAGCACCACTGGCGTCCCCGCGGGTGCGGGTCGATGAAGAGGGGTCCCCGTGCAGGTGCGGGTAGAGCCGGGGTCACACACAGCGACGGCAGCGGAACGTGCCGTCGGCCCGGCCGCTCACGCTGGAATAGTTCTCCGTTCTCGCCATCGAGCAGCCTCGGGCCCCGGCGCCGTCCCGAGCAGCAAGGCGTGAACAGCGAGCCGGGCGAATCGGTCCCGCACACGTCTGCGGGCTCTGCGAGCTTCGCCGTGCACCGTCTGCGGAGCCTCCGCAGCGTCGGGCACGGGCAGGACAGACGGACGAGGAAAAGGGACGGGGTGGTTCGACCCGGCCGAGCGGCACCAGTTTGCAAGAGCCGGCGGCCGCGGTGCCTCCCCGGGTGGGCTCAGCCCCCACCCCGGTTCTGTTCCCGCTGCTTCATTCCTTCCTCCCCGTCTCGTTTAGGAACTGCAGAGCTGCGACCAGCTGCATTTGTTGTTCAGCTGTCGAAATTAGAACAAAACACCTCAAAACAAAAAGATTTGCCTTGCAAATAAATAGAGAATTAGAACGGAGCCGCGGGGAGGTGGGGGGGGTGATGCCTCAGTCTCGGGTCGGGTTTGTTTCTCCGATGGTTTGCGCGTGGGTGTTTAATTGTAGTTTGTTTTTCGTTGGGGGCTCTGCGCAAACCTAAGGCAGCACCCCATCGAATTGTTCTCGGGGAACAAGCAGGGATGGAGCTTGCCTTGTGCAGAGCGCAGACACGCACCCAGCGAGAAGCAACACACCTCGGTAGGAGCTTTGGGAGGAAAAGCCCACGAGCAAAGGTTGAGTTATCCCTGCGAGTGCAAGTTGGGAAGGTTCCTGCTCCGCTCTCAGCTCGGCTCGCAGCTTCCTTTCTTAAAAAATGTTCTGATTCTGGTTACTATTTTCTTTTTTTTTCTGTAATGAGAAGTTACCTAAACCCCACGGGAAAAAGGGGTCTAATTTTCCTCGCAATTGTAGAAGGCAATTTGGAGGCTGCCCTGCGTGGCAGAGACCGCCGAATCCCTACAAGAAAACAGGAAGGGAACATGAAAAATTAATGCAAATGCAAAGCTTTTTCTCTGCTGATCGAACTGTGAAATTTCAGCAGCTTTTATCTTGATCTCTGAATCAAATAATCCGATTGGAATCAAATAGTATCAAAGATTTTATTTTTTCAGCATTGGCTACAAGGGTTTTCAGGTTCGCGCTGTTCAGAGCAAACCTCAAACGAGCTCCGCTGCTGAAAACCCTCTCAAAAATATTTAACGGAAACATGATCACGGGCTCCTCTCGGAGCTGTTTCTGTAGGAAAAAGCACAAAAAGAAGGGCTGATCTGAAGACTCAGAAAAAGCAGCAGAAATTCGGGTAACACTTGTCCGGGTTATTAAACATCAATATTTGGGGAGCAGCACAAAATAAACCCTCTTCCTTCGCCGCAGTCGCACCTCGGCAGGGTCACACTAAGAAACTCAGCTCTAAGAAAATCCTTTCGGGGTTTTATTTCCTCAGATTTCGATTTTGAACGGTACCGTCAGAAAAACAAAGACGAAAGAGCAGCCCGATCCACGCCCTTCAGGCTCGAGCACCGGGGAGCGGGGGGAATCGCTCTGCTCGTTTGTCGGGTTCCCCAAAACGGAACAACCCGACGCGGTGGTTTCCAACGCGGATATTTCCGCACTCGGAGTCAGGCTGCTAATCCCGCACCGTGCACACAACTGCAGCCTCGACACGGGCGAATGCTGTCGCAGCCCAGGCCCCACGGCGCTCCCGGGACGCGCTGTCCGGCCGTCACGGGAGGGTCCTGCAGCCCTCGAGCCTCAGCTCTGCCCGGGGCCGGCGGCCGCTCCCCCGGGGCCGCTGCTTGTCATCCCCCGCGGCCGAGCCCTCCCGCAGCAGCCCCGCCGCGACGGCGCGGAGCCGCCCGGCAGCTACGAGCGGGCGGTCTCTGCGCGAAACTCGCGTCCCCCTTCCGTGTCCCCGTCGGGACAAGACTCGGATCCGGGCCGGCGGCCCCGAGGACCGGTCCCACCGCCAAGTCGCCGTCGGGCCGGGAGCGGGACGGCCCTGCTCCGCCGCGATCCTCGGCGGCCGCGCTCGCTGTCCCTCCTGCCCGGTCCCCAAGCCCCGTCCCGCGCCGCCGCTCGCCCGGCGTTGCCGCTCGGCCGCCCCGGGGTGCAGCGGATCTCGGCCGCCCCGGGCACCGCCGTGCTTCGGGGGCCGCCGGGGCCCGGCGGGGCCGGGGCACTATTTGACGTCGAGGAGACGGATCACCGCGGCGCAGCGATACGGCGCGCACCAATGGAGTTCAAATGTCAGCAAGTTTGAGGAGGGGTGAGGCGCCGGGGGGTGTGTTCCTCCGCCGCGGCCCCTGCTCTAAACGGCGCGGCTCCTCGGGACGCCGCATGGCACATGGGCTGCGGAGCGCCGGGGAAGCCCCGCCGCCCCGCCCGGCCCCGCCGCTCCGCCCGGCCCGGCCCCGGGAGGGCCCTCTGCGGAGGGGCGTGGGGCTGCCGGTGAGCAGGTGACACCGCGGGCTGCCCGGCGCCTTCTGCGCGGCATGTGCGCGCCCGCGTAGCGCGGGCAGCCCCATGGGCAGCGGCGCCGGCTCCTTCCTCTGCCCCCCGTCTCTGGAAGCCCCGGCAGGAACCGCTCCTCATGTCTCCCAGATAAAAATAAAGGCGTCTCCCTCCTCCCGGCCGCAGAGCGCCCCTGAGCCCGGCCAGGCGCGGGACTGAGCCGGCCCCGTCGCGCCCCGCCGCCCGCCCCATGGACATCGCAACAGGTCCCGAGTCCCTGGAACGGTGCTTTTCGCGGGGCCCGTCGGACTGCGCAAAGATGCTGGACGGTATTAAAATGGAGGACCACCCTCTGCGCTCGGGTCCGGCCACCTTAGGAGTGCTGCTGGGTGAGTTGCCGCTCGCTTCTCTGCCGCGCCGAAAGGCACCGCTCGGTGCCCGGGGCCGCGCTGCGGCGGGACCGGCCGGGGGCTGCCGCGGCCGCCTCGCCCTGGGGCTGCGTCGAGTCCCCAAGCGTCCCGCCGAGGCGTTTGCGGGGCGCGGACTCCGCAGTCTCGTCGAGCCCGATGCCGCCGAGCAGCGAGGCCGGGCGGGCTGCGCTGCCCCAGGGGTCGGGCTAGGGGAGCGGGTGCGGGAGCGGGGCCGGGGCGAGGCGCCTGACAGCGCTGTATGCCGTTGCAGGGTCGGACTGCCAGCACCAGGCCGTCTGCGAGGGCTGCCAGCGGCCCATCTCGGACCGGTTCCTGATGCGGGTGAACGAGTCCTCCTGGCACGAGGAGTGTCTGCAGTGCGCGGCGTGTCAGCAAGCCCTCACCACCAGCTGCTACTTCCGGGACCGAAAGCTCTACTGCAAGCAGGACTACCAACAGTAAGAGCGCGGACGGCCCGGCCCGGCCCGGCCCGGCGGCGCGCCGGGGGCTCGAAACGCATTTCCGAGCTGGGAATCGCCGCCCGGGGCCCGGCAGTGCGGGAGCGGCGATCTCGGCGAGCGGGTACCCGGGTGGGCCGGGAGAACCTTGAAGCCCCAGCGCTTGTCCGAGCTGGGAGCTGCCCCGGCCTCCGCCGCTTTTCCCGGACCAGTCGCGGTCCGGACCCTACGGCGCCGTCGGAGCGGGGCAGCGGCGGGCGGCCCGTTATGGCCCGGGCAGCGCCGAGCTCGGAGCGGCCCTGCGGGGCCCTTGTTCCCGCGGCGAGCCCCGTTCCGCCGTCGCCTGCCGCGCCGGGAACCGCGGGGAGAGCGGCCCGCGGGCAGCCCCGGGCGCTGTCCGGCCGCGGAGAGCAGCAGCCGGTGCCGGTGGCCCCTCTGCGGGTCTCGTCGGGGCCGCCGTCGGGCGGAGAGGTCCGGCCGGCGGTCCCGGGAGTTGCCGGGACTCCGCAGCAGCAGCAGCAGCTCGGGGCTTACTTTTCCCTTGGTTCTCTCCCCAAACGTGGGGAGAAGTGGGAGCGGCCCCCCCCGCCTTGCCGAGCGGCCCGGTGCCTGCGCCGAGACAGAACCCCTGCCCCGGGCGCGTTTGTCCTCCCCTGCAGCAGCCCGCTTCATGCTTGTCACCGAAATTGAGGATCCTTTCTGTGCCGGGAAGGGGGCGAACACGGGCACTTCAATCACTAGGACATAATGTGGCTCTGCTAGAAGTCTGGCAACAAACAAAGAACAACAACTATTGGTTTGCATCAACTTTTGTCAGGCATTCAGCGGGCTTCCAGCAAGGCCCGAAGTGGCTTAGTGGCAACAATGTGCATTTCATAGCTACAGCACGAAAATCCATCTCCATGGAGACTGCTGGTAAATGCTGGCATGATGTGCTGGGGGTAAATATCGTTGGGGTTATAACTCTGGTGTAGACAGCCCAGACAAACATCCCCCCGTTTCTGAATTACAGCAAACCGTGTTATTCTGTACCGCAGCCCTCAGAGCTGCCGGAGAGTCCAACGCAGGCCCGGGTGCTTCCCGTGGAAACACCCCATAGCTCGTCTCTGCTGGGCCAGTGCTTCCCTGCCCTGGCCGGGTGTGCAGCTCGGGCTCTGTTCCCTCGCACCCAAGCGCAGGGAACACATCCACGGACGTTGTTTGGGGCACACAAAATAAACCGCTCCTCAGTACCCAGTCACTGATCAGTGAAACTCAGGCCTCTGTAGGCAGCACCACCTCTGGTACTTTTGTTAATTAGGAGGAAATTGAGATGCCTGCTGGGTCACCTAAAGCAGGGCTCCTTGGCAGTGTGAGTGTCGCACAGATTGCAAACAAAAATGGTCTCTGCATAAAAATGGCTTCAGGTTCCGTAAAACGAAGGGTGACGGTGCTTTGGGACGTAAAAGCAGGACCGCCGAGTGTTGCTTTGTGAAAGCAGAAATGCTTTCCAACCGAAAACAGAATTACCGCTGTCGCAGAACTCCCCGAGTTAGCCGAGGTGCCCAATCGTACAGGGGGAGACGGGGTAACCAGGCTGCCGAGCAATAAAAAGATATCAACATGTTGGCCTTTGTTGAATCCCAGCACCTAGTGTGACATGACATGGGAACCCGCTGTGCGTGCCCCTACGGACTGACAGCGGCAGCAGCTCGTGCAAAGGGGAGGGCAGACTCGCTAAATCAGAATTTGTTTTCTCTGAAATTTCACTAGCCCCGAAGAGCAAGTGTGCGGAGCCGCGTGGATCCATGCCGCTTGTGTGCTCTCCCTTCCCGCTGCCTTTTAGATGCTGAGAGACATCCGCTTGCAATCACTAAAGGATAAAAGTAGCTGTTTACAGATGCGGCAGCTATCACGGGCTGCTGCACGGTGCCTACCATCAGTTTTATCACAAAGAGCTCGGAGAGGGGAGGGGAACCGTGAGCAAGTTGTGCAGGTCCTCTCCAGCTCCCGTCCTATGCTGCAGCCAGCTACAGTGTAAAATGCCTCTGTGCTCCGGGTATGGTAGAGTAGGATGACCCACATCAGTAAAATCAGATGCTTTTTGTTCTCCTGAGCCCTGTTTGCGGATCTCTGGAGAGAGAAAAAGAAGGGGGGAGAATGAAGATTAGTTCGCTATCTTGGTTACAGCTACGTGCTTTGAATAGCTGTTTCTGAACGGACAACGTAATTTGAAGGTCAGACTTCTCCAGAACTGCCCGGGCTGTGGTCAAGGGTTCTGAGTGTATCTTTGGAAAAGGGGTGTCTTTTCTTTCCAACGAAAGCAAGCGTCTGATGGCTCGGATATCAGACCTTAAACCTTTCCCTGGGTCAGGAGTGGTCGCTGCCCGTCCCTGGCCAAGGGCACCTCGCATCAGGGGGAAGGGGAGCAGTTTTTCTCCGTTTTTGTTTTTTCCTTGATAAAAATGTTGTCTGTCTGAAGTGGCCCCTGTGCCTGGAATGTTGGAATCAATCTGGGGTGGGAGGTTGTGGGGGATTAGTGGCCCAAGCACAGTTTGAAGTAGCCAGAGGTGCCTGATTAGTGCAGTTTTTCACAGTACTCTCCCCGGTCTGTCGGTGGGACAGGCTCAGCGCCGATCGCAGGGAACTACATTTTTGCATGAACACGTCCTGAGGTTTTGCTTGAATCCAAGGTGCTCATTTTTGAGAGCTGAGGATCCCGATGGTCACAGGTACATTTCACTGGGAAGGTTTTCGGGGGCAGAAGAAAGGAGAAGCACGGCGGCGGCAGGAGGCTGCCTCTTGCAAACGCAAACTGAGCAGAATTTCTTTGATTCAAGGAGAGCTTTGCCAAGCGGGGGGATTGCTGCTGCACGTTTGGAACCCTGCACTTTTCCTTCTTTGAAAGTAGTTTTCTTTCTGACAGAGCGAAACTGTCAGAATTAATGTTCATAAAAAGCTAGGAGGTCGGCGGTAGTTTCATTGTGGCTCTTTGCTGAAAATAATTTATTTGCTGTAGTGCTGAGAGGAGAGCTTCCCACTATCAAACACTAATAATTACCGACGTTGCAGTCCTTGCCCGTTGGTGTATTTTCCCTTGTTTCTGATGGTGCTCTCCCGGTCTGTTTTTCTCTTGCTGCTCAGGGTTCCGTCTCAATTTGCCCCGGTTACCACTGCCATTAAAGAAGGACCTGGTACAAAAACACAACCGCTCGGATCCCTCAAAAACGGGGGACATTTGTGTGTCAAACACAGAGAAGTTCCCAAAAGATCCGTATTCCGGTGCCAGGTCTGGACATCGGGACTGTAAATAGGGTCATTGATTTGAGGGCAGCAAACAGCCGCAGCTGCTGGTTCCTACTTTTTTGTTAGTGCAGCCAGAGTTTTGTTCAGGGGTGGGAAAGAGAAATGTGGGGGGTTGCTCAGTTTCTTCCAGCTCTGTCAGGCACTGCTTTAGCACCAGTACTGGGTGTTCTTGGAAGACCTTTTCCCTGTATTTCGGGGTGGGTCTTTACAGGGTTCTTCATCCCTGAGTGTTCCTTGCCGGTGCCTGGTTTGATTTTTCTCGTAGAGGCAGCCCAGCGCCTCGCAGGAGGGAAAGGAAGCGCTGTGAAGGCTCCGCGCTGCAGAGAGACGTTACCCTTGCCGCGTCTCGGGAATTCTTTCACACCCTTGTAATTCTGGGGCTGATGTTTCCCCGTTCAGCTGTATTTATCAATTTGAAATGCGGGTTAGTAAATGCCTCTGATTTCTGTGAGTGTTGTTTTTCCAGCAGAGAGAGCGAGCACAGGCTGTGCCGAGCGTGGCTGAGGAATGTAGGCAGGACTGACCGTGGTGCAGGAGGTGGCTGCAGCTCCCAGACCCTGCTCCTTGCAGAACAGCCAATAACTACCATGAGCAGGACAGGGATGAATTTTCAGTTTAACACTTTTAACCGATTTTTTTAAAATCGAGGAGCCCCGGACTTGCCCGTCAGCTCGTCAATACGATCGTTCGTCATGCAAGCCTGTGACACGGGCGGGGGGCTCCAGGCTCTGGCATTCCCTGTCAGCTCACCTCCTGTGGCAGGCTGTCCTGCCCCTGCTGTGAGGGAATGGCAGGAACACTGACTGAGACCGGGGGCTGTGCAGCAGCCCGAGCACACACCCGGGAGACGGAGTCAGGGCTCAAGTCGTGTTGTCTGCTGGAAATGCTTTTCAGAGTTGCTGAAAGGCTCCGGCGTTCTTGCTGGAAGCCCAACCAGCCCCGCACTAGCAGACACGGCAGGCTGAGCACAAACTCTCTGTGCAGTTGGGCTCTAGCAGTGCCTAGAATTGATTCCCAAAGTAGGAGCATTGAGGAGACATAGCTGTTATTTCTGCCAGTGACGTCAGCAGTGGCGGCCATCGGGCAGAGCCCACACCGGCCCCCCCATGCCAGCGGGAATCCGGCTCTGCAGCACAGTGCGAGGCTGCAGGGCAGAGAACTACGCCGGCCGTGAGCCACGAGCTGGTTCCCCGTCAGGCTGAGGCAGTGCTGGTGGGGATCTGGAGTGAAACCCGTCTTGGGGAGACATTTTGGGTTTCTGCTGGGATCAGGGTAACCTGATGGGACAGAATAATTGCAGTGGCAGTGTGCAATTTGCACTAATCCAGGCAGAAAATGATAGGGGGGGTCTCCGTGCAGTGGAGGCAGCCTGCAATTAGATTAATAAGAGGGTAATTTATGATGCTTAATGATTAACCCAAGGAAAAATAACCCATAAATTGAAATGCCCTGAAAAAGTGTCTCCAGCGAAGGGTCTGACGAACTGGAGCTGTTTGTGTTTTGCTTGGGGATCACTCTGTTGCCCTTTGGCCTAAACTCTTGAGCGGGTGCGGAGGTGCCCATCACCACTTTGGGCTGTCAGCGATTTGTCCTGGTGAGCTCGCTAGGTTGTGGCGCCTGTTCTGAGCCCAGTGCTGTTACTTGCTGTTACTGGTGTGTTTCAGTTGTGGATATGTGTGCCCCTGCTCACCAGCAGCCTGCACAGTCAGCTGCATCTCGGAACACTCCTGCTCTAGTGAGCTGAGAGGCGGCTGCGTGTCTAGTGACAGGCAGAGGCTGCTGAATTTAGTCAGAGTTGGGGAGACATATTGAGGAGGAAAGGAGCTGCTCACAGTGCAGCCAGGAGCTTTCCTTTTAATTCCGGACAACAGTGAAGTTTACACTGAACCTGCTGCTCCTTGTCGCAGCAGCAGCAGATTTAATTCAATTTAAAATCTCCCTCTCCCAGAATGAGTGCTGCAGCAGATCCAGTTTGAGGAGAGTCTGGGTTCCCTGCACCCTCGGTGTGGAAGTTAGTGGGTGGTTTTAGCACCCGTGAGCAGCCGGGGCCCTCCTGGTTGTGGGGAAACCCACAGTGGAAGCCTCTGTGTGCATCTGCTTCCACCCCAGCACAAGTCCACAGAGCCCACTGGTGCCTGCTGACTGCTCGGGGCAGTGAGGGTGACCAAGGAGAAAGAGGGGCTCATGAAACACTTCATCTTTCTCATTGTTGCTGGGCAGGAGCAGCAAGAACGTCGTCTGTCTGTCTGGTTTGCAGAGCCTTCCCCGAGCTGCTCAGTGCCCGTGGCGGTTCTGGAGGAACGTGGAGTGTAAACAGAGCAGCAGTACTCAGAGAACGTATTAGAGAGGGGTTTGCTGCCTGCACCGTGGCATCAGTTCATCAAACTCAGGGTCACAAAAAGGCCGTGAATTTTACACCCCAGTGAGGTGGGACAGACTCCTGCAAGGTCCTCTGTAAAGGGGGCACTAGGGCCTTCGGCGCGGCAGAAAATATCAGGCACCAATGATGCTTTTTGCCTGGGGTCTGTTTCCTGTGTGAGCTGTCGGCGTCGCTCCAGCGAGGTGAGAGAGCAGGGAAATGCAGAGCGCTCTGGAGGCGATAAAGCAGCGATCCCTAGTAGAGGTAAACAGAGCGGGTTCTGCTCTTGGAGGGGTCGGTGCGGTAGGAAGGGTTGCTGTTGTAATTTGGGCACCATCACCTTGCTCGCCAGGCACCCACCGACTCGCAGGGAAGGCTTCTTGCTCCTTACGGAATGCAGAAACCCCCGGTTTGTTCTGAAGCAAAGAGGCAGGTTGGTTGGTCGCGAGTGATGATGTGACATGAAGCTCCGCAGCTGAGTGGCAGCCAGATACTGAAGCGGGGAGAATTGCTTTGGGTTTGGATGGGAGCAATCGAGACCAGATATTTCCTTCTCTTGAGCGAACTGCAAGGGCTCCGTCAGGCGGGCAGGGGCTGGAGGTCGAGCGCTCACCCTGCGGGCTGTGGAGCTGTGGGATGCTAGGAGTTAAAACGTGTGTTAGTTTGATAAAGAGCTTCGGTCCCGCGAGCCAGCGGTTGTGGGTTGGGGTGGTTTAAAGCGGATCAGGGAGATGAGTTTGCGGCAGTGGGAGCTGTAACGACTCTGGTAACTTTCAGGGAGGGAGGCACTTTTTTCTCCTTCAGTACCCAAGGGAAATCAATGGGGGAGCAGCTCGGTATCTGCTGTAGGATAGGTGTTGCAGGGGCAGCTCCACCGCCCAGCTGGAGAGCCCGTGAGAACAGAAGTCAGTCCTTGCAAGGTAACACGAGGTGACTCGGCTTTGAATGCTCTGCTCTTTGGTGTCTGCAACTTGCCTGCTAATAGAGATCTGAATCTCGTACACTTTGCTCAGGGAAATTAGTCCTGTTTCTGGGTGCTGTTTGAAATTCAACATAAAATCGAGGCGGGTCTCTGGCTCTCTCCCTCTTTTTTTAAGGCATTAAACTTGTGTTTACTGCGAGTTCCTGGACTTGCTCCGGCTAGACTGATGCTCCTCGAAGGAGATCCTGCGTCAGCCCAGTTTCATTTGCTGGTGCAGAGCCTGCAGTGGCTTTGAACACACCTCGACAAACTCGTCCTGTTGCTCTGCCTGGTGCCGTCACCAGGAGCAGAGCAGGGCACTGCGAAGGGAAAGGAGAGGGCAGGGTGCTGCTGCAGGGGTGTTGGGTTGATGGCAGCTCCTGTTCTTTGGACCTGAACAGGCTGTTCTCAAAACAGCCATCTTGCCAAACAGCCTCCGGTTGTTTCCAAACAAAGCAGCTCTGATAACCGAGATTTTCTCCCTTTGTATGGCCGAGGCATCCAGGACTGGGGGGCTGCAGTTGCCCTTTGCAGGGTGCTAAACACAGCTTGAAGGGGAAAACACCGTGTGGGCACTTTGCACCATTGTAATGCAGATCGTGGAGAAACAAACCCTGAGAGTGAAGCAGCTCACAGGCAGAGGGAAGCAGCCGCTTCCTTGAGAGGGAAAACATTGAGGCCGCCACTTCCAGAGGAACCCCGACCTGTTACAGTAACTCTTCTGGGCTGAGCTGGGATCCCAGCAGCCAGGCCGCACTACCGGTGTTCTCATGGTGATGCTCATGTGGAACTGGGGGCTTCCACTCACCTCTCAGAACTATTTGCCCCATGGCACCTGAGCAAAGCACCACCTGTGACGTTGTATTGCAGCAAAGGAATCGTTAACGGGATTAACTGCAGCCTCGTACTTGAAATGGAGCAGTGCTCCGCTGTAAAGGCAGCAGGGCTGCGGCACCAACTGGTTAAATGCCCTGACTGTCAAGACAGACACAGAACAACCTATTTCTGGGGCCTTTACAGACGCTCAGGCTCTGACGCTCCTGTAACCAGCCAACACATTCAGAGAGCACTTGTGGCGGAGGCCATTTGCTTCCAACCCAGAGGAGCAGTAACGCAGCTCTTCCTTTGCAAATGTCGACATGAACCTGTGAGCACGCAGCTGATTGACTGCAGGGAGAGCCATCCTGGCTCTTCAAAGGATAGACACTGGCTTCTGGTTTTGCTGCAATCAAGGTATTTTTTATAGTGTGGGAGAGCACCCAAGCAGCCTCCCAGTAAGAGCCGATGTGAGTGTTGGGAGCACAAACCCTCCCGTAGCTGTTGGGAAGTTGTCTGTAACCTGAACCACCATCAGTGGTGACAAAAACCAAACAGCAACTAGTCTGCATCATCACTACTCTTTCATAGTTGTTACCTCTATTGCAGGTCACTGTTATTGGGGTGGGAATCCAGCACGTTTGGGTTTGCAGAAGAAATTTTTGAGATTGTTCAAATTACCCCTGTAAGTACAGCTGGGGGTTCCTTGCTCTAGCAGACAGAGAGATCGTCGCTCCTTGCAGTAGTTTCTGCTCACAAACTGAGCCCTGGTGTGTTCTTTGTGCTGGTGAGGAAGCACATTGCTTATGGAATGTGGATGTGACTGAGGACAGCATCTGCTCTGCAGAGGTGGCGGTGGGTGGGGCGCTGGGTCCTGCTGTGATTTGCAGCTGGGGGGCTGGGTGCGCTGGCAGCTCTGCAGGACAGGACCCTGGGACTGCAGCATGACACCTGCCAGAACTGGTCAGTGAGAGAGGTCACTGTTCTCATTAACATCCACTGCACACAGCGGTTGTTTTCAACCTGAGGGGTCCTGTCCTTCGACGTTACCAGCCTGCTACCACCAGCATGTTCCTGTCACCCAAAAGGGCTGTTCTGTTCCTGCAGCTTCCACGTGGAAGCAGCTTCTCTGGTTACTGGTATTTTTACAGAAGAGGCTAGTTTCCTCTGTGAGGGGAGTGCTCTGCTGCACTGGGGTCCGCTCTGTGTGACGGTGTGGCAGCTCCAGTGCTGTCCAGAAACACTTGGCATCTCCTGCAGGCACTTCTTTGTCGTCAGTGATCTGTCTAGGGCAGCAGCACCTCAGTTCTGGCTGCAATGGGGCCATGCCCTTGGGTCTGTGGCGGTCCTTGGCTGGGAGCAGGCCAGCCTGTCCGTGACCTTTCAGATAGTCAGGAGCCACAGTAGAGGCACCAGGCATTGTGAGAAGGTGATGAGCGAAGGCTGACCCGGCTCCCAGGGTCCCACCATGTCTGTGCAGGCTGCAGCTGGCCAGGCACAGAGCCTCATTTGCATGGTAGAGGAGATCCAGGTCTGTCCTCCCTGCTAGTGGAACGACATCCTCAGGATGGTGGAGCTGTGCCAACGCTGCTTGAGAGCTCACAGGGGTCAGAAGCTGCAGGTCAGCTGTTCTGGGTTCTGAGGGGTGAGTGGGGACTGACATGGGGGATGAGCTGGGGTTCCCTGCCTGTGTGGAGTGGGTCTGCCTGGGCACTGGCAGGGTGGCATTTCTGACCTCAGGAGAGCAAGAGCTGCTTCTTCACTGTTAATAGTTGTGGTTTGCAGACAGAGTACCCACTCCACAGTGGTTTGTAGGTACAAACAGGCTCAAGTCAGTGCCCTCTTGGCAGAATCTGAGAGCTGCCTTCAGCACCTGCAGTGCCCTGTGGAGGTTGGCATCACAGTCCTGCTGCGGCTCCCTGCACGGAGGGGCTGGCGCTGCCAGCTCTTGGGCTCTGGCAGGTACCCACTCCTCAGACCTTTAGTTCCTTGGGTGCCACCACCAAAGCCGGTGATGCCACTCTGCAGTGGCCAGTGGTGTCACCCAGGGCCCATTTACTCCCTGACAGCAGGTGTCTAGAGAGCGCTCGGTGAAGGTCTTGGGGATAGGGCTCCCCACAGGTGAAACCGACCTTAAGGAGAAGTCACAGCTTAATGTCGCGAGTTGTCTCTGCTCTTTGGTCTCAGCAGGGGCTGTGTTTGATGACAAGGAATGTTTCACGTGTGGAGTGGGACACTGTGGGTCAGCTCCCACTCACACAGGGGTTGGTGAGGGAAGTGTGCTGAGGCCCTAAATGAAGGTTAGTGCCAGTGATGAGGCTGTAGAAATCCCTTCCCATCATTAACCCCTCTGATAGAGCCAAGCCTGTGCTTCTGGCTCCTCTGGTGGCTCTGAGGTCCTCTACCAGCCACTCGGCTTCTCCGTGCTTGTGACTGCACTGGGCAAGTGCAAACATCATACCTCAAGTACTTCCCAGGCACCTTCTGGTTCTTGCCCTGTGCCTGCAAGCTCCGGCTGGGAGAGGGTCTGCCCCACAGTGGGAGATGCGCAGCCAACACGCTGCCCTGGCTCACTGGCGCCAAGAGCTGCCTGGAAGCCTTGCTGCAGTGCTGGTGCCCTGGGGCAGCACCCACAGCCTCAGCTGCCTGACTCTTCATAGCCTGCTTCTCCCCAAGGTGTAGGGAAGAAGAGCTGCATGTTGTGGGCATTGCTGTGCTCTTCCTTATTAGCCAGACCTGCAGAAACTTCCCAGTATCAGGTTGCTCCTGCACTTCTCTTTATGCTCAGGCACAGGAGAAATCCTTGACTTCTCAGAAACTGTTGGCTTGGTTGCTTCACTGAGCAGTGTTTCCCCGAGCTGCAAAGGCGCTGCCCTCGCAGTTTCCCGTGACAGTCAGGAATGGGTGACGGCAATGGCGCTGCAGCCCTGTGCTGTTCGTACTCTCTGTGGCCCTGGCATCAGCGCCGATGCTCGCAGCAGCTCCTGCAGCATCCTGCCAGTGCCTTTTGCTCTGTGTGTGAGCAGAAAGAAATGCAACACTCTGGTTTTTCTCTGAGACAGCAGTGGGAGCCCTTGCACCCAGGGCAGGTTGTTGCTGAAAGCAGCTTGTGAATGCTGCACAAGTACAAATGGAAGGAGTGAGCGGCATATGAGAAGTTGCAGCGATACCATCTCTGCCTGGTATTATTGGCTGGAGCCTGCCAGGCTTGGTGGTTGGAGCTGCAACAAACAAGTGATTCAGCTCATGGGAGAACAGGGTGTTGCAGCCAATGGCCTGTTGGAGGAACAGGCAGAATCCCACTGCTGGGATCCCCCCCAGGGTCGCTGCCCCCTGGGTACTCCTGGCTGTTGCAGCCCTGGCAGGAGGATGAGAAAGGACGTTGCATGGAGGAGGCAGAGTTTGTGTTTTAGTGGCAGTTTCCATTGTGTCCTGTGCTGGGAGTGGTGGCCTTTGGCGGGGTCCCTCGCCTCCTGGGTGGGGGTCCTGAGCCAGAGAGAGCGGGCAGTGCTCTGGGGGCAGCAGCTTCTGCCAGCCTGGTCCTTAGAGCTGTTCTGTCTCAGCCTTGTTACCCATGCCTGGGCCAGTTCCCCAGCAAGGGTTGTGGGTGTGGAATAAATTCGCCTCGATGGCGCCTGCATTAATTTTATGTGGGAGAATCCCTGGAGATTCCAGGACAATTACAGGAGAGCAGCCGTGCCCGCACAGAGCCCTCCCCACCAGCCACTGCTCCCTGGGAGGAGATGGGAGGACTCGGTGAGGCAGCACTGGCACTCGGGCAGTGCCCACAGCCCTCGTGGCAAGAGACCAGAGCAGGGTGTCCCTAGTCCCGTCTGTGACTGCCGTCTGTGACTGGCTCATGGCAATGGACGGAGCGGCGGGGGGCAGCGGAGCTCTCTGTGCTGACCTGTGCCATACAGAGAGGCTGGAGAAGAAGCAGGCTGCCTTCACTGCGTCCGTGTCCAGCGAGTATTGGTTTGAAGCCTGTTCCATCTGCGGCTGCTTTTCTTCCTCAAGGATCCCGCCTGCATTGTGGCAGGGGCCTGTCTGGGTGCCTTCAGTGATAGCAGCTGTAACACCCAGTTTGTTGGACGCCACAATCAAGCCTCAGCATTTTCCCCCAGCCATCTGAGAGTGGGTTGCCAGGTGTCACTCAGGCAGGAGAACACACAAACAGGGGCCATGCAGAGCCCCGGATCCCAACAATGTGATTTTCATCGCCTTGCCAGTCTTTGGGGAGCCTTCAGCTTCCATCTGGAAGTCCCTTCAACCCTTTCCAGCTACAGATCTCGCAAGAGCTAGAACACAGGGAAACCCCAAATTACACACAGTTTATTGCCGTCTCAGAAGGAAAAAAGTGCTTGAAAAAGTTTGTTCAGGAAGCCGGGGGAAGTTAAGTGGGAGACTTTTGCCATTTCATCGGGGCGCTGGCGATAGCCGTCGGTGTCATAAATGGAAGTGTCATTCGATGCCAGGAATAACAGCGCCTTCCTCCCCAAAGGCCTATAGGGTTTTTTTGCAATAAATGTTTATTTGTTAATAATACACTTTAAACAACCCAGCGCTGACCTCAAGTCTCCAGAAGAATCCATCTTCTCTCTGAAAAATCCTACCAAGTTTGTGTAATTTTTTCTGGGGAGGTGTAATTGATGGCACAGTGAAGGGTCCTGTGTTTGCTTTAACTACTGCAGCTGCGTGGATTAACTGTTTATAAGAGCCCACTGTGCTTCCAAGGGCTACTTGCTTAGATTTCAGGCTGCAGTTGACAGCACTTCCTCGTGGCTCCTTGGCTTTGCTGAGGTTCGACCAG
The DNA here is from genome assembly GCA_013400115.1 of Rhinopomastus cyanomelas. NCBI lineage: Eukaryota > Metazoa > Chordata > Aves > Bucerotiformes > Rhinopomastidae > Rhinopomastus > Rhinopomastus cyanomelas. The sequence goes on from VXBP01008118.1 coordinate 1,253,999, forward strand.
TGAAAATAAATTCTTGCACTTAGATCTCCCACTGTCCTCTGCTCTTGCTGGATTGGGAGCCTCTAATGTGCTCTGCTCTCCTTGCTTTGGAAGCCTTTAATGTCCTCTGCTCTCATTCCGTTGGAAGCCTTTAAAAACATTCTCTGCTCTCGTTGCTTCGGAAGCTTTTAACCTTCTCTGTTCTTGTTGCGTTGGAAGCCTCTAACATTCTCTGCTCTCATGGCTCTGGAAGTCTTGGGTCCGTCCATCAGCCTCTGCCTGGTGGTGCTTCAAATGGGGATGGCCAGGTAAACCACCTGAGAGAGCTGAGCAGGGCTGAGCTGCTTCCTCATCTTCTGTGGGTTTCAGGAGAAACAAAGAGGCATCGGGTGCCTCGCAAGCGACTGATGCAAATACTCTTGAGAGGCTCTCCCCATGCGGTAACGGGTGTCTGTAGAGCCCAGTGCAGGACTGGCAGGGCTGAAACAGGCGTGATTCAATATTCGAGAACATAATGGGGGGTTTTGCACGATACAGAACTGTTGTTTTGAGAGAAAATAGCGACTCGGGTAATTAATTTATAAGGTGTCGCAGTGTTTGGAAACTGCCTGCCCAAAAGCTGGAGTGAGATTTCCCCTGGCAGAGCGGCTGTGGAATGCCAGCGGCATGCGATCAGCAGCCGGTAACCTCACAATTGTCTTTTCACTAAATCACCAACTCAACCGACGTTAAACCACATTTTTCAGCTGCTTTTGTTCTGCCATCAGCCCCTCTGATCCTTCTCTCTCACGATTTTCCATGAGAACTTCTGCTAAACCACAGAGTATTGAGACATTTGTCAGGTTTTGTGTTGGTTCCTCAATGAGAAGGGGCTGCTCTGGAGGGGCTGTTTGATGTGAGATCATCTGAGTTAGGGGAGGGAATCACACATTTCACTTCTCAAAGCATCTCAGCCAAAAGTGCCAGCCAGCACTTGGGTGAAGTGAGGAGTAGTAGCTGTAAGAGGAGGGAATTCATTTCTTTATTTAACCATTTGGCACCTGTGGACCCGAGTTCTTTGGCTAATGTGCACCCTTGGGGTAGAACTCAGGTTGGTGGGGCTCTGTGGTGCCAGGTGGCACCGGTCATTCACTGGGAAAACCTCTGTAGTTTATCACTTGTTTGTGAGTTATCACTTGTTTAGAGCTGGTGCTCTAACGATGGGCATTTGGAGAGGCATCGCTCGGGCTGTGATCCTGCAGCAATAAGGTGGTTAGTTTTACTCAGTCTCTCCAGTAGTCCTTTGCACGGTGGAGTTTCATGCACAACCGGGTGAGGATGTGGGGGCCTTGGGGTGACTGAACCTCGTGCTGAAGGAGTGTGTATTTCCCAGGAATGTTCTGTGGGACACTCTGAGCCACAGGAGCAACTTTCCTCTCTGGTGCCAGCCAGGGTTGGGCTGACCTTCCTGGCCCTGCTGAGTTTTGCAGGACAGATGTTATGACCTTCACCTCAGCCTCTGTTTGATGGGTCCTGTTAAAGTAGGATCCCATCCCAGCTCTCTCTTCCAAACTGAAAATGTTTGGAAAACAGCTGTAAAACTTTGCCTGGCCTCCTGCTCCTCTGCTGCTGCCGGCACTGCTGAGGAGTTGGAGCCAGACCCAACAGCCCTGCTGCCGCCCAGCTGATCCCGCAGGCAGAGAGCAGCGATGCCCAGGGGCACAGCAGCAAGGGCAGCTCATCCTCCCTCTCCTGGCCTTGGTGGTTGCGCAGGAGGGGCAGGCAGAGCAGCGTGGGGCACACACAAGGGAGGGGGTGTGCGGTACTGTGAACACAAGTACCACCCAGCAGGTGGCACACACAGGGTGCAGCGCCGTACCACCTGCGTGGGTGACAGCTTGCCCTTCTAGTCTGTCTCTTAGCTGTGAGCACGATGCTCTCTTAGTTCTCAGTGAGGGCTGGGCTGCCTTGGGAAGGTTGAGGGACCACGGATGAAGACATGATTCCTGTGTGTGCTTGGGGTGGGTGCTCCTGCCACAGGTGCCCAGACATGGTGTGTCCAGGAACAGGAGTGGCAGAGCCACCTGCTCTGCACCAGGTTCAGGGTCTGGCTGGACAGAATCCTCTGTCTGTCTCCTCTCTCCCCAGGAGACAGCACTCTTCAGACTGCACAGGACCCCGGCCCTTCCTCCCCACACTACTGGGGCTCCCCCAGTCACTCCAGTCTGGCTGGCATTTGCTGTATCCAGAGCTGCCTCTGGTTGAGCTCATGGTGCAACACAGCAGGTCCCAGGCACCATGGTGGGCACATGGGGGATGCAGACACTAGTGCTCCTTGTCTCATCCCTCTGGGCTCCAGGGAAGTTTCTCCTGGTTCATTCCAGCCGCGTTTCGAGCCATCAGCGTCAGCTGCCGATCTGCGAAACAGAAAGAACCAGCTGAAGCAGGTGGAAGGTGCAACAGTCACAGAGCTGAGGACGATACGGCTTTGCGCCTTTAGGAGGGTATTGAAAGTCCCTTGTTTCCTGCACAGGGACAGAGCTTTGCTGATTTCTAGCCCTTTTGCCAGCTCTCTGCGGTGCTAAAGCACCGACACAGCAGTTAACTCCATTCCTTGTGCATGAGCGCTCCTGCTGATTAATTCAGGCGTCAAAGATGCCGTTGGTGCCCGTTCCACAGACACCGTAAGTGTGGCTCAGGACGCCCAGCCGCTGGGTCACTGTGAGCATGGCTGCGGTGCCTGGTTTGCATCCCTGCGCCGTTATATTCCTGTAGTGGCCAACAACCGACGGTAAAGGGACAGAGGACCAAGAGAAAGGGAAGAAAAGCCAAGGAGCAATTAAATGTAACTTTTCATCATGAAAAGGATTTCACTGGTTTATCTTCTAACGAGATTATGTCAGTGACACAAGTACCTCGAGGCCCGTGATTGGCAGCCTCCTGTACTTTTATCAGGCAGTGTGACACTAAACCTCGGGGCCTTTTGTCCGATGGAGTGAGCTCACGGAAACGCGCCGTCCTAATCCCCTTATTCATGTCAAGCACAGAAAAGAAGTCCTGCTCAGATGGCACCTTACAACAGTGTCACCTCCACCCCCTCGTCACTGGGTGGATGCTGGACATCTCCCGCTTTGTTCACTCTGTTGGGGCTGAGCTGCTGCTGCTGCCTTTCCGCAGCCCCGCGCCCCATTCCCGGAGCCGGGACTGCTGCCTGGCTGTGGTGTCAGCTGCCCTGCGCTGCCCTGCTATGTCCCGCTCCACCCTGGGAGGTGCTCTGTGGTGCAGAAAGGTCCCAGGGGATGTAGAGGATTGACTTCTTGTGCCTGGATCTTGGTTTTATTTCTCCAAAGAAATTAGGACCTTTGAAGGAAGCATTTCCCCTGTGCTGTGTCAGACCTTGCAGGGAAATCTGCTACTAAGTTCCTTCAAATGGAGTGAAACCTTCTGCTAAGCTTCTCCAGACCTTCTGTCCCGAAACCAGAGCAAGCAGAGCTCCCAGAACCCAGCTCTCTCTTCAGAGCACAGTCCTGTGCTGTGCAGTGCTGGTGCTGCTCGGGGGTACCTGCCAGCGGGTGTGATGCTGCCCCAAACGTAGAGCAGCACTTGATGTCTCAAAGCCCCAGCACCTATAGAATTAGCCCCTAAGTGCTGTGGAAGTCAGCAATTCATCCCCATCGCCGGGTGAGGGGTTTCATAGCTCCGGCCCTTTCTTAGCGGCAGGAATTCCTTTGTGCGTGTCCCTGCGGTAACCCATTTCAGCTCGCAGTTCCCCGCGGTGCTTTATTTACTTGTCCAACTGTTTGGAAGTCTGTTAGTCTAAAGATCAGATGCTCTGAAACAAATCTTATTACTTTAACCAGCTCTGCAAATTCTTCCTTCTCCATTTTTATTGACTTCTCTTCAGCTAGAACTAATACACGTGCAGCAGGTGGGCAAGTATGTCTCTGAGAGCTGAGCCGCTCCGCTCCAGCATGAGAAACTATAAATCTTGGTGTTTGCCTTGGAAAATGTGGGAAACCACAGGTATGTGAAGAGTTGCCTCCTCGGTGGGTTTGGGAGGTTTATACCGGTCGCCATAATTTCTGGAGCAGAAGGCTGGGAATTTTGAAGCTGGGCTGCACTGAGGAAGATGGCGTGATGGTTTTATTCTCCCGTTAAGAGCTTTTTCAGGCTGCAGTCAAAAGCTGGGGAGTAGGAAAGACTGAAGGTTCATTTCCTTTCATCCAGCCTGGCAGCGCTGCTAGAGGTTCTGTGTAAAACTTGCTCCACCTCCTCAGCCACGGGCTGGTTCTGTCGGCAGGACCCACCAGCCCCAGTTTCAGAAGGTGTGTCCTGCTCCTCTGTGTTTCTCATCTTCACACACATCCTGAAAGCAATTTCACACGATAAAAGTTGGTGCCAATTAAACAGTTTGAGAAACTGTCTATAAAGAATTCCCCTTTCTCCTCACCGCCCCCCCGCCCAGTCTCCTGGCCACCTCCTGCTCCCCAGCTCAGGCACTCAGCTCATCCCTGGGAGATGCTGGGATCCCTTGTGGCTCCAGCAGGCATCAAAGTCCTTTGCAGAGCGACCTGCCCGGGGTTTCTGCAGGTTGGGGCCTGTCCCAGGCAGGCTCGTCCCTGGGACACACCGTCTCTTCCCATGTCTCCTGAGGACCGGGCTGCCCCAGGAAAGTTCTCCTGGCTGGGATGTGCGGAGCAGTTCACTGCTGCTTCCGCCTGCGTTTGTGTCTCCACCTGAAGCACCAGCAGCTGCCATCATAGGCTGCAAACAAGGGAACACAGATGCTGCCTTATGTAAACCAGCAGCGAGCCAGGGACCCTACGAGGCCGCGGTGTTCTCCTGGCAGAGCAGGTTGGACTTGAGCAGAGTTCTGCTCGGGTCTCAGAACCAGCTCTCAGGGGTCGGAGCTGGTGGTGGTAAGCAGAGAGCAGTATGAGGTGCCCAGCTGATGAGTGTTGCTGGAGGGGCTCATGAGACAATGGAAAACTGAGGTCAGGGTGTGCCTGGGGACAAGGTTCAGGCTTTGGAAGGAGCCTCACTGAAAGGCAAGAACAGAAGTATTTCACTTCTGGTGCAGACCAGAGCGGTGCCGTCCCGGGCTGAGCGTGCTCCAGAGGAGATTCAGAAAGCAGCCTGCTCACCCCACAGATTCCAGCCTGGGGACTTGCACAGTCTGCGTGAGGCAGCAGCTCTGTGTGGGGTGTCCTACAGAAACAACCAGCAGCGCTGCCGGGAAGCTGAGGGTGTTTCAGAGAAGGAGGTTTGGAAACATCCCGCTAACCCCAAGGGTTCAGGTCTGGGGGCTCTTCACGGGGTGTATGAGGCAGCAGCTCTGTTGGTGGTGCTGTGTAGGGTGTCCTACAGCACCAACCAGCAGGTCTGTCTGGAAGGCAGTGCAGCTTGTTGTGCATCTTGCAGAGGGAACAAGACTGCATCCTCACAGAGCCCTGGCGCTTCCCACTGCAGTATCTCCTGACAGGTCCTCCCCTGATCTGGGCAAGAGAGTCAGTGGCCGGGGAAAGCAGCCATCCAGCTGTGGCAAGCATGGGGCGGTGGTGCTGCGTTGGCAGCACTTGATGCTAAACTGTTCCCGTTGAAAGAAAAATAACTCGTGTTTGCACCAGCAAAAAAGGAAAAGCCTTTGGGGATTGAATTTCAGAGCCTCCCTGCCTTCCCCTCAGCCCCCTCCAAGGGCTGAGATGATTTGTGTGCAGGGGCCTGTGACCCAGGGAGGCAGCGGCCAGTGGAGAAGGAAAGCAGTTGGAGTTCAGAGGGACCGTGGGCTGGGGTGGCCGGCACAAGGCAGTGCAGATGTTTCAGATCTGGAGGGCTCTGAAGATGATGAGAAAATGCCCCCAACAGCCTCCGGGCTGGGATCTCCTCTGCAGCCCTTTTTTCCCTCGTGCAGTGGTTTCGTGACTCCCGGGGTTACAGGTTTAGGCTTTGTCATGGAAGGATCTCTGTGCTTGTTGGATTAGGAAGTTCTGACAAGCTGGGGAGTCTTGCCCATCTCCCTTGGAATTCTGTCACGAGCTCTGCCCCGTGGGTGTTGGCAGGACAGGGGACACCCAGATGGGAGCCGGGGCTGGGCTGAGCATCCTGCAAGCCCTGACCGTGGCCCACAGAGGAGGGTTTTCTGCACAGGAGCAGAGCCAAAGGAGCTTCTGGACCAGAGTCCAACAATAACTGCCTGTCCCATTGCGTTGTCTGATATAAACAGAGATTTCCTGGAAGGAGGAGAGGTTCTGGGCTAAGGAAAGACAAATACTGGTGGAGGGGAGAAGGAGGAGAAGTCACTCCAGACCCTAATTCAGCAGTAGGTCTGCTGAGTGCTGGTGACAGGGACTGCTCATGACACCAGCTCTGCCCACTGCCTGCTGGGTTTGTCCCGGGGTCTTTGCACTTGGGAGGAGGAGAGAGAAGTTATGGGGCAGCACCCAGCCCTGCGGGTGGGGGCTCTGAGACCCTGCCCCACTGAGTGGATCTGAACCCACCCTGCAGCTGGGGCAAAGTGTCTCTCGTCATTGCAGCTGCTGGGCCAGCACGGGATGAGTTTTAGCACTGGGCTCTGCTGCAGTGCTGCAGCGGCGGCAACACTTGGTGTTTAAACCCGCGGTGGGGGAACGGGGCAGCCGGTGGGGCTGAAGCTGGGAAACCACCCCCAGTTGGATCTGTCTATAACCAGGTCCAGCACAGGGCTCTGGTCCCTGGGGCGCTGTGGGGCTGAAGGATGGCTCCTGGCCACCATCTCACAGGGCCGCAGCCTTAGTGCCAGGTGGGAGGTGCAGCAGTGAGATGCCCGGGAGGCAGCCCTGCCGCTCTGGGGGGAGAACCTTGTGCCCTCGCCGGGCAGTCTCTGTAGTGACTGGAAGTGGTCATGGGCACAGAGCCCTGGGGGTGCCCCACAGTCGTGGAGGGGAGCCCCATCTCACACTGTTGCTGGAGCAGGGTGAGCAGTGGGAGTGGTGTGCAGCCCCCACACACCAGCCCGTCCCGAATTGCAGGTCAGCAGGGAGGGGAGAGGAGACACTGTGAAACAGTGTTTGTGAAACACCAGAGCGTTGGTCGCTGGCCTGAGGAAGTGAAAAGGCCCTGCAAGGTCTTCCCAGCATCTGTCGTGCGGGGAGGAGGGTGGTTCCCAGCGTCTGCCCTGGGAAGAGGCAAAGAAGGGGCAGCAGGGGAGCACCTGACGCTGCCAGGCCCCTCACCACCGCCCCGGGCATGGTGGGGAGGGGTGGTGTCTGTGCGGTTGGGTGCTTGGCACTTCTGCGAGGGGGACTGTGGCTGGAGAAATTCCTGAGGATGCTGCCAAGCTGGAGCCTGGCAGAGGAGTGAGAACTTCCCAACCATGACAAATGCTGCCTGGAAATGGTGTCTTCATTCACCAGCGGTGCCGTCAGGTAGCTGCTACTCCGGGAAAGCTCTCGTCCCACACACAGGCTCCTCTGTGGTCTGAACAGCCTCTTCTCAGAAGAAGGCTGGAGAATGTTTTGATTTTAAAAGGTCTCAGGATCCCTGTGTTTGTGGTGCCCCGGTTTGCAGCCCAGCTTCGCCTTCTGATGCTGACGGACGTGGGACCTTCTCTTGCCGGCGGTACGTGCTACCGAGACAGCCCCAAGCACGGAGCCTGTCACTGTCTTTGGGTCTGAGGGTAAGTGACCGTGTCTTGTCGGGAGTAGCTAGGAAAATACAAACCCTGGGAGATGCTCTGGGGTGCAGGGAAGTCCCCAAGAACGTGGTCCCCAAGGAACCTCTGTCACAGGGGCAATACCTAAGGAACCACTTCCCCAGTCTGGTCTGGTTTTCCAAAAAGTGACTTTTTGAGGCAAGGAGACGGTCCAGTCTGAGCACCACTTCTCACCAGTGGGACAGACCCAGCTCTGGGTTCTGGTTTGGGCTTCTAATGCAAACGGAGCGCAGCCTTTGTTATTGCTGCGGCTGTTGGGGCACAGCCGGCGTTTTCTGAGCGGGGCTGGAGCATCTCCTGAAAACATTGATGAGACGTTTTCAACAGCAATTGTGTTTAGAGACAAATCCTCCTGGTTCTCCCGTTTCTGGTCTGTCCTGTGTGAAAGCAAGTGACGGCTGCTCAAGGGATCCAGCCTTCCTGCAGCCTCGACTCTGGGGTTTCAGATGTGAGAGAAGCAAACTGGTGGCTCTGAAATGGTGCTGAGCTGGCAGCAGCCCTTCAGAGCCCGGAGCAGCCTCTCCAAGTGCCATCGCTGGCAATCAGCTGATGTTTTTGGGTCATATGTAAATGAAGAACACATCTGCTCCGCACATGTCCCCCGTACACAGCCGACACGTGTTTTCTGGATGTAGTATCTTAATCACGTTTATTGGGCAAAGCAGAAAAAATGGGAGTTAAGATATTTTGGGATCCCTGACATTATGGGGCCAACAGCTATAAAGCAGCCGAGTCGTGTCCTACACCCCAGTTACAGCACTCGGTTACCACCGGGACTGAAGGGCCACGTTGCTGGGCTGGGGCGCAGTCTGTAGGCAGCGGCGCTATCTCTCCTGTACTTGTGTCTAACAGAGATCTAAGGAAGAATTAATTACCCTGCTCTGAGTGATTGTTGCTGCGCTGAAGGATGGTTCTAATCCCTATTAACATTCTCCACAGTCATGCATGAGAGATGCCTTTTGCAGCACACTCTGGGGCATGTGTTTTCTCTTTCCAGCGTATTTTTCAAACCATCCCCGAGCCTCACTGCTGTTCATTATTCTAAGATAGGTTTAAAGTTTGCCACAGCCCCGAACTGATCCAGCGCGGAGCCTTGCGAGGGAAAAAAATGACACATCCCTCGGCTTGCGAGCACAAATTGCTTCTGATTAGTTAGCTTTGAATGCTCCCCTCATGCTGTTCTTGTTAAGAGCCCCAGCATATTTACTCTTGATAGTGTCTTCAATTAAGTTGAAAAGAGCCCCTTTTCTCTTGCAGTATGTAAAGAAAATAGCTGCTACAACCACAGAATTGCCCAAAAAACCTGGTTCTAGTAAAATCCCACTTCAGCTCCACAACCGCAGCACGAAGTTTGCTGTTTCCCTGTAAACTTTCCAACCGTTAGATAAACAGTGTCTGTGTCTTCGCGCAGGAAGAAGCGCCCTGGCTCTCTCTTTGTTTGAGGACAGTTGTTCTCCTGCAGCTCTCTGCACAACACGAGCTCCAGTGATCCCAGTGCCGTGTCCGTTGGGGCGCAGCGTGAGTCCGCCTGGCCAGCGATGAGCGGGTCTGGGCTCCAGGAATGCTGCTGCTCTGAGTGCCGGGGCTCTGCTCCTTCGCCTGGCCAGAGCAGTTACTTTCAGCGGTGATGGGGGAAGGAGAGCTGTTGCAAGGGGGATCCCCTGACTGGAGCCCGTGCTGCACGCAGCCAGCAGTGTTTTCCTTTCCCTTTTCTAAAACAGCAACTTAGGAAAAGGGTCTGAGTTGAGCAGTTTCTGGAGCTGCGGCTCCGTTGGCTCCACAATAGCAGCCTTATCCTTTGAAAACACAGTCTCCTGGTGCCGTGATGTCACAGCCTCATGTTGTACCGAGGCGGAACCGGACTAAACATGTCAGGAACATGTCAGGAACTTTCCATAAATTATTCCGTCTCTTTGGGAAAACCCCTAATTATGTGTTAACTCATTTTCTACTTCAGAGGAGCTTTGTCTGGAGCATCGGAGTCCAATTGCTGGGGAGATTTTATGTCTTATTCTTGTTTTTTTCCTTGCTTCTGGTTGTTGTGTTTCTGCTTCAAATTCTTTGTGTGCGAGAGCCCTGACAGAGAACTGCGAGGGTCTGGCAGAGGTAGGATGCCAGGAATCAAAGAACAGACTCGGCTTTGCACTCAAAAGCCCTGGAAGCACACGGGACGCAAAGGTCTCGGCAGAGCCGTGCTCCCTCCTCGTCCGAGTCACTGCCGCGACGCCCTGGATGGCTCCTTTACGTGCTCCGGGCTGTAAAGCTGTTTGTGCTTTGAAGGCCGTGGGGTTCGGAGGAAAGGACTGTTTGAAACATGTCACTTTGAACTGTGCTGGAGGGTCCCAGGGAGCCGGCCACTCCGTCCGCCCCGTTCCCTTGGAGGTCTGGTTCCAGTCTGCAAGCCCTGGAGCCAGCCCTGTAGTCTGGTCAGGTGGCCCCACTGTGAGATGTCAGGCTGATAAGTGAAAGTAGAGACTTTCGAGTGAAGATCAAGAGTTTACTGCTTGAACTGCATTTCTTGCTCCGTGCGGCAGCTCAATGTGGTAACAAAGGGGTTTTCCTGCCTGCAGAGACAGCTGCTGCCTTTCAAGACGCTGCTTCCCATGTGAAGCCCCAGCACATGCGGCAATAAAGACCATCCTGGAACTTCAAGGGGCTGCCTCGTGAGGAAATTCAGAGAGGAAGGAGCTTTAGGTGGATCCACAGAACCTTTTACGAGCTGATCCTGTCCTCTGAAAGGACAGGACGATCAAGCAGGGGTCCCTCAGGGCTCAGGATCAGGCCGTCTTGTGTTTGAGCTCCACTAGCATCCCCACAGATGAGCTGATAGGGGACCTGGGGCCGGAGCACTGCAAAAACACCCCAGTTGCCTGCTAGGGAGAAAGAAGAAAGAAAATCTGACCCCAGTTTCCCGCCTAAAGGATGTCTTGTTCCTCCTGGATGCTGGGCAGGACTTCCACAGGTACCGGGTGGTGCCACACGGCAGGAGTGACCTGGCAGCAGAGCCTTGTTGTCCCTGTGTTTGTGAGAAACACAACAGATGAACCCTGTAGAGAATCTCCAGCGTGGATCTCCAGAACGACCCTCACAGAACACATTCAGCGGTGCTGTGGCAGCCAGCTGCGGCAGGCTGTGGTGTGCTGGGGGAACGGGCAGCACCAGTGCTGGGGTTCGGATAGAGAGAAAGGATCCTGGGCAGTTCTGACCCAGAAGAGAGGCTGCAGAAAGGGGCTGTTCAAGCCGCTCACCCGTTACGAACAACCAGAGCCCCCTCCAACCCGCAGGAAAGGTGCAGTTGGCAGAGGCACTGCCGGCGCGACAGTCCCGCGCGGCAAGAGGCAGTGAGTTTTGGGCTGGTTTAGTCCTGACAGTAGGGAGCAGTCTAAGCTGGCTGCCAGCTGCCATCACAGGGGCTGCAAGGGCTCCGGCTTCAACGCACAGGATTTTTTAAATGAAAATACTTGGTGCCTGGTGTTTGGACTCGGTTTGCGTTGGGCTGGGACTCTGCAGAGGTTGTGGCTGCGGTTTCGCGTTTTCACAGCCCAGTCTCTGTCTCTCAGCAGTGCGGTCCTGCAGCACCTTGGCCAACGCCGGGCAGAGTCGCAGTGATGATTGTGCCGCTCTGTCCAGCTCAGGCCTTGCAGAGAAGGGCTGTCAGCTGGGTGTGAACTCGCGAGCCCCCGGTAAAGATGCTGCTACTCGGTGTGAACGCAGAGTCACTTTTCACAGCCACAATTACTGCGTGTGGTGGTTGTACCACCGGCTCCGTGGTTCCATGGTGAAGGCAGAGGACCGATTTGATTCGCTTGAAGAACACAAACAGTGAGTGGCTGTGACAGTCAGAGCGGGGCAGGCAGTCTGGATTGGGAGGCAGTGAGCCCGGGCACACGGGGCGATGCTGCCCCAGGGTGGGGAGAGAGTCTTCAGAAGCTGTGGATTTTCAGTATTTCAGTACTTATCCTGAAGGCTGGATTCTAACCCTTTCTTCCATCTCACTCTCGTGAGCAGTATGCATGCAGGCGGTAGTCAGGGTGCCTCCATCACTGGTGTAAATAATGTCCTGAGGCTGCTGTAGCACAGGACCGAGGTGGGGTGGTGCCCTCCCCAGCCCCAGGGCAGACCCTGGTCCCCTTGCTGTAGAAGGGGAGGTCAGGCTGGTGGGCACCCTGTCTGCTGCTTGTGGTCAGGAGAGCCCTGAAGAGCTGCTGGAGGTGGTTGGTTTGGCCCAGCTTAAGGCAAGGGCAGAGGTGTGCAGCAGGGCGCAGTGGCAGCGTGTTCTGTGGTGCAGGAGAGCAGGGCGGGGGGACTGCAGCCCCTCAACCAGCCCCGCTCCTGCCGGGTAGGGCTGCATGGGGGCTCTGGCTGTCTCCCAGCCGACCACGCTCCAGCGAGGAGATGCTCCTCGCCCGGGCCCGCAGGGCTCAACGCGGTAGGCATGCTGAGAGCGTGCAGAGAGCGCCCCGCGCACACTGACAAGATCAGGTTTCGCACAAAATGCAGCGGCAGCCAAATCATTCTCTTCAAGCACTGCCAGAGCTGGACCTGGTGCTGCTTCTCACTCTCCCCACTCCCACAGCGGCCTGAAGTGCTTGCAGGATCCTGTGCCTGCTCCTCCCCACAGGGCCCTGGGAGCAGTGGTGGGCAGACCTGCGTGGGCACCCACGGCTGCGGGTCTTGGCCAGGTGCTTCATGTCTGCCCTGGGCTTGCTGGCCTCTGGACACTCACCCGGTGACACCTCATCTGTGCGATGGAGTGTGAAGTGGGACCTGCCCCACATAGTCTGTAGCTCCTGGGTGAGGGTGAAGAAAGGTGTGAAGACCCTCAAGGGGAGGCCAGAGTTGAACTGATCTCCCAGCCCACAGCCTGGCAGCCCAGCGTCATTTCTGCAGCCTGCAGGGGAAGGTCTCTCCGTGGTGCCGTGCGGCCGAGGAGCCTCAATGCCCTCATGCATGCTGCAGGGTAACAGGCGTCAGCGTGTGTCCCACCGAGGATGTGGCGGTGCCCCATACAGCCTCAGCACCCACAGGGGCGCCTTCAGCTCCGCCAGCAAAGTGCTCTGCGGGATTTGCTCTGGGCCTCTTGGCCGTCTGTGGCTGCTGAGAGCAGGCAGGAGCAGTCAATGTCGCTGACAGTCGTCCTCTCCAGTCAGCGCTCAGCGCAAAGGCAACAGCATTTCAGCAGAGGAAGCACCGCCGGCTGTGAGCTGGCGGGTGCCCGCAGTGCAGAGGGACCGGTACCGCAGCGTAAATACTTCTCATCACGAGGGCTGAGGACATGAGGCTGGGAGGAGGAGATGAGGCCTTGAGCAGCCTTGGGGGACTCTTCGCCTGCATCAACACTTGCACTGGGACGGCTCCCACACAGAGGGGGACGGGATGTTGCTGCTCCCGCTGCTTCAATCCCAGGGGAAGCAACTGGTGAGCACATGTGAACCTGCCGGGCTGATGCCTGCTGATACTGCGCACAGAGGCATTCCCGAGGCTTCCTCGGGACAGGCTGAGTGTCAACCAGCCTCTGTCAGCATTTCCCAAGCTGCTTTACCCTCGTCCCACTTCCAGGTGAACTTGACTCTTACGCCCCCACTTTTCTCAGCCTGGGCACGGTGCCGTGCTGACGGGGCTGTTGCAGCTCAGGAGTTCATCCAAAACCCCTGAGCGTTCCTGCATCCTGTCAAGAAGGAGCACCCACAGTCTGAACACACTGGCATGAGCGGAAGACACTGGTGCTGCAGAGCTCCTGGAAGTCACTGCTCTGGCTGATGCTCGCTGGCATCACCAGCAGCCTGTCAGGAGAGGTCCTGGTGAGGTGCCCAGGGGACAGCCATCAGTTTCATTGTCTGAATGTGAGTCCTGGTGCCCACAGAGCAGTGGACACAGGAGCTGTACCAGTTCAGCCACGTCCAGGCAGCCCAGCTGCTTCTCCCCTTCTCACCAGAGCCCTGCTACATCCCAGTTTTCTCTCTTTAGCTCCTGCTCCAGCTGTCACTGCTGCAGGGGCTGAGCACATGGAGCACACAGAGCCCCAAGGCACAGTCCTCTCACCCTCTGGATTTTCATGCTTCGATGTCTCATCATTCCAGTTCCCCAAACACCATCCAGCTATGTGTCAGCACAGTGACTAAGGTCTGTCACTGATGCTCACTTTCCCATGTCCTTCCCACAAGGAATGGTTTGGTCACTCTGTGTCCTCTCTTGATGAGGCTCTCAGTCTCCTGGCTGCACAGGGTTGGGTAAAGGTCTGTAATGAGGAAAAGAGCTGGGTGTGCCTCTTTCTCTACAGGAGATGCTGATGGAAGGGCACTGAGAAGGTTCTTTCTTTCTCTTGTTCAGTAACATCACTGCTGTCTTGGTCCCCTGTGACATGACCTGGCTGCTGACTGGCTCTGAGTGGACAGTACCTGGGCACTGGGTTTCTCTGAACAAAAGACATGAAGCTTTTCACTTCACTGGCCCTTGTTTCCCAGCCACTGATTGAATTGCAGATGGGAGGCCACTAGAGCTGCATCACCACGCACTGAATTTTGCAGGAAGTACAAGCCAGGGAACCAGCAGTTCATCATCACTGCATCATGCAGCCCTCCTGGAGGCAAAGATCTAAACCTTTTCATTACTCCGCCCTGAGCCTCTGCTCCTTTCTCCCGAGAGGCACAGGTGATGCCTGTAGGTCCTCACGAGCTTCACATGCTGCTGAGCTCCCTGAGGGCTGAGACGTCCTCTGATGTTTGCTAACTGCTGTGCTGGGCTGCAGGGCTGGAGTGGCTGCAGGCACAGGAGAGGAGCAGAGCTGCTCTTCAGCCTGCTCCAGGCTTCTGAGCAGATGAGTGAGTTCAGCTCTAGGAGTGCAGAGAAGTTACTGCATCCTACAAGCATTTCTTGAGGCCCATGTGCACGTTGTTGTCTGGCTACTGTGATAACGAGGTGGCTCATGTGGCCAGACTGCAACAGGTATAGAGGGCCCTCTGTGTTGCTTCCATAGCACCCCTGAGGATGTGAGCAGGGCCAGAGAAGAGCCCTGGGAAGGAGCTGAACTCGGGGCTGCTGTGTGGCGAAACCTCCCAGGAGAAGGAGCCTGTGGCATTTCACTACCCCTGCGGAGAAGGTACCTGTGAGTTTCTTGGTGAACCCTTTAGTCTCCGGTGGTCTGTAAATAAGCACAAAATGCATGTTAGTCTTGGCTCGGGTTTCTATTCTCAGATGAATGAATTTGAATGAACTTGTCTTATCTGTGGAATCTCTCTTGGAACTGATGTTTGCAGAGAAGATAAATGTGCTGCTGCCTGCCTGCTTGTCCTGACTTAATCTGTGATGCGCAGAGCAGTGTCCTGGGGGGATTAGGAGAGCTGGAAGAGAGCTTGGGGTGTCAGGCTGCCAGGACCTGGTGCTGTGACCTGTATCGCTTTCTCCATCGATGATGAGGCTGTGCCTTGTGTGGCAGCAGTAGGGTGTCATGCAGCAGGCTCTCTTGTAGGGAGGCTTCACAATTCAGTGTCCTGGCGCAGCGTCCAGACAAAGACAGGTACCTGGAAAAAGTCACCCACAGCTTACGTGCAGGGCAGGGCAGCATCCCTGCCCAGTGTGGCACATGCCACGGGAGGAGGCTGCCTTCAGATGGGAGTGTGCTTTGGGTTGGTTTCAGCAGAGGTTAAACCAGCTTCATGCTGACTGCTCTCACTTCCCAGTTCCCTGCACAAGGTTTTGCTTCAAAGAGCTTGTGGAAGCCCCATGTGAGAACCTGCTGGGCACTGCAGTGTCAGCATCAGGCACAGAGATACTGCTGAAGCTGCCTGGAATGGGGGTCCTTAACGTGTGGCTTCAAACCTGTTTAATATCGGCGTCCTCAGAAAGATGCAGTGTGGTCTCAGAATTTCATTGTCCTATGGGCTGAGCTGTTTTACCAGGGACCTCCTTTGGAGACTAAAGATTCATTCAAGGTAGGGATAAAGTGAACTGGAAATGACTGAGGGGTGAGCAATGAGCAGTCCCCATAGGCCAGATCTCAGTAGGAGAAAACACTTAAAGTTTCTTTAGTGCTGGCAGGTTCAAAAGTCAGGGCTGGTTTCAATTAGCCTGGGAGAGTCTCAGTGATAAACAATTCCTGTGGTCTCGAGGCAAAGGGGCGAGCTGCATGCAGCCGCTCGAACTACTTGGGCTGGCCCTATTCCCTCTGCTCGGGGAGTAACTGTCTCTTTGAATGAAGTATTTGTCATCGTTTGTGTATGAATTCCTCTCCGGTTTGAGAGGAAGGCAAATACCGAGCACTCTGGCTGAGGCATTTTTGGCCTGAAACCCCCCAGGGTATCAGCTCGAAATATGCGTGACGTCCCCACGATTTATTTTCTTTAGGGGCTGGAAACTGTGAGTGTGTGCAGATGTGTGGGGGGGCTGCGTGATCCCCCCAGCCCTGCCTGAGGGGTGAGCTCGGGGGGATGCCCGCTTCGCAGCTGGGCAGCGCAGACCTGCAGGTGAGGAGCAGCCGCTGCCTGGGACAGCCCTTCCCGCAGATGGGCTGGCCTCCCGGTCGCACCTCGCTCTGGAAATCCTGTTTGCTTCTGCCCCTATTATTTCACGAGAGGGACAGGAATTTCAGGTCATTCCAGCTGCGTGTGTGGCAGCGGAGGCTATTGAAGGCTCCGGAGGAGCCTATTGAAGGCTCCTGGAGCATCTCCATGCACTGTGGTTGTGCGCTCTGACAAAGCCCATTGTTAGAGCTCCTCTGGCTGAAGCCTCACGGCGCTGCGATGCAGCGTTCTGCTGGCGTGCACCGGTTGTGAGTTGACTGGGAAGGACTTCTGTGTCTTCTAGGTGGTTTATAGGTGCAAGTGTAGAGGCTTGGGCTGGGAAAGCTACACCTCTCCTTTGGAAAGGCCGTCTCCTCGGTGCGAGGTGCTGCCTGGGCAGGTAGTCAGGTGCCAGATGGTTCATCTGATTATTGCCTTGTGCTTCACTTGCAGCTCACACCAGTTTCCCCCAGCATTGCACCTGCAGGTTATTTCCTAATGACCCTAAAATCAATTGACAGTACTTCTGTGTTCAGATAACCTTCAGTTAAACTCCTGATACCCAGCTCAGTGTCAGCTCAACTTGTAGAAAACATGAGGCTGAGCATATTTTTCTAGATTTAGCATTTCATGGCTTCATCTAGTGCTAGGACAAGGGGCAGCGGGTGTCAGCTGGAGCAGAGGAGGTTCCACATCAATGTGAGAAGGGCCTTCTTCCTGGTGAGTGTGCCAGAGCCCTGGCAAGGGCTGCCCAGGGGGTTGTGGAGTCTCCTTCTCCAGAGACGTTTCAAACCTGCCTGGACTGGTCCTGTGCGACTGGATCTAGGGGATCCTGCTTTGTTGGGGGGACTTGGACTGGATGGTCTTTCGAGGTCCCTTCCAGTCCCTGATGCTCTGGGATTCTCTGATCTCAATTTTAAGAGCGTTAAACAGTCAAACCAGAAAGAATATAAGCAGTAGCCCAGAGTCTCCTGCTGGACTTTGTTTCCTCTGCGTGTTTTGGAGACCATTGTTTTACTCGTGGGCTTGAAAAGCCTGAAGCTGCCTTCAACTGCACTTCTTCACGGTGCTGGGTGCCTTCAGACTTATGAACTGTTAGAGACTGATGGTAGCAGGGATAGGTAGGGGGATTATCTGTAGTAATTACAGACCACCAGATGCTCCTGCTCTGGGAACCCTTCACTTCTGGCCCAAATGCCACGAAGCACAAGGGTGCCTCTTCCGTTTGAGAAGGCTCTGCCATCATTCCCCGCGATGGGCCCAGCACGGCAGATCCTGCTGGAGTCAATCCTGGCGGAAGAGAGGCGCTCCCAACAAGTCGGAGCTCTGTGCAGCCAGACCAACGGCTCGGGACAGTTCAGGCAGGGCCCCTAAATCACGCTCTGAACAAATCCTGTGGAGCAGGAGGATGTATTTTTATCATGAGAGTTTCCATGGCAAAGGCTGATTTAACTCCTTAGGGTAAAGTTCACGCCAGAGCGCGTCTCTGGGAAAGATCAAACTCCCTTGAACACATGGGTGGGGGACCTGCAGGAGCCCCGCGGCTGGAGTGGAGAGCAGATGTCTGTGAGCGCACGCCCGGGCGAGCGGCGCGAAACTTGGGGTGGCTGTGCCGCAGCTCCTTCGCCGGGTGCTGAGCAGACCCCGGATCACCCTGGTTAACAAACTGTTTCTGCTCCTCTGTTTGGAGCAGGAGGCCCTGCATGGGACAACTTAGAGTCTTTATTCTAGGGGGGAAGTCGCCACAGCTCAGCTCAGCACAGTCCCTGGACTGTGTGAGGATGTGAGGGGCACAGAATACATTTACCAGGGCAGAAGACTCGTGCGCCCCCGCAGCCAGTTGAGCGTGACCCCCTCTGAAGTGTCTGCTGCTTCCGCTGTCCAACTCGTAGTGAGCAGCGAGCGTCTGGTGCCGTTCGCAGGTGACACGGCCAGAGGTACTGCAGTTGGGCATCCCGCAGCAGGCTGGAGCGGCCTGCCCTTTTCTCAAATGGCCTTTTGCTGAGGAGGAGAATGTGTCTGGACCTGGCTCTGCGGCACCTGGCTCTGCTCCCTAGTCAACCAGGTGCCACCTTCCTGGGCACCTTCTGCTTCCCAGGAATGTGTGTTTCCAGGTGTAGCTGAGGCCATGGTCCATCTGTGGCAGTGAGGCTGATGGTAGAGGTGTCCCATCCCATCGTCGTTCTCCATCCCCATCATCTCCAAAAGGATTGGAAGAGAACAAGCCTGTTGGGGCTGACTGGAAGAGCTTTTGCAGCGAGCAGCCGTAAGAAAGGGTTTAGCATCGGGCTCCTGGACCATCCCCAGTGAGTGATGGATGTGTTGACCTGGAACTTGTGATACCTGAGTCTCCTTGCCAAATCCATCAGGGACTTGGGCTGCATGCAAGAGAGTGGCAGGATGATTTTGTTGGCAGGTGTGATTTACAGGGTGCGAACTGAAGCAATTAGGTTCACAGGGATGTAAATCAGTCAAGATTTGTGCTTCTCTCATCATCGCTGGCTCCTCGCTGGGCAAGGCCGATGCTGAGCAGAGGTCTGGAGGGGCAGACCCCACGGGGATGGAGCCTCTGGAGAGGACATGTCAGTGCCGGGGGGATTCTGGAGCAGATTCCTGTTCAGCAGAGCTGGAGAAAACTGTGGTGGTTGTTCCAGTGACTTTCCGGAGCTGGGTTGTGCACGCTGCAGCTTTTCGTGCAAGGTGTGGCAGCCAGGAAAGTTCTGGGAATCGCAGAATCACACAGCGTTGCAAGGGACCTTGAATGAGGCCACCTCCTTTTCTCTAACTAGGCTGCTTGGGAAGGCTCCCTGTGGCAGCCAGATCTGCCTGTGGAGGTGAGCTGGGGCACGGCTGTGGTGTCCAGGTGACCAAGAGATGGCTGGGAGAATGATCAGTCTTGCTGCAGGTTAAATGTGCTCCCCTGCAGGGCCTCGGGCTCACGCTGGGGCTGACAGTAAATATCAACACTTGGACTTTAAATATTTGCTTGGCAAGTAACAGAAAAGCTGGGCAACAATTATTGAATTGTAACAATTGCTGAATTGTAAACAAATTCAGACCCAAGGCTGCTGTTGGACAGATACTGCAGCGGCACAGAGATTGGAAAGAAACCCCTCCTGGCAGGTTCTTGCACCTCTTGCTGAACGAGGATTTGGTTCTCAACTCTTGTGGTGCTGAATGGCTGCTGAAGAGCATCTTCAGTCTGAAGAGATCCTTAAGGGAGCTCTGGTTCAACCCCCTGAAGTAGGAGCTGCTGTAAAGAAGGAGCAGAGTCCTGTGGTCTGTGACCAAGCAGGGTTCCCAGCGAATCTCTGGATTCCCAAACTGGCCATGTTCCTGCGCGGCTGGATCTGAAGGATCCTGCTCTGGCAGGGGCATTGGGCTGGGTGATCTTTCAAGGTCCCTTCCAATCCCTATTGACTGGGTCTGGGGGATCCTGCTGTGGCAGGGGGTTGGACTGGGTGATCTTTCAAGGTCCCTTCCAATCCCTATTGACTGGGTCTGGGGGATCCTGCTGTGGCAGGGGTTTGGACTGGGTGATCTTTCAAGGTCCCTTCCAGTCCCCAGCGTTCTGTGATCCTGTGACTCTGGTGTGGGCTGGATCCTCTGTGTCGAGCCCCACGGAGCTGCTGCTGCCTGCAGACCCGCAGCCTGTCGTGTGCAGAGAACTGGGAGCAATGTGCGGCTCTGCTGTTGGAGTGGCTCAGGGTGTCAGTGTTGAGTTGTTGAGAGTGTATAAATCATATGTGTGTGCGATTCGCGGGCCGGTACCTGGGGATTTGCCTGATATGATTATACGCACTGCTCTGCTCACTTAGTTCATTTCACGGCTGCCTCAGGAGCGACCTCGGGAGGCGTTTGCATTGATTATTTCCCTCACAACAGCCAGCGCAGCTCAAATAAAGCAGGCGATGCATAATTAAAGGCATCATTGCTTTCTCGCTCCAAATAGTAATGGGGCAGTGGATCTAATTTCCTACTTAACACAGAAAGCCGCGGCTTATTAACTATTCCTATGATTATTGTTTACTAAACTCATTTCAATAATGACCTGGTTTTTTTCCCCCTGCTGGAGGAGCCAGGCTGCTGTGTCTGTGCTGTAGGAGCAGGGCTGGGCAAACAGCTCAGCTAGAGAGGGGTCTGCACAGCTCCCGGAGGTCTGCCACCAGTGCAGGGTCTTGCCTGAGGATTCCCGCTGTGGGGCAGTGCCAGTGCTGTGCTGAGAGACACTTGCCAGCACAAGCTGTTGGAGCATCACAGAACATGAGAGATTGGAAGGGACCTTGGAAGATCATCCAGTCCAATCCTGTAGATGCAGTTGTGCAGGAACAGTCTAGGCGGGTTTTAAAAGTCTCTGGAGATGAAGGCTCCACAACCCCCCGACGTGTCAGAAACAGGGGTGTGGGGAGGAAGCTCGAGAGGCCCTTCAGCACCCTAGTTTCAGGAAGGCAGATGGGAAGGCGCCCTCTGGCACATTTCCTGGCAGGCACTGGCCTGCAGGCAGCCCCCGGAGGTGACCCCCCGTGGGCAGTGCGCTGTCAGCACAGCCCAGCAGTGACATCCGAGCTTGCTCGTGTGTCGGGCAGCTGCAGGCTCTGGCAGCGCAGTGGCTGGGGTAGCAGACGCCTGCTCTCAGAGGCAGCCTTGTGTCTGCTTCTCCTGTGGGAGAAGTTCCTCAGCGCTGCTGTGGGCTGCCTGCTCCAGAGGCCTGCTGTGCGCTCATTGCAGCAGCACCGTAAAGTCTGCACCTCCCGGTCAGCTCCCCTGAGAGCTGAAGCAAAAACCCAAGGCAGTGGCTCCTACTGCAACAGCACCTGGGCCACCAAAACAGAAAGTTGGCTGAAGGGTTGTGCTGATGGCAGGAAGAAGCAGCTGATCCAGCCTGATGTTGAGCAGGTGGCTGTGAGCCCTGATGCAGACACTGTGCCCTCGCAGCAGGAAGAGATCGCCCTGCAGGAACCCCGGTTGGTGCTCAGGCAGGGCTTCCGTGGGGTGTCAGACCCTGAATTATCAGCTCTCCAGAAGTAAAGACATTTTGAAACTGGTCTCGTCATCCAGTGGAACTGCAAAGCTCAAGGATCCTTCATTAAGCTAAAATTCCGTGTGAATTCAGTCAGACGTGGCCGGTGACGAGCTGGTCTCAGGACCTTCAGGCATTGTCCTGTCTTCAGCTCTTGCTGAAGCGGAGCAGCTCCTCACTGGGGAGAGGCTGAGGGAGATGGGGCTCTTTAGCTGGGAAAAAAGGAGCCCTGAAGGGTGACCCCATGGATGTTGATCAATATGTGAAGGGTAGGTGTCAGGAGGACTGAGCCAGGCTCTGCTCAGGGGCATCTGTTGACAGGACAAGGGGCAGCAGGTGTGAGCTGGAGCAGAGGAGGTTCCACATCAGTGTGAGAAGGACCGTCTTCCCAGTGAGGGTGCCAGAGCCCAGGAGTCTCCTCCTCTGGAGACGTCTCAAACCCGCCTGGACTGTTCCTGTGCGACTGGATCTAGGGGATCCGGCTGTGTTGGGGGGATGGGACTGGATGATCTTTCAAGGTCCCTTCCCATAGCTAATCTCCTGTGATTCTGTGATCCTTTCCAGTGCTTGGTCTTGCTGGTGGCTGCTCTGAGGCTGGTTTGTGCTTCAGGGTTCACCCCACTGGGGTCACCGGCACTAGAGTGACTTTGTGGTGGCTTGTTCTTCTGTGTTTAAGTTGTTCAGGTTTTGCAGGGGAGAGGGGCATCCGCCCAGCCAGTGTCCTGCTTCTGATGAGCAGGGGTGGGCTGCGGACTGTAAACCTTGAGGAAAATGTGTCAGAGCTCATTGCTTGCAGTGGCTGGGCACCAGCAGCTTCCCTCGCTCACACATCTCTACCACAGCTAATTAAACTTCCCGTAACCTGTGGGTGCTGTTGGATGCTTTTCCCCTCCTTTTCCTGATGCCACCCCTGTCCCCCATGCCTGTGCCCAAGCGGCTTTGCTGCTCCTCTTGGCAGTCCTGGTGCATCCCCCCAGCCAGGCTGCTGCCTTCTCCTGCCTCTGCTCCAGAGTGCGGCCCCCAGAGGTGCCTCTGCCTCTGAAGGGATTCCTTGGGGTTCTTCCAGAGTGCTCCTGGGAGGACCACCTGGGCCGGGGGGTGTAGCCAGGCTGCACCCTGCCCCTGCGGGAGAGCTGGGTGGCCCTGCTGTGGGTGTCCCAGTGCCCAGCTACACATCAGCAGCCTCTCCCCTTAGGGTTCGAAGGTCATTTTGTCCAGAGCCAAGGCCTTGAGGCCATCCCCTGGCTCTGGCTCCCTCTAGGAAGGTTGGCCAGCTGACACCAAGAGGTGTTTGGTCCCCAGCTCTCAAGTCAGAGCAGGAACTGTGACTGAGCTTCTTGGAACAGAGATGAAATGGAGCCATTTGGATCAACAGACCAAAACCAAATCCCTCTTTTCCCCTAACTTCTGGGAACTGAGTTAGACAAAGGCTGGTGATGGAGAGGGGTACCTGAACGAGCCTCTGCAAAATGAGTCCCCAACTCTGCTCAGCCCGTGGGCTGTTAAAATACCTGACAAACTTCTGGTTAACTTTAGCGAAGACCACTGACAAGGGGGTTATAGCCATTGTAAATTTATCTAACAGTTTAATAGTCGTGGTACCTGGTATGTTGTTTCCAATCAGACGTGTCTGGGGTGCTGCAGAGCAGGGAGAGCATCTGGAGCTCCTGCAGCTGCAGCAGAGGTGGTTGTGCTGCTTACGGGGAGGCTCTGTCTGCAGCAGTGCTCCCTGAGCGCCGGCTGTGCCCTATGTGCAGAGCTCAGGGTGGGAAAGGGGCGCGTTCCTGGGTAAGGAGGGGAAGATCCCAGTGGGTTGAAGATTGGAAAGCAGGAAGCAAATGCTGCAAGCCAGCTCGTGCTGGCAGGATGACTGTGTTGTGTTGAAGACGGGGTTGTGGGCTGCACGAGGGCCTGTGTGGCATCCCTGCACACCGGGCTTGCTGGGTCTAGCTGCAGCAGCCTGGAGGCTTTCCACTCTGCAAACACCCTGTGGGAAGAGCTCCAGGAGCTTAGTTCCCCAGGCTGCGAGTACCTGCCTATTTCGACTCCTGAGTAGCTTATGTGTGAGTACAACAGTGTGTAGCCTGGTGGAAGGGGGTGTAGGTTTAGCCGTGTGATTCCTGAAGTTATTGTGGGCTCTCACCCCAGTGGCTGCTTTCACAGGCAGAGAACTTTGGGTTTAACTGGTGGAAAACTAGGAGGTAATAAATGGGGCTGTGCAGAGCTCTATGTCATGGTTCTCCTGCTTCTCTGTGAGAACGGGTTTGGAAGCAGTGGGAAGGATTCTGCCTGTCTTGTTCTGATGCAAAGCCAAAGCCGTGGAGTTTACAGGGAGGGATGGGCTTTTCGGCACAGCCAGAGCAGCCCCGCGGGACGGGTCGGATGAGGCAGGTCTGAGGCAGATCAAAATGGACCGGCCAAAACTGCGGCATCGGTGCAATAAACTGAACCTGATGTGATGGCTGCAGCAAGCTCTGCCTCGGGTGTGGAGACCCTGTGCTCGGCAGTTCAGCTGATGTCCTGGGGACTCATCCCGAGGACCCAGTGTCTGTGTGACTCTCACCTCAGGGCAGCCTTTGGGCCACCGCTCTTACTGGTCTTCTTCTCACTTCCCTTTCCATGATGGAGAGAGGATTGCTTGCCCACAGACCTTCCTCTTGCAAATCCCCGGCTCGCGGTGTGTTCCTCCCGAGCGCTGCACCTACTGCAGAGCTGAGAGCAGGGTCAGCAAAGTGGGGCTGTTCTGAGGACATGAGGTTACCGTGTCTGTGTGGGAGCTGCTTTTCTCCCCTCTGTCCTTCAGGCACAGGCTCCCTGAAGGGTCTGTTAGGGTCAGGAGGAGCAAACCTGCTCTCTCCTGCTGTCCGTACGAGATGTTTCTTTTGGGTGCAGCTCCGGACACCATCTCCAGGGCTGGCAGAGACCTCTGTGCTGCGAAACTCTCTGCAAGTCTTCCAGTAGCTGTCCTGACAATGAGAGATCCGGGCGAGCAAATGTGGCAACAGGTGCTTTAGTGAGAACTGGAAGCACTGAAGGATTTGTCAGAGCTGCCTCCCATATCTGAACCTGCCCCAGCCAGTTGCCAATGCTCATTCTTGCCAGCCCTCTTCCTCTGCCTCAAAAGGGAAGGGGCTGGAAAGATTTGCAGTCACAAGCAAATGCTTGAGAAAAGTCTGGGGTGAGCAAGTAGACCCCCGTCTCATCTCTCTGGATAGATAGGAGGGAGTAGGATAACATTTCCCTGTTACTACACATGAGCCGCCCGACAGTGTCTGCTGCAGTAGCTGGCCTGGGCTGGGGGCTACCGGACTGCTGACACTGGGACTTCTGAGCTCCTGCCTTCGATTCCAGCTACAGATGTTGTGGTCAGAAGGCCAAGAGACCTGTGGAGTCACCCTTGTGCTCTGTACAGGGATGGAGCATTGGCCACTGGTTTGAGATGGAGTCCCAGGAGGTGCTGGGTCAGTGCTGGTGTGCACAGCCGTTCCAGGCTGCTGTTCTTTCGCATGCCTGCCCCAGGCAGGGCTGAGGTGCCTCACTGCTGTGGTTCCCAGCAGCGTTGCATGCTGCCTTGCTGCGGGCTGCAGTGGTCTTGCTGGTGCTCACC
Source organism: Rhinopomastus cyanomelas (assembly GCA_013400115.1). Taxonomy (NCBI): domain Eukaryota; kingdom Metazoa; phylum Chordata; class Aves; order Bucerotiformes; family Rhinopomastidae; genus Rhinopomastus; species Rhinopomastus cyanomelas. Next base: position 1,278,772 of record VXBP01008118.1, read on the forward strand.
GTGGCACGCTCACTTCTGTCTGTGTGGAGTGCTTCTTCCAACCCGGTAGGAAGCGGCGCCTGGTCTTGCTGGTTGTCAGCTGCGGCTCAGGATGCTCTGGCATTGAGTGTTCAGGTGTGAGAACAACTTGGCTGACTTATCAAAGGCCCTTTGTTGGACATTGTTCCAGATGAATCTTGTCCCTGGCGCTGCCTTTCACCCGCAGCACTGACCAGGGCATCTGTCTAGAACAAAGTGTCAGCAGCACCCACCTGCGGGGAGCTGCTGGTCTGGAGGGTGATGGGTTATTGAGGCTGGGATCCACTCGCTCCTGAAATGATCCCCAGGATCAAACGTGGAATTGACTCATAATCGTGAGTGTCCCGGTAGGCCCAGAGAGACATTGGTTTCCTGACGCCTGTGACTTGAGCTGGTGCTCAGCACAACCACTGCACCCGGCCGTGTCTGCAGGTGCTGATGCGGTGCCGGGGAAGACCCGAGTCGCGGGCGGGCGGCCACTCCGCCTGCAGCCGGCTGCTTTGTGCTGTCCTGCTCCTGTAGCTCACAAAAGGAAAAATCACCGAGATTTGTCTTGTCTGGGGCTGACAGTGGAGCCAAGTGATTGCCAGTCCAATTTGGCAGTTTTTAATCATTTTATCTCTGTTCTCCCCTCTCTGGGGAGACAGGCAGTGTTTAGCAGTCTGCTCGGAAAGACCTTGGGGCTAGTTTCAGCGGCAGTGGCTCAGAGCTGCGATTATTAGCTCTGCTCTTAGGAGCACACTGCGATCCTTCCCGGGGGAGCGGTGTGAAAAATTAACACGGGCTCGGAGCAGCCGTGCAGCAGCGAGCTGTGTAACTGTAATTACTCCATTGATATTCCTCACACAATAACGCTGTCATCAGTCATTTACATAAACTTTTCCTCCGCGAGCAGGCAATGGCTGCTCATAACCCTATCGGGCGCTTCCAGAGCATGCATTATACATTGGGCTTGTTCTCATTTCAGACTCGGGGCCTGCAGGAACACAGGCAGGGAGCGCGCAGGCTCCTCGCTGGCGACGGTGCGCCTGGCACGCACCGAGGCGTCTCGGCAGGGCCCCCATGCCCGGGCTCTGACCGTGCAGCGCAGAAATGCGCCGGTGTGACCTGCAGTGGATTGGTGGCCACATCTGGGCCCCTCACCCTTGCGGTCAGGGCAGATGCACTGGCAGCAGGGATCGCCCTCCTTGCAGAGCTCCTCAGGACACGGGGGCTTTTCCAAGGCATTTCATCTGCTAGCACAAGGCCTGGCTCCATTGCCCTCTGCCTGCCCAGGCTCTCCTGTGGCTCCCCTTGTCTTGTGTGGCAGAAGGGATGTCCCTGAGAGCCGCAGTCACACTCCTGGCAGCCGCTCACCCAGCAGAGTAACCGGAAGTGGTTAATAAAATCCCTGTTTAGTGCCATCCTGTCGCCTCTCGAGATCCCTGCCAGTCCCTCATGTTCTGTGGTTCTGCCAAGATCCCTTGCTCCCTCGGTGGTCCCTGCACTCTCCCAAAGGCAGCGCTACCTAGAAGCAAACCGCCCTTGCTGTGGGCCAGGGCGGCGCTGAGCTGCACCCCGGAGCCAGCAGGCGCCGTCCGGGATCAGTGTGGCTGGGGCAGTGAAGGAGATGCTCCTCAGCCCTTTGGCTGCGGGAGCCCTGGCTGGGCACATCTCAGCCTGCTCCCTCCTTGGGGTGTGCAGGATCCTGCAGGCACTGCATTGCACCCCCGACAGAAGGAGGAAGTAACTTGGTGCTCAGCACCTTGCTAGGGGCGAGAGGTGACGGCTCTTGCAGGAGAAGTGTTCGGCTTGCTAGGTATTGTGCTGCCTCTAAATGCAGCCTTTGGAGCCAGGTTGGACCGGGGCTGGTAATGTATTCAGGAGAATGATTGCCCTGTCTGAGCGGCACCGCGGTTATTGATGGCACCGGTACCTGCCATGGCTGGCCGTGCCCTGCCGCCTGCCGCACAGCCCTGCGGGGCACAGCGGCCCCGTCACGGTCACCGCAACCATTGGGAGTGCTGTGGCAGGACCCATCGAGCGGGGAAGCGGGGTGCCTGATAGTCAAATTTCAGTTGCTGAATATTTAATGAAGGCTGCGGTGTTTATTTGGTTAGGCTGTCGATTTTTATCGTTCTGTCAATAGCTCCTCATATGCGGCGCCGTGATGATCTTTAGCAGCCCGTCCCCTGGGAGCCCGGGCGCTAAATGCAATTATGGATTTTATACCGCAATGTGTTTGATATTTCCACTGATCTAATTTGCAGTCTGGTAGTTTATTGTTTGGCATTTTAATGGCGCTCAAATGCTATGGAAAATTTGATTTCTCTTTATAATTCACCCTAACATCATTAACGCTGGTGGCCGCTCGGCACCGGCTCTCGGGGGCCGCGTCTGTGGGGAAAGCTTTGAGAGCAGGGACCAGAACAGTTCGAGGTCGAGCCGCGAGGGGACCCGTGTTCCCGTCACACTTCTTCTTTGTCACTTGTCATTAAACCTTGAGGTGACTTGAAGGAGGTGGTGAGACAAACCCTTGAACCTGGGAGGTCTTCTGGTGGAAGCTGCAGAGCTTGGAGACATCTTGAGAGCAAAACACAGTGGGAACCAGCCAGGACGTTTCTCTCTCCTGTTCCAGACCACTGTTCCTCAATGATCAACCCTCCGTGCGCTCTTCACTGCCTCTGGTGTAGCCAGCAGCTGGTCTGAGCCAACCGCTGCCTCAGACACATCTATTTCACACAACAAAGCCCCAGCAGCAGCAACCGCCCTGAGCCCAGTGGAGGCTCCTGGGGTTTGGGTGGAGACCGCTGGCACCGGGAAGGGGTGCACAGTACTGCGTGGGTGGCTCGGGGGAGCACCCGTGGTGCTGTTTTACACATCCACAACACTTTTATTGTGCAGTAACCCATGAGTTATGGGGCCACGGCAACTACAAAATAAATCCTTTAATTAACCACCTAGTCGGGGACAATTTAACCTCCTCGATGTCGCCCATAAACAGCATTAGCCCGGTCTTGCTTAGAAGAGTGCCAGGCAAGCGGCGACTGGGCTGGGACAGAGTGGCAGAGTTGATCTCGTGCGGCTCCATCTGGGGCTCGGGATGGTCTTGCCGATGGCCTCCCAAACGGAGGCAAACGTGCTTTGCGGGGAAGGGGGGTGAGCTACCGACTGCTTCACATGCGCAGGTAGCTGGAGGCTTCTGTGTCCGCTGCTCTCCAAGCAGCAGTGAGAGGGAGGCACCTCCCTGCCCTCCTCTCTGCACACGTCCCGGGTGGCCGCGCTCTGCAGCTACACGCTGACAAGCCACAGCTTTCTCCCTCCGACGCCGAGGAATTTGTCTCTGCCTTTGAGCAGAGGTGCAAACGCAAGGCCAGGCAGGGCAATAAATCTTCCAGGCTGCCAGGAGCAGAACCCACTCTGTGGTTTGTGAGTCGGGGAACAGGAAAGGGGTTCAGGATTGCTCCCCTTTAATGCAGCCAGGTAGGAAAGACAGTGAAATAAGGAGCTGTAAAGGTGCCGGACAAGGCGCCAGTGCGCTGCTGAGAGAACATGGACGGGTCGGCGCAGTGCTTCACAGGCTGTTCAGCAGCTCTTTTACTGTGCCGCATCAGGTTGCTCTGTGGGTCAGACTCACAGGGACCCCAAGATCCCCCATCCTCATGCAGGGCAGGCCTGTGTGTGGGTGCTCCTGCTGCTGGCTCTGAGCCTTGCAACAGCAGCAGCCATGGATCGTGGCTGTGACTCGGCTCAGTTCTTTCTTCCAAATGCAGCAGCCTCTAAAAACGCCTTTTCTCTGAAGGTACTGGCTGGCTGGAGCAGTAGCAGTCGTGGAGAGGGGACAGCCTTAGCTGCCGGGTGCCTTCTGTTCAGCAAGAGCCTTCCTCGAGGCCCTTGGCTTTGCCCCGGCTCTTTGGGCACCTGGTGTGGCAATGGAAGCCAGAAGAGGATGGAAGTCCCCTGGGGTCAGGGCAGAGGTGTCGCAAGAGAGATGCAGCAGACAGGCTGCTGTGAGAAAAGGAGGTGTTGGAAGAGGGTTTGGTTGTGCAGAGGCGGTGCTGTGGCCGTGCTCTCAAGAAATGGCCGGAGCATCACATGCAGGGTCTGGCTAGCAGCAAGCACTCCCGAAGTGCCCACGCCGTTCATGCTCTGGCCTGCAATGCCTTCAGCTGGTGCTTCTGTTTGCAGGAGCAAACAGGCTGCCACAAAACTGTGCATGCAGAAGCCTGGTTAGCAGGAATTCGCCCAGCCACCGAGTTGGGCTGGTGGCAGAGGGCCGGAAGCCCCCTGTGATCCATTAGCCGATGATGGATGGACGGACACACACCTCGTTGGCAGCGTTGGCCACCTCACTCCGCTCTCGAGCCTCTATCAGGACGCTAAGTGCTGGCTGCGCTCAGCGGTGAAACCGGACCGGTGTAATCTGATGTTCCACTTAGAAAGGAAAACAACCTTCCCAGCACCTAGCCAGGGCTCTCCAGCAGGCTGGGGTCTGATAAGATCTTTACACCTCCTTGTCCTTTGTAGTGTGGAGAGAGGGGTACAGCTGTATCTACAAACAGCGATGACACTTGCAGGGGTTGTTATCTGCTCCAGGGCAGCTTCTCACCCACCCTTCTGCTGTTCTGCGCCTTCTCATGTCTTCTCTTGCTCCACCTTGGTCTCCCTGAGAAGGGCAGGCTGCTTGGTAGACATGTGGGGCAGCCTTCCAGTCTCTGCACTGCTATGCTGCTCTTACCCTTTTCTACACAGCACTGAGGAGCGGAGAACCTGTTGCCTTCAGGTAGAAAGAAGTTCTGCTTCTTAGGAATCAAACAGGAGAAAGGGACTTGGTAGTCCTGGTGGCCAGCAGGATGGCCACGAGCCAGCAATATGTTCTTGTGGCCAAGAGGGACAACAACATCCTGGGGTGGATCAGAAGTGGGGTGGTCAGCAGATCAAGAGAAGTTCTTCTCCCCCTCTACTCTGCCCTGGTGCGACCACAGCTGGAGTGTTGTGTCCAGTTCTGGGCCCCTCAGCTCCAGAAGTACACAGAGCTGCTGGGAGAGAGCCCAGCGCAGAGCCACAGGGGTGATGGAGGGAGGGGAGCATCTCCCTTATGGGGACCGGCTGAGGGAGCTGAGTCTCTTGAGCTTGGAGAAGAGTAGAATGAGGGGTGACCCCATGAGTGTTGATCAATATGTGAAGGGTGGGTGTCAGGAGGATGGAGCCAGGCTCTGCTCAGGGGCACCCAGTGACAGGACAAGGGGCAGCGGGTGTGAGCTGGAGCAGAGGAGGTTCCACATCAGTGTGAGAAGGACCTTCTTCCCAGTGAAGGTGACAGAGCCCTGGCAGGGGCTGCCCAGGGGGTTTGTGAAGTCTCCTTCTCTGGAGATGTTTCAAACCCACCTGGACTGTTCCTGTGTGACTGGATCTGGGGGATCCTGCTGTGGCAGGGGGATGGGACTGGCTGATCTTTGGAGGTCCCTTCCAAGCCCTAATGACTGGATCTAGGGGATCCTGCTGTGTTGGGGGGATTGGGCTGGGTCGTCTTTTGAGGTTCCTTCCAGTCGCCGATGGTCTGTGATTCTATGATGGCCAACCCCAGTGTGACACCAAATACATCCCTCCAGCGAAGGGGATCAGACAACACACAGGGTGCTTGGGCTTTCAGCAAGGAGCAGGGAGCCTGTGGTTGCGTTGACAGACTCGAGCCCCTTCCGGGCTTGGTGTGGCCGGGCTGGCTAGCTGGCCAGCGGCAATGCTGGCATTCCTGCCCTGGCACGGGGTGAGCACGCCACGAGTTGTGGCTCTGCTCAGCATGGTAATTCTAAGCAGCTTCTTTTTAACCGAAGGGATCAAAGTCCCTGGGTGAGAATGCGGTGAACTCGATACCGCTCCCCAAGCACAGCCAGCACCAACAATATACGGTCTGTAACCGAACCCTCGCGGGGTGTGTGAAACACAAAACCCTTTCCGTAACGCCCCCCTGCTCTCCATCCCCATGACCCCGCTCAGCCAGGGAACGGGACAGCAGAAAAACATGTCAGGCATGAGAAGCAGCAACTGGAGGGCAAACGTGACCCTCCACTGCCCGGCACTGAACTTCTGAAAGTGCGTCAAGCCAGCAGAACCAGCTGGAAGGGGAGGCCGGGGACACCTCATGGTGTGCGGGGCGGGAGGCGAGGTCTCCGCTCCTTAGAACTGGAGTGTTTTGTTTTAATCATGGGGAGAGCTGCTGGCTCGGCACTGCGAAGCACATTTGGAAACCCTGAGGAAGGAGGAATTTCTGAAAACAGCAAAGAAAACAAAAGTCAGCATCAGGGAAGGGCCAGCCAGCCTTTTTACAACGGGAAATGTGGAGGATGCTGCGAGGGGACAATTAGTGGCACTGGGAGGATGGTGCTGTTAGTGCTGGTGCTGACACCTCCTCGTTCCCAGGCTGAGATGCCAGCCAGGGCCACGCTTCGCTCCCTGCTGGCCTGGGTCACCCTGTCCTGCCCCGAGCGCAGCCCTTGAGCGGAGCGAGGCACCTCACAAGGAGCTGCTCTGTGCTTGGGATCGGGCGGCCGCCACAGCGTGGCTGCTGCGAGCCTCCTCGTGGCCACCGCGCCAGACGTTTGCTGCGTTCTGTTTCCTGGGTGGAGTAACGGCTCCATGCCAGGCCCTGCAAAGCGCTGGCTGCCCCTGCTCCACACCCCAGCGTAATGGCTTATAGCCCTTGGGGGGGATTACAGGGTACAGGATCAGGGGTTTTACACAAGCCTCTCCCCGGAGAGCCATTTGGAGCCGAGCGTGTCGCAGAGCCAATTTAGATAATGACTCTGATAAAGATAAACTGAATTGTTTGTAATAACTGATTGGGGCTGCGAGGGCCCAAATGACACAGACGAGGACCTGGGCTTGGAGGCTCAGGAGCTTCAGCCCCTGGGTGCCAGCATTCGCTCTGCTCTCCGTGGATTGTGTCTGCCATGGGTCTGGGTCGTGCAGTCACCTCCTGCAGGAGCAGTGAAGATGAAAAACCAGTCCCAGGTTCTCTGGGGCTGCGAGGTCCCAGGCTGGTGGCCTTCATGAGGGTCTCTGCAGGGAGGAGTGGTGCTCAGAGCAGGCGGAGCAGCTGATTCCCGTTTGCGGAGGAACTGAGACAAGTCACCTGAAAGCCGGGCATGGGGAAGCAAAGCCCCAACTCTGCTGCTCCTGAGGAAGTCCTGCAGCTCTTTCCGAGCCAGTGGTGAAGAGCACTGGCCTGGTAAATGTGCGGTGGCACTTTCCACAGGCAGCAGATAACTTGTTGAGTAGATTATCTCTCCTGAGATAAGACGAAATCCTCCAGACTCGGAGGAGCATCTTGCCCAGCCTATTAGGAGATGACAAGATGCAGTTTGGGCCCAGTGAGCCTCTATCAATCACAAGAGGAGGCACAGCCCTAATTATCATTTAATTGCTGCCTTCAGCTGGAGCTGCCCTTCTTCACAGCCCTGCGCATCCATTCGAGATTAGGTTGCGCTGAAATGAGGGCCGCGAAGGGCCTGGCAAAGGTGCGAAATTCCCCGGGTAACTGGATTAATGGCGGCGCTCCTGCTGCTGGGGGGTGTCTGTTCTCGGGAAGACAGAATGAGTGAGGGCCAGGGGACCTAATGGGGAATTGGTGGCGGTAGCTCTCAGCCATTTGTTCACAGCAGGGATGACACGGGGCGCGCTGGCTTGGCCGGACGCGGGAACAAAGGAGACGCTGCTCACTGACCGCCGGCTCCATGCTACTTCTGTGGAAGGCTGCTGCGAGGGCTCTGTCTGCGGTCCTGGGTGCAGAGGGTGGCTTTGAAGCCACTGGCTGTCTTGTCTGCGCCGCTCTTCTAGGGAGTTTTGGAATCACGGAACCATTCAGGTTGGAAAAGACCCCTAGGATCAGCAGGCCCAGCCAGCAACCCTACTCCACAAGGTCACCCCTAAAGTGGGTTGACGGGCAGGCTGGGGCAGCTGGGCTGTGGTCTGGGTTCCAGCAGGGCTGGCTGCTGGTCTGTTTCCTGCGCCCTGCGCAGCCGGCACGTTAGCCAGCGAATTGCAGCAGTGGAGCCGTGTTTCTCATGACAAAACTCCAGCGGCAGCCCTGCCGCTGACATTCGTCATGAAGACACTTGTCTTCGCCGCGTAACTTTGCACCATCGTATCCAGCTCCAGAGATAATTACAGGCCATTAGTGCCTGACACACAGACTTTAATAACAGAGGGAGTGTTGTGGTGATCTCTGGAAATGCATAAATAAATAGATAAACACACAAAACGGGGCTGTCTGCCTCTGAAAACGCGCTCCTGGAGCTGGTGTGGCCTGAGAAACAGGCACGGCTGGAACCGGCCATTTCGCTCTTCAGAGGGAAGACGCAGTTCTGTGAATCCATCGTTCTCCTAGGCTGCTCGGCAAGCAAATCTGCTCCTCCTGAGCAGGAACTGCGTGGCGCGAGTTTGCATGCAGGACCTGGGCCAGCCCTTCCCAGGTGTTTGGGTACCGGGACTCACGTTTTGGGAAGTGTTTCCAGAAAATAGGCATCACTGACGTGACGCTGCCCAGGGGGGTTGTGGAGTCTCCTTCTGTGGAGGTTTCAAGCCTGCCAGGACTGTTCATGTGTGACTGGATCTAGGGGATCCTGCTGTGGCAGGAGCATGGGACTGGATGACCTTCTGAGGTCCCTTCCAATCCCTAGCATCTTGTGGTTCTGTGTGATGGACTTTAAGGCAAACCTTATGAGGAGAGCTGGGGCTGTTTACTCTGAGGAAGAGGAGGCTGAGGGGAGCCCTCATCGCTCTCTACAGCTCTCTGAGAGGACACTGTAGAGATGCTAGTTCTGGGCTCTTCTCACAGGTCATTAGCTACAGAAGCAGAGGGAAGGGCTTCAGGCTCCACCAGGGGAGGGTCATACTGGCCATCAGGAGGAAATTCTTCCTGGAGAGAGTGGTCAGGCCCTGGGATGGACTGCCCAGGGTGCGGGTTGAGCCCCCATCCCTGGGTATATTTAGAAGTTGCTGAGATGCCTTTTTAGATTGCCCAGCATCACCGGACAGAGCCTGTGACCACTGTCGTGCTGTGTTTCTGCGAACGTTTCCGTGCTGACACTGCGAATAGGTGGATTTAAGCCAGTAATAGCTTTTGCAGCTTAGTTACAGGTGCGATAGGTTGAAGTTTTGTGACAAGAGGGCTGCTGTTGCTGTGTTGCTCATGTTGCAGGGTTCCTCTCTCTCTTTACACTTGGCAAACCCAAGTGAAGTGCCAAGCTTGCCGGGTACCTCCGTATCCCAGCCACTGCTCCTCGTAGCTGCTCGCTCATGGAGAGGCAGCGTCGTCCTGGCAGTGCTGAGCATGCGCAGGGCACTGGCTGGCTCCAGTTCATTCAGTTCAGCACTCCCTCTGCAGTCACTGGGGTTTGGAGGGGTCTCGTTGCATTGAGTTTTGACTGTGTGAAGCTGATCTGTGGCTCGAGAGAAGGTTCTCGGAAGGGACAGTGGTCTGAGTGCTGTCTGCCAAGCCCTGAAGGCTCTACTGTCGTGATCAGAGCAAGAAGAAGGTGAAAACACCAGGAGACTGATGATTATTTTATGTTTAATAGATCCCTTATAATTCTGTTTGCTCCTGGGAAAGGAAGCTGAGTCGGCAGTTTGCAGAGTGGGTTGTGCAGGCAGTTTGCATCCTCTGAGCTCCAACCTGCCAACCATGTCACCACCCAGAGGCAAGAGGTTAGGTCAGCCCTGCCTGAGCTGCAGGTTGTGTGGAGCCCCTTGCCTGAGTCTGGGGGCAGTGTGGCTCCCACACTCAAACTCCTTGTCTGGGGAGCTATTTAGTCCTCATAGCAGAAGGCCCTTGGAAAAAGCAAGAAGGTCATGGCTGAGCCAATCCAGCCTGGCAGAAGCACCCAAAGGTGCCTGTGTGTTCTGGCTTCTCCTGCCCCATGCCCTGCAGGAGGGGCTGGCAGAGACCTGCCCTCAGTGCTGGTCAAGGATCGCCCAGCCTGGACACAAGTGGGGAAGGTGTGCTGGGCTCTGCACCAGAGGCTGGGTTCAGCTGGAGGCACCTTCGCTCCCTCCCCTCCAGATCTGGGTCTCCCCTCTAGCACCAGCACCTTGCACAGCCCACACTGGTTCAGTGGTCAGGCTCAGCTGAGCGCCCTGGGGTTTGTCCTGATGCCATCCTATGTGTGAGCTATAGGTGCACAGACTGGGTCGAGATTTTAGGAACATTTAGGAAGCCCCCTTAGGACTTCAGGTAGAGAAGGGGTTTGTTGCAGCTCTAGCTGCAGCATCCCGAGCACCTGTGGAGCAGATGCGCTGGCAGTGAGCGCAAACGAGGCAGCACAGGCCCTCAGCACTAACTCAGGAGAGAAGTCATCTATTGTCTTTCAGTGATAAGGATTTTGAAGAGCTCTCAGCATGGATTGCAGAGGCCATCACAATAGGAAAGGAACATGGCAGATACAGAAGAAGACTGTCCTGTGCTTTCTCCCCTGTACCTTGCTCTACTGGTGCTGGCACTCGGGTACCACAGGGCTGACATGACGATGCCCAGCGGGCACGTTTGGATCTTTGTAGTGTGAAACACAGACTTTAGTGTGAAGGCCAGAGAGCGACACACATGTGGCTGGCTGGTGGGTTGACTCTCTGGGCGGGTTGTGGACCCGTTCCCTTTGCTGGCTCTGACGAGGAAGACTGCGCTTGGAGCCCAGCATGGCTGCAGTCTTGGCTTTTCCCGATGGTTCTACAGCTCCTGGAGTGTAAATCTGGGCAGTATCTTGCCGTCTGTTTGTCCGTCCATCCCTTGGGCTGCTCCACCCACTCTGGAGCTCTCAGCAACACTGGTTCATCCCTCAGGAATTCCGATGGGAATGTTTCTGTACAACCAGAGCCTTTTCGTTTCATCCAAAGCAGCCTCCTCGCCCAGAGCCTTGTTTGCTCACAACAGCTCCTCATATTTCTCCCAGATACTGAAGCGGCCGGAGCGTAGCAGGGAGCAGAGTTTACATTCCCCATGGAAGGGGGATGAGTTTCCTTACAGTCAGCTGAAGCAGCGACTTCAGGAATTGGCTCAGTCTTGAGCAGCGCAGACAGCACTGGAGAAGCGTTCTTGATTCAGACACAAAACCGTAAAAGGAAGCCTCATCACCCTCGCTTGCTGTCTCCAGGTCAACATCTCAACCTCTTGATTAGATTTGGAACCTACTAATTAGATATAATTCATTACCTGCAAAGATGAGATCAGGAATCAAGAGCCGCTTTTGAGGAGCGGGCGATCTCGCCCCTCATCCATCACGGCCGTAAGTAACCAATTTAGAGGCAGACAAATGCATAACCAGCATTATTACCTTGTCATAACTAGTTAGGGAGGAAGGCCCAGAACAGGCTGGCGTTATAGATGGCTTTTATCGCGTTACTTCATGGTTCTTTGTCAGCCCGTTTGCGTAAGATAAATGTGGGACAATAATCGGGTTCTGGAGCTGAGCCGTGGACAAGATTCCGTTAATTGCGAACCCACCTCTGCCGACAGCCCTTCCAGAGCAGGGCACAGCCCTCTGCTTGCCTTTGGGCACAGCCACTACCATTCCTCATGGAAAAGGGGACAGAGCACTCTCCGTGTTCAGGTTCGAAGGTCTAGTAGGACCGTCAAGAAATGGGAGAGAGGTGATACCTCATGCGTGCAAGCAGCGGCACCGCTCGTGTCCAGCAGTGCCTTGCGAGGAGCTGAGTGCGTGGCTGCCCCCAGTGCACTGATCTCAATGCAGTCTCCTCCACAGCTTGTGAAGAGGAGCCTTGCAGGCAGATGGAAGAGATGCTGCTGCAGCGGGAGGCTCCATAGAAGTACAGAGGAGTTCCTCAGGCTGGGTTTTGGTGAGCAAAAACGTCAGTGCTGTGCCTGCTCTGGTAGGAAGAAACACACAGTTAAATCCTCGTTGAGGCAGGACTGAATTGGGACATCAGCTTTGGAGAGTGACTGGTGCCCCCAGCTCTTACTGCAGGATGCTTCTGGGGGACCGCGCTCGTGTCCACCCTGGAGTGGAGGTGAGGAGGGTGTGAGCCCACAGCACGTGGGAAGCTGCAGTGCCACCTTCTCCTGAGGGGCTGTGGTTTTCTCTGTGACTTTAGCAAACTAGGACTTCACTGGATGTTCCAGAGAGGCCGACAGATGGGAATAGAAGGAGGTTGTTCTGGCAATGTAGACCCCACAGCACTGCCTCAGCTCCATTTAGATTAGGAGCCACTTGGAGTGTGAAGTGCTGCTTTGGCAAGCAAGACCGGGCCATGAATTGTGAGATGTTTCAATGGCCACTGGCAACAACTCTTCACATTTGGAGACTTCAAGTGTGGAGAAGATTTCCTGAAGCTTGCCAAGGGTGGCCACAACACCCAGAGCAATGGGCTGCCTGTCCTTGGGGTGAGGTAGGCAACTCAAGAGGGGGAGTTTGCTGAAGGACCAGTGTTCCCCCTTGTTAGGGGAAAGAAGTCTTCACGTGTGTTCTAGTGGCAGAACCACTCTGGTTTGTGTGCAACTGGAGCATCAAAAAGTGCAGGTTTTAGAGCAGCAGAACTGCTGCAGAGCAGCTGTGGTGAAGGAGAGGGGAGAGGGCACCTGCTCTGGGGTGTGAAGATGCAGCCGCTCGGCCTTGGTGCAGCACCGGGTGCACGCAGGAGTCAGTCACCAAGGCTGCAGGTCTGAGTACCTGCACATTTGGGGGCTTGTTGCCCCCAAGCTCCTCTGTCCCCAACCCCAGAGCTACAAGAGGACAAGGGTTTCACTTGGATCTTGGCGCAGCACAAGGGAGATCTCAGATGACAGTAACTGATCTCTCTGTACAGTGTTTTCACCAAGAAGCAGCCCAGGAGCTGTGCGCTCGGTGCCATCAGCAGGGCTCTGTGTCAGTGCATCCTGCTGTGGCTAAAACAGAGCAGTTACTGCCCAGGGCTCCTCTTGCTTTCCCTGAAGTCACCTCGAGCTGGGTGTGCTGGGCAAGCTGCAGCCTCAAGGAATATTTAGCAGGGACAGAAACACTGGCGAAGGGCAGCCTTCAGAGCTCCAATTGCGCTGCCAGCTCCTCAGAGCTGAAGCCAGAACTGGGTGAGGTAGAGGAGGTTTGTTTTCTGTTTCATGCTACTTGGGCAAACATTTGCTGCCTTCCATCGCCCTGCTCCGTTCATGGAGCCTGCTGTAGGGGCTTCTGTCCGTGTCCAGACCCTGAGCCTGCTGCAGCCTCTGGTGCCGCAACAAAAGCAGAGTAGATTCCGAGCAGATTCCCCCGCTCACGGTCCTGTGCTGGTGCCTCTGCCTGCAGCACCGCTCAGCTCGGCTCGGCTCAGCAAACAGTTGCTTCCAAACAAACGCACCCTGAGAGGCAAAGAAAGGACGCACCCGAGTTTCACACTCCAGGTTCCCTCTGAAGGGCTGATCGGCGGCAGCCTCCCCTGGTTAGGGCGGTGGAGGTGGCTGCGGCACAAAAGGCCCTGACAAACTGTTGGCACTGATATACTGGGCACAATGAACCGGCCACGCGGCACATGGTGCCTGTCTGCTCGCTGCTGGATTTAAGTCCCTTTAATTGCAGCCTCACTTATGGTGATGGAGATGGAGCCCTCAGAGGGACCATTTGAGGGACAAACAATGTAGTTGTGTGAAATTAAAAAACAGCTCAACAGAACAACTGGCAGGAAACTACTGGCTGTAGTAAATTATAGTTTAATAACAATTATCTCGATGGTGCTTGGCTTAAGGTTAAAAAAGAGTCACTTCTGGAAAATAGGATCATTGCTTGCCTGGAGTGCGGCCGCGGGGACGTCTGCGCAGGCTGGGCTGGTGGGGAGACACTCACAGCGGCATCTGGGAATAGATGGAGTCTGCTGGGATGAGAAAGCATCTCCCCCTGGGGCATGTCAATGGAAACAGGAGGTGACAATGAGCCCCAGGCCAGCTCGGCCGAATCACATGGGTCTGCTGATTCTATTGAAGGTATCACACAGCAACCTGCCCTCGGAGCAAAGCTGGCACCTGGGAGGTTTTCTGTGCAAGTGGGAGGTGCGAGACCTTTACCCTCCAGCACAGAGCTGGTGCCGTAGGCAGTGGGACGCTGGTGGTGCTAGACCCTCCTTATGTCTGTCATTTGTACCCTGGACGTTGAATGTCTTCCTCATTATTCATCCCACCACACTAGAAACAGCTGGTCTTCAAGGGAAATTACCTAATGAATCAACAATGCAGCTATTGTGCAGGCGTGACGCTTCTGATCGCCAGCAATTGCCTTCGGGAGGCTGGCCGCACTCGCCAGGGCTCTGCGAGCCACCGTCAGCTGCCTTGTCCTGGGCTGTTCTGCATAACCCACAGGGTGACACCTCAGCCCTGGGCTGCAGGGTGTTCCCTTGGCTCCTAGGCCAGTGTCTGAGGAGCCCTTTCTGTGCCAGAGAGCAGCCCTTGCGCATTGTGAGCCCGCCCCTTGAGCGCCCGATGTTGCCTTGGTCTGCACTGGTGTCACTGCCGCCTCGCAGCTCAGTGCAGATGTAGATGTTTTACTGGAGCTGTAAATGGGCTGCAGACATGAGGGTCGGGTGCTCCCTGCACTTGGCTGAGTGAGGGGTTTGCCTGTTGTTTGTGTGGTTGCACTTGAAGGAGCATCTCCTCAGAAGCCTGTGGTGTGGAGAGGAAGCCAAATGCTCCCTCCTCGCTTTCCAGAAACACCCGGCTGCACCCAACCCACGCAGAAGGGCCTGGGCTGTATGAGAAGCCCTTCGAGGACTGTTCCTGTGGCGCTTGTAGGGTGTTTTCTCACGCGGTGTGTGTTCGCCTGGTGTGTCCAGGTGTGTGGCTCCACAGGGGCTGGAAACAGCCATCCGGGCTCTCTCCCGGCTGGGTGCAAGCGGCACCGGAGCCAGCCGGTGTCTGCCGCGTGCTCCATCTCTGTGGAATTCTGCGGAACCAGTTCTTTAGCTTTAGCACCGAGAGGCTTTTCATGAGCAGCCAAGGAGCAGCAGAGGACAGCACTTTCGTTCTCTGCCAGATCTCTTGGGGGCAAATCGCATACCTGCAGCCGTGCATGGAGTGGGCTCAGGACTGGAAGGAAGTTGGTTTTCTTTTGCAAGCACTTGTGGAAGTCAGAGGCGAGATGCAGGGCAGGGGGTGCGTGTTCTAGCAGGCACACGGCGGCGCCTGCAGCTCTACAGTAACTCTTGCTCGATGGAGTTCTTTGCGCAGAGAGCTCGTACTCAGTGTCCGCACGGTGCTGCCGCTCCTGCTCAGGGCTGGACAAGCCCTTCCTGTAGTGCAGCAGGGCAGGTGAAGGTGGTGTGGGTGTCTCCTCTCCCTCAGTCGTGGGTGTGTGTTTAAATCTCTCGTGTCTGAGAACTGGAAAAGCAGCTTCGCTCAGTGGTCCCAGAGTGTTCTGAACCAGCCTCATGTCTGACAGAGCCAGAGCCCCTCTGTCCTGGCTCTTCTGGGAAGGGCAGTCCTAAGCGCCACAAGCCCAGTACTTATTGCCCCCAGCCCACCCCTCAGACTCCCTGCTGCCAGAAAGTCCCTGGGGAAGTCAAACATCCTCGGAGAGGATTGCAGGGCCGTGAGTGCACTTCAGAGAGGAGCCTGGAGGCAGGATCCTCTGGAAACACCAGCGCTGCAGCCTGAGCCCTGCTCTGCTCGCTCTGACCCCCAGCCTAGAGGGGCTCTGTGCCCTTTGAAGTCTTCCACAGCGATGGGCTCCTTTGTGAGCCGTACCCTGCGTGAGGCGCTCTCTGAGCCCTCGCTCCTCTCTGGCCAAGGCTGCCCCCTTGGACCTGGCCCCCTACTGCAGCAGTCTTCAGGTGGGATCCCCAGTCATAAACCCCGAGGTCAGGCTGCCAGGTCAGCAGAGGCTGGAGGGTGTTGAGGAAGCTGTGATGAGATGCTGTGACCTCTGAGCACAAGCTCTTGGCCTCAGCAAATGAACCATGTGTGTTCAACGTGCTGGTGGGGATGGGTTAGTGGGGGACTGACTGGTTAACCGGATGTGTCCTGCTTTTCAAACCACACTTGTACCCAGGGCCAGGCATGCTGGGCACCTGGAGGCAGGGGAGCAGCCCTGCAGCCCAAGCCTGTTGTCCTGTTGTCATCACCCCTGGAGAGGACTTTTCTCACCACCTCCTGCCTTTGTTGAGCTGCCTTTCTCCTCTGACACCCTGCCCTAGAGTAGTAGGACTTGTGGTGGTCCCTCCTGGGCACATTTCAGCTGCTCTTGACACTCAGGGCCAGTACAGGATAGGCTGCAGAGGCTGTCTGTGTCTGCTGCCGGTGCCGGAGCAAGGCACCGCTGGAAGGGCCAGAGAACATGGGTCTGTAACAGCCCCAGTGTGGCCATCCAGGGTGTTGAGAACAGCAGCGGGTGCTCCCCAGGCAGCTGCTCTTGTTGGGTTGGACAGCAGTGGCTAACTGTTTGGGGACCAGTGATTCACACAAGTACCCTTCAGCTGCAGTGCCGAGAGGACGCAACTGAGAGAAGAGGGGAAGAAGGGACTCGCAGACACGTAGCCAAAGACTGACCCTGCCTGGCTTCAGGAGGTGCTGCGTGGGCCCAGAGAGCCTAACGTGGTGTTAAGGATAACCGAGGGCCCCTGGAGCCGTTCCATCCTCCTCCCAGTTAGTGTCACGTCAGCCGGTCAGTTGCTGAAGGAGGTGCCCGCTGGGCTTCGTCCTCCTTCAGGTGGTCGGGATTCAGCTGGAGCAGACAAAGGTGCCGTGTCGCTGTCCTCACCAGCCGTCTGATGAAGACGCTCCGCTCAGCCTCACGCAGCCCTAATGCGGCTCTGCCTCCCCAACCTGGCTCCGCAGCGCAGGGCCCGTTGGGTTTCCATGGCGATGGCCGCGAATTCCTCCCCAGCTCTTCAAAGTGAAGGACGTATTTGTTTTGCTGCGCAGCTCGGGCGCACAAAAGCTCCCTCTCCTCTCCCACCTAACACCTGCTAATCTGCGCTCGGCGCCTTTGAAGCCTCCTGCTGATCAGAAATTCAAATAGGTCTCTGCCTGCTAATCTCCGCGCGGATCTGGGGCTTGTGGCTTTCGCGTCCTGGCTGCCAAAACTGTTTTCTTTATAAATCGCCAGAAACATCGGTCCTGGCCGCTCTCGGCGGGAGGATGAGCCGATAGGGAAATCAGGCTGTCAGCAGGCTGGATGTGATTGTCTCGAGGTGCCACATCCTGGGCTATCAGATCGGGCTTTGTGGTCGTCTGCTTGCTCTTGCTGGAAAAAAGGAGAAAGGAGAGAGGGTGAAATCGAGGGGGAAGGGCTTCGTCCCCTCCTGTT
Source organism: Rhinopomastus cyanomelas (assembly GCA_013400115.1). Taxonomy (NCBI): domain Eukaryota; kingdom Metazoa; phylum Chordata; class Aves; order Bucerotiformes; family Rhinopomastidae; genus Rhinopomastus; species Rhinopomastus cyanomelas. The sequence continues at coordinate 1,296,039 of VXBP01008118.1, forward strand.
CCGCACGGCTCGGTGCGGGGAAGGGCAGACCCAGCACTGCACTCGCAGCCTGCGCTTCACCCCACAGCCAGGGCCACTCTGTCCACGCTGCTGCCATCCTGGGCGGCCACTGCGCCAGATGGGGCTGTAGGGGCTGTGTGGGGATGCTCTGCCCATCGGGTCTGCCTGGGCCGCCCCTGGAAACCCCTCTTGCTCGGCACAGGGAACCTGCCTGGCCAGGGCAGTGGCTCCCAAAGCTGCCCAGGGTGCTGGTGCTGCCTGAGCTGTGGGGCGATGCGTCCATCAGAGAGGCTGTGACGGTCTGACGTCCACTCGGCCTGGGTGTAGAGCTGCTTCACGGCACTCAGTGGTGTCGCTGGTTACGGCAGCAGTGAAGGGCTCGGGTGGTTTGCCCTTGGGATTCAAGATCTGTCTGTTCCAGAACCCCCTTGTCCTAGTCCAGCCCGAATCGCACCCTCTGCTCGTTTCCCAGGGCTCATGTCTCAGCAACACTCGTGTGATGATCCAGTGTCGGCTGTGGCCGTGTTCAGCGTGCCGGTCCTCCCCTGTGCCACAGAGGTTTGCAGCAGAAGGGTTCGGGTATCACTGTGTCACCACAGCTTGGACACAGCTAGACCACCAAGACCTGGTGATTTTGAATCAGCTGCTCCTCGCAGAGCTTTGTTTTTCTTAAATTCATCCCTTTTTATTCCACTGCGTCAAGAAGACGCAACCCCTTCCCAGTTAATTTCTTAGTTAAGACTTCAGTGAACATTCCCCACTGTCCTTGGAGGAGGTGGACAGTTTGCTCCCTTCTGCAAGGCATGGTGACGCATTCCACACTCCCTGAGCTCTGTGAGGAGCCAGAGTCATCCCTGTCCCCAGCCCTGTGCCCCCAGCTGCCCAGCTGGCTCTGGTGCTCTGCTCAGCGACCTCTGTCTGGGCAGAGCCGTGCAGCCCTTCCTCCGTGCTCTGAATCTCGTACAGCCTGAAGGCTCAGGGCAGGATTTGCGAAGCTCGTGGTGCGTTTCGGGGTGGAACGCGTAGTGCTCAATGCTTCAGACAGGATTGCTAGCTAAAAGGACAAGAGGGGTTTTCTGTTCGCTGCATGCTGCTGCTGCTGCTCGGCCTCTGCTCAGAGACTCCTCCTTTCTGGAGGAGGCTGAGGGGCTCTGGTTCCTGCAAGCAGATGCCATAACCCTGTGGCCCAGATGTGCAGTGGTTTCCTTAGGCCCTGTTGTCCACATACACGTTGAGAGAGGTTGGCAGAGGTCTGGGGAAGCTCCTTGGCTCACAGCAGCTGCAGGCAAGATGCCTTTGTGCCTCACTCTGTTGCTGGATCCACACTGGACAGATCTGTCCCGTCGCCTTTCCAGGTAGGGTGACCTCTGCCTTTGAAGTCGTACGTCCGCAGCTGGCAGAGCTGACTAATGCATCAGTGTCAGGAGTTTACCAAGGCAGAGCGGCAAGTGAAGGGAGGCTGCAGCATGAACCTGAGCCTAGCTCTGCTCCTTTGCTGGGTTGCGTGTCTGTAAGGGAGAGATGGCAACCCCGCACTGGCTGCAAACAGCCTTCGGGGCTGGTGCCAGAAGTTTGCTCAAAGCTGGTGCAAAGTCAGAGCTGGGATCTTGAGGGCAGCACTGGTTTTCCCTCTGCTGCTGCCCTGCCCTGAGTTTTCCAGTAGCTGAGGGGGTGCCCAGGGTCCCTTCTGCCTCCTGCGTGGAGGAGTGGGTCAGGGAGGGCTTTTGTCCTTTGGAGTGGGTGGTGGCTGATGTCTGGTCAGCAGGGATCTGCTGGAGGCCGCGTGTTTGCTCTCTCTGTGTCTGAAGCTCTGCAGTCTGGCCTGCGTGGCTTTAGAACAACATGACTTGGACTGAAGGACTGCACCCAGGCAACAAGGGGCCTTGTGCTTTGGCGAAGGGCTTTTTCCCTACGCAGAGGGCTGCTCCATGAATGGTGACATCTGCAGCCCAACGTGCAGAGCGCCCTGTCCCCTTGCAGCTGGGCCAGGTCCCTACCATGGTAACCAGAGCAACCAGAGCAACGGCCCCCTCACCTTAAACATTCTGACACAGGGCAGAGACCTTCTGCTTTCTGTGCTCTCATCTGACGGGGCGGGACGCTGCCACAGGGAGGCTTATGCAGTGCTCAGCATAGGAAGTACTGGCGCTTGGCTCTGAGTCATCAACAAGATTTCCAGCCTCAGAAATCACAGGGAGTCAATTTTTTTTGATGAGACTTGTGCTTGGCTGAGGAGAGCTGACTACACATACCTTTCTCCTCTCCAACAATCTTAGTGACTACTCTAACAGTGGACAGTGACGGGTTGTATCTGCCAGCAGCTACTCACAGCTTTGGCAGAGGTCCTCCTGCAAAGAACCGTGTCCAGTGCTGGGCCCCTTGGCTCCAGAAGGACACGGAGCTGCTGGAGAGAGCCCAGCGCAGAGCCACAGGGATGATGGAGGAAGAGGAACATCTCCCTGCTGGGGAAAGGCTGAGGGAGTTGGGGCTCTTAAGCTGGGGAAAAGGAGCCTGAGGGGTGACCCCATGGATGTTGATCAATATGTGAAGGGCAGGAGGATGGAGCCAGGCCCTGCTCAGGGGCACCCAGTGACAGGACAAGGGGTACGGGGTGTGATCTGGAGCAGAGGAGGTTCCATATCAATGTGAGAAGGACCTTCTTCCCAGTAAGGGTGGCAGAGCCCTGGCAGGGGCTGCCCAGGGGGGCTGTGGAGTCTCCTCTGGAGAGGTTTCAAGCCTGTCTGGGTGTGTTCCTGTGTGACTGGATCTAGCTGATCCTGCTGCGGCAGGGAGTTGGACTGGGTGATCTCTCACGGTTCCTTCCAACCCCTGATGCCCTGTGATTCTGCGACTGTACTGCAGGGGTTTGACACCGAGTGCTAGCTCTAGTGCAAGGGCAGAAGCAGCAACTGCTCCTGCTCCCTCCAGAGCCCCAGCAGGCACCTCAGTGTCTCCATGTTCGCACACAGCAGCTAAAGCACCTGTGTCATTGTACAAAGGTCCAAGGGCAGCTGAGTGACGTTTACAAAGCCTTGGTGAGGGTGTGTAACCCTTGTGTAAACCCTGCCTTGGAGCCTTGAAACACAGAGCTTAGAGCCCTGAGTGATGGAGGAGTTTAAGATGTGACTTCCAAGGAACCTCCTGCCAGACTTTCCTCCCTCTGCAAGGCAAGAGGGCCCAAGAGCAAATGTGTTCTACTCTTGGGACCCACTGCAGAGCTCTGCTCTCTGTGTACTCCCACAGTGAGTGTCCCCCCAGCTGCCTCACTGGGATCTAGGAGGCGCAATGTGCTCCTCTCCACTGCAGCCAACGGGTCCGGAGGCTCTTGCTCAAAGCTTGGTGCTTCAATTTAAAAAAACGTCATTCCTGGCCTGTTTTGGTCACAAAAGGTTGATCTGAGCAGAGCGATTGGACCCTCACAGTGGAGTAGTGACAACAGCAGCCTCTTAGTGCCTCCCGCTGTGTGTTGTGCAGCAGAGCTGTAACCGGGCTCCCCAGAGGACACGGTGGAAGAAGTTCGTGCGCTGCAGGGGCTTTTGCGATGGCCTCCCCTGCTACCTATTGCTGGCTAGGGCTCAGTCGTGATGCGGTGGTGGTCCCACCCGTGCTGTATTGATGCCAGTGGGAACAAGGGGCACTCGGCGCTGCACATGATCAGCCCCTTCCCGTCGCCGCCTCGCTGCTCATTACAGACTACGAACCGTAGGACTGAGCGCTCCTTGATTTTCTTATTCAGACTCATTTCGAGCTCCGGCTCAGACTGGAGATTTGCTGAGTAAATAGTCTCAACAATAATCTCAGCCTGATTCCAACTAATTAAATCCTGTACAAACATCCCTCTCTGGGCCAATATAGCGCAAGACAACGAAAACACAGAGCCCCAGACATAGCTCTCCTCCAGGTTTCGCCCGGCCCTTTAATCCTGTATCTTTTGAAAGACAGTAGCGGCCATGAGATGCGGGGTCAGCCTTCCTGCCCCCAGCATCAAGCAGTGGAATTTTTCAATAACGAACAGCTGGGTCACCAGCGACACAAAAGCTGCTGCAATATCCTGTAGGCTTACGGGGCACAGCAGAAATCCCAAAGCAAATCACGCCGTACACAGAGAGGGACCGTCCTTTTCTATTAAGGAGGCCACTTCAAACCCGTCTCGACACCACCTTTTCTGCAGCTTTTTGGAGGCGAGATTATCCCCTGCGTGTATTTGATCGCCCTTTCGGGGGCGCCGCCGATTGCCTTTTGAGGGTCAGTTGAGGGAGTTAAAGGACGCACAGCGAGGGCGATGGAGAACGAGGGCTCCTAGGATCGGGGCCGTGGCCGTGTGCCTGCGGCCAGGGGGTGTTTGCCAGTGACCAGTGGGACCCGGGTCGGTAGTAACTCTGTCCTGGACCCGCCGGTTTGCACTGCTGGAGCTGCACTGGTTGTACCGACCCAGGGTTAGGTTGTACACAGCTGTGGTTGCTCTACCCCAGGCTCCGTCACCGGTGCTCGTGCAGGGTCGGGCGGTTGCTTTGAGTTTTACGAAGCCTGGTGGAACTTTGCAGGGAAAGGGGAGGCTCCCTCGGAGAGGTTTCCCTGAGCACCCAGCTGTGCAAGGAGTGCAGCGGGGCAGCAGGACCCGAACGCTGCCACCGCATGGCTTGGTCAAGGTACCGCCAAGGCAGCCAGAGCCGGGCGCAGGAGATTGCTGATTGAAAGCAGTTTGTGTCAGGGAAGTCACCGCTCACACCGTGTGGAACATCTGACAGTGATTACCTGGGGCTAGCGCTCGGATTTTCCTCGAGAAACAATGGTGGAGCGTATCTGCACAAGTATGAAACACTTTATGTCCGGGGCCTGGGACCCCTCATCCAAATTGGCTTGGAAGGAGCAGACACACGAAGTCTAACTAGTAGGTTATTAAGAAAACAAACCTGGTGCCCAAGAATTTACAACCAGTTATATGGGAGGTATCCTGCCCTCCCTCCCTTTCCCAGGGCTTTCATTTGCTAAGCACGTGCTGTAAAGATGTCACGTTTGCAGCGGGGGACACGGTGGGATGTCTCGGACAAGTGGTTTTAGGTTGCATACCTGCAGCAGATGCACCTCCCGGGCCAGGCTGTGCCGGGGCAGAGGTGCCCAGAACTGCAGCAGACGTGGCCTTCGGGAGGAGGGGGTTTGTCTCCGGTTGTCTGGGTTGTTGTCAGAGCTGGTGAGTTTGTGACAGGAAGACGAGACAAAAGTGTTTTCTCCAGGGTGGCAGCCTCTTCAGCCTGGTTATGGCTTTCAGAGGTGGGAGAAACATGGCTTAGATTGGGCGGGCCACACTACTGGGTCTGGGGGGCACCGAAGGGAAGAACCTGGCGGTTCATCCAGCCTGTGGGGTTGGGTGGCTGCAAACAACCTGTGTACGAATGGATAATCGTTAGGAGTTCCCTCAGAAGCATCTCTTGTTCGTTTGCCTTTGGGTCAGGAGGTGCAGTTCGATGGTCACTGCTCCTCAGCACTCAAATCCACGTCTGGACAGGGCAGGGAGAACGCGCAGGGCAGAAGACTCTGAGCTCAGCATCTCAGTCTGCCTTTAATTATGGATTTCCCTATTATCTTGTGACGGGAGCAGGCAGAGGTCTGAGATAAACCACTGCGGTGCTACGAGCCAAATCGGAATCCCGGTCTCAGAGTGTGGAGGTTTTGTACTGCCTGCTTGTGTCTCGCGGCCATTGAAAGGCTTTGGGAGGAATTAATCTCCTGTGGGCAGCTGGAAGAGCTCTGCTCCTCAGCTGGGCTCGTGGATCCCTGACTTGCTGCAGTGCCTCTGCCGGGCAGGGTCAGGCTGCTTGCAGCTCCTCCAGAGCAGAAGGACACTGAGGGTCAGTGCTCAGGAGGTGGGAGCAGCCCTCCAGCAGGGCTGAGAGCTCATCCGTGATTCAGTCCAAGCTCCCCTGATCTGCATAGTGCTGCCTCTAGTAAAATGTTAATGGTGTCTTCACCTTCGGTTCATTTACAGGTCACAAAAGTTAAACTGGAAAATCCTGCATCCAGTGAGCGCAGGAGGCTCCTTCGGCTGCTTTTGTTTGTCATTTTCACACTCACAGGTTGTCTCTGGAGTCGCCGCTGGGTAAAAGGCTGCTCAAAGCTGCCCAGAGTTTGGTCTTTTTACAGGAGAGAGGCGCCAGCCCTGTGGAATTCCGAGGGCTGCTGCGGGTCAGCTGGAGGATGGACTCGGAGGACGTGGTGTGTAGCTTCATGGGGTGGCAGGGACGGACCAGCTACGAGGAGTGACGGCTTTAAGGGAGTCGTGTTCTTGCAGTTGGGCTCAGCTGCAGTGATTAGGGCTTGAAGCTTTGCCAAGAGTCCGCTCTTAACCAGGAGATCGTTACTGCAATTAGGGGATAGTCCCAGCCAACAGACCCTGTGAAATGTCAACTACCGACGTGTGGGGGGAGCACAGGGCTCGGTGGGGCTTCTGGGCTAGGGGGTCGGCGCCAGAGGAGAGGTCTCTTCTGTTCCTGCTCTTTGGGAGCTGACACCCCAGGTCAGTGGGGCTTCTGGGCTGGGGGCTCAGTGCCAGAGGAGAGGCCTATTCTAGACTATTCCAGGTGTGTTCTGCTCCTGATTTTTGGGAGCTGACGCCCCAGATCAGCCTGTGCACTGAGCAAGAGAACGGCAGGATCTGTGACCCTGCTCAGGGTGGCCGTCAGTGGGGCTCAGCTGTGGCTCAGCAGAGGGAAGCAAATGCTCCTGGGAGATGCTCTTTTCTTGCCACAAAACAGCCTCAAGATGAGGAGCGAGAAGGAGGTTCCCTCAGCATGTTCAGATGTCCAAAGCAAGAAGCAAACACCACCAGCAGCTGCTGTGTCTTCAAGTGAATGCTCAGGGATCTTTAACCCATCAGCCCCACTTGTTGCCACACAGGTGTCTCCAAGCTGCCAACAACTGTTATTGGGTAGCCCCCTTTCAGTCCCTCACAACATGGTGGCTCCTCTGAGATCCCTCTCTGATCTTCACTGCTCTTTCTGTCTGTGCAGAGGAGGCGCTTAGACCAGGAACATGGGGGTCACCCCCACCAGAAGTCTCTGAGCCTTTCTGAATGTTATTTCCCTCCCCTGTGAGCACAGATGGTGCAGGGGCCAGAGCAGGAGGTGTGATGGATCGCCCCGACTCAGAGGCACTGGAGGTGCCGCTCTCCAGCTGAGGGGAGAACCAGCAGCCGTGCACAGAGCTGCCAAGAGCTGCAGACACAGGGGCAGCCTGCTCAGAGCCAGCCCTGCCCCGTCCCTTTCCTCGCTGCTGTCAAGTTTCATTTATTTCTTGGTCAGCAGACACGAGCTGGAGCTGCTGAAGGTGCAGATCTCTCTCACCTGCCAGCTGTCTGCAGCTGGCGCAGCCTGCCAAGGGCCTTTCAAAGCCTTGTCACACCCCTGGGAAACGCAGGTGTCCCCAGGTGCTGGGTGAGACAGGTTCTGTCACCGGCAGCCCCTCTCAGAGCTGTTGGTGGAGCAGGACAGATGCAGAGCTCTGTGGGGACTCCTGGGGTCCTACAGGGCTCCATGGGTGCTGTCTGGAGGTGATGGAAACTTGAGCCACGAGTAAATTACTTCTGTGCCTGGTTTTTGAGGGCTGGGACAGCACAGGCAGGGCTCTGCGACCCTACAGTGAGCCAGAGGGGTGCAGGAAGAGAAGAGGTGGCAAAGAACTGAAGTCTGGGGCAGTGCTGTGGGATGTCTCACCCCGGTCTTTTGCAGACAGGTAGTTCCCGGTGCCTGCACTCTTGAAGGACCATTAGGATCCGATCACTTGTCTTTTTGTGCTGTTATTGTTGTGTTTGGGTTCAGCAGCTCCTCAGTGTGAGAGAGCCCCCAGCCTGGGCCAGCACGGGTGGTTCCAGAGTGACTGGTGGAGCTGGAGCCGGTCTCGTTCTCAAACAAAGAGCCTGTGTGTCACCTTTGTTTCCTATGGAGCAGCCAGTCCAGCTTCGCTCTGAGACAAAGGGTGGTGGGAGCTGTCACAGGCAGTGGTTCAATGCTCTTTATCCCAGAGAAGCCTCCTGCACAGTGCCAGTGCGAAACCCACTGTGGCCAGGGGACACGAAACAGCAGCCCTTGTGTGGGGGTTAGAGCTGCTGGCTGCCATCAGCTGCCGGCTGTTTTGTTGGGAAATAATGCTTTTCCCCAGTTTCCTGAGGGGCTGAAAGCCAGGCGAGAAGCAAGGGACAGCGATGAAATCCAGAAGAATTACCTCTGTGTACTCTGCTGGGGGAGAGCAAACAGGTCCCTCTGTGCCGCCCAGGTACAAGCGGCACTGTTTGGACAGCTGCAGTGCCCACTGGAAGGTGCTGCCTGGTGGTGGCTCGGCGCTGGTGCCGTGGCTCCGTTGGCGGTTTGCGCACACCCTACATCTCTATGGAGAGGGCTGCGGCAGTGCACCCCGCGCAGCGGAGAGGGGGATTTTGTGGTGCCAACCACCTCCTAATGCAAAACACACCCCCATGAGGATTCCTGCCAGCGCTGCATTTGCTGCTGCAATAACCGTAAAGGTCGCCTTGGATCACGCTTGCAAAAGGTCAGGGCGCCGGCGGAGATAGCAGCCTGTGCACACACAGCGCAGCGTGGTGGGTGCGTTGAAGCCCCGTCTGCAGCCGCAGCTGAAAGCCGTCAGGATTAGACGTGGAAAAGTTTCTTCCCTTTTGTCTGGTTCTGTGGTGGGAGAGGGATTGTTTCTGTAGACAGGAGCGTCTCTGTGCCTGGCAAGAGCGGCCCAACAGGCAGAAGGATCTGTGTAGGCGCAGTCCGGGAGCTGCTCTGGTGTTGCTGTGTTTTGGGGTGCACTGGGACAAATGGACAGGTTCCTGTGCAACTGGATCCAGGGGATCCTGCTGTGGCAGGGGGATTGGACTGGGTGATCTTCTGAGGTCCCTTCCAGTCCCTGATGCCCTGGTATTGTGTGAATGCTGGCCCTTGCCATGGCCGTGCTGGCCTTCCCAGGATGCAGAAAGGTGTGTTGAATGCTGCGTCCCCAGCTGTTCTCAGCCAGAGGGGCTGAGGCGTCGCAGTTCTGTTCTTGGGATTGCGGCTTTCGTGCTTTAAGAAAGTGTAGTCCTGGAGAGGTCCCCGCAACCGAGATGTCCCAGGAGGAATCAGCACTGCTGTACCCACAGTCTGTCTCTCCCAGGAGAAGGGCTGTGGGGCTGACGCCCCCACAGTTGTTATGGATCTGCATGGTTCTGAATAGTTCTGCTGGTAACTGTGACCTGTGGCACAGCCCAGAGACACCCATGAAGTCTGCGCTGCTCATCCTTGCGCAGAGGGTTGGTGAGGACCTTTGCCCAATGACTTAGGTGCTGCTAGAAGCAAAGCGCCTCCTCCTTTCTCAGATCGCCTGGCAGCAGCTAAGGGACATGAGAACTGTCATTCGTCTTTGACAGCGACACCTGTCAGGGGCTCCAAACGCTCCAGTGAGAGAAGCAGCCAATATCCAAAGCGGGTGTCTGCCCTTATACTGATCACGTTCTCTGTCAGCCCCTAATTCCATCACAGTTAACCCTGTGACATGAGGTGCAGTGTAGAGCCACAGCTGACAGCAGTTACTGTGGCTGCCTGAGTCCCGCCAGGGTTTTCCCGAGCACATGGGAGCATTCGGCGCTGCTCACTGTGCGCCTCTGAGGGATGCGGAGCCACCAGCGTCCTCGGACACGAATGGGCTTTTCATGTCATGGGTTTCATTTCTGGGGCTGGACAAGGCTCCCGAACACGAGGGATCAATGGTCACGGCTGGCCGTGAGCAGAGCGCAGCTGGCGCTCGGTGCTGCTGCTTGAACCAGCTGCTGAAAGTGAAGTGTGGGATCGGGGAGAGGTCTCCAAATATTTGACAGAGGGCCACCAGCAACTCTCAGAGCTGTTCCCATTCCTGGGCTGCCAGCAGCATCTGGTGAACTTTCCCAGAGCATTGCTGCTGGCTGCGGCCCGGCTTCCGCAGGGCTCTCCTAGCCCCCCTGTTCTGTCTGGGGTTTACCTTTGCCTCTGGGTCGGTGGGTGCTGCTAAGCGAAGAGCAGTAGCTGCGTCTCTGGCATGTTTGGGGCACCGGCTGCTAGACACACCCTTCACACGAGCCTTGGGGGCTCAAGTGCCGGCTGGGGCTGCTGCCGCGGGCACCCACTTCATGCTTGTCTGTAACAAAAGACAGCAGAGTCTCCAAGGAGGCAGCACCCAGCGCCGAGTGCCAAGGTGAAGGGAGTGAGAGAGCGGCTCTTTGTCAGGGCGGGCGCCTTTAATATTAAATATGAACATCCTTAATACTAGTAAAGGGCACTGGGATGGGCTGCAAGGCAGCCAAAAGCCCGAGCAGAGGCCCAGGTCTGGCACACCGTGGCACAGGCCTGGGAGGCAGCATGGGCACCAGCCAGCCTTGGCGGCGAGGAGCTGCTCTGGCCACATCTGCTGGCCTGGCCACACTCTGCTGGCCTCCCCTCAACCACCATCAGCCTGCTGGCAGGCCCAGCCAGGTGGGGGCTGGGTGCTGGTGTCAGAGCATCACCCCAGGCTCCCCTGGGTCTGGGTGCCCATGCTGACCACTGTGCTGGTGCCCGCGAGGTGATGGTGATGCAGGGCAGTGGCACCCAGGATGGTACTGGCGTCCGCACAGCGTCGTGCTGCAGGGGAGAGCTTTTTCCTCGCCCTTCTGCTGGCAGCGTTGACACAGATCAGCTTCCTGTCTCAACTTTACAAGGTGCCTAGCTGCAATATTGATGGACGGGGGCCTCCGAGTGACTAATTAGCATGCAGGATACCTCCAAAGGGTTAACACGGGATCTTTTTAATTGTCAGAAGAGTTTCAGGCTATTAGTGTTGGCATATTCTTCAATAATCTGTTTTATTTTTACCTGCTGGGAGCTTAATTAAAAAACAAAGAGGCTCAATTTAAAGCCCATTACTATGCTAATTCTGTAAGAACTGGGCGGTGATTAAGCAGCTCTAAAAAGAGGAGTTTAGTTTGCTCTGGGGAGCGGGTCGGAGGCAGGTTTTATTTCGTTTCATTAGCTAGCTACAATTATTTATAAACTAAATGGAAATGATATTAAAGAGTAATGAAAAAAGCCGGCGCCGATGTATTATTGAAGAGCAGAACTTTCTGTAATTTAGCGCCGAGTGCACGGAGCCTTTATTACTGCAACTTGCACTTACCGCAGCCAAATGCACTTGTTAAATATAAGAGGCTTCTTGAACCAGCCCGTAAATCCGGAGCTGTCGGCTTTGCCTCTTCTAGAGGTCGCCGCGGCGAGTTTGCAGAGATATCAGCAGGGCAGTAGCGATGAGCTCTTCTTAAAAAGCGTTTATGAGCCTTTATGCGGGAGAAGCCCCTGCATAAAGCAGAGCAAAGGCAGAGGCGTTGGGCTGCGATGCGCCGTGTGCAGGGCTGCACAGCAGCGGGACTGCCAGCTCGCTGCTCCCCTTCAGCCGCCTCACCAGCCCAGAGCAGTCTGCGCCGGGCCATCGGTGCCCGGGCTGTGCCTGGGACACACAGGGGCAGGACGCGGGCAGGTGCCGGCGCAGCGAGGGCTGGACGTGTCCCTGAGATGCAGTCTAGGAAAGTCTGGCCGCCGGGTTGCACGATGGGTCACGCGATGGGCTCTGGGAGGACGGTGCCGTGGACACAGGGAGCGGTTCTGTGGGTGGCGGGAGCCAGCCGGGTTGGCAGGAGCACAGGAGTGGTCTCCAGGCATAGGCAGTAGCTCTGAACCCTCAGAACAAGGACGTCTGTCTGCGGTACCTGTGAGGATGTGGGAAGGGAAACCCACCCTGTGTCTGCCAGCAGAACTAGTTGCACTGGTGTGCGTCTCCTCAGCCCCCGGAGGAGGAGGCGATGCTGAGCCTGCGCTTAGAGGAGGCACTTTGGGCCCTTCTACAGAGCTAACACTTCCCTACAAGATGTACAGAAAATCCCAAATGGCCTGCAACATCATGGAAGGCACAATCATTCTTTGGGTTAACATGTCCTCTTGGGCTACATTTTTGTCCACTGTGTTCTGTCTTCAACAGTAGTTTTTTATCATCTGGAGCTGAAGAAAGATGTCGAGAATTGATTTAAAACCGTTGTGATTTTACACTTTCGGGCCCGAGGTGAAAAGATTCTGCTTTGTGTAGTAGCCCTCAGATTCAGGGGATGGAGCACTGCTAACACTGCTGCAGCTAGCCCCTGCCACAACCTAACTGATGAAAGATAGTTTTTAAGAGTATTACTTAAGGAGATGGATTGTTTCTCTCCATTTCAAAACGGCAGTTCCTCCTTAGAAAAACCAGATCAGGATAGGAAGCAGTAGTAGCTTCCTTTCTACCTATGGTTGGTTGTACCTCATTAAAAGATATGTGCAACAAATATTCTTTCATGAGATTATCTGATATTAGAAGAGATTCCCACTTCTTCCCAGTGAGGGTGACAGAGCACTGGAACAGGCTGCCCAGGTTGGTTGTGAAGTCTCCTTCTCTGGAGATGTTTAAGACCCACCTGGATGTGTTCCTGTGTGACTTGGTCTAGGTGATCCTGCTGTGGCGGGGGGATTGGACTAAATGATCTTTTGAGGTCCCTTCCTACCCCTAACGATTCTATGATTCTATGAGTCTGTGTGGCTGTTCCTGCTGGGGTGGCAGGAATGCGATGGCACGGGCAGGGCCAGGACTATGCAGGGCACAGCTGGGAGGGTGCCCAGAGGCAACTGAGGCAGCCTCAGTGGCTGCAGCCACAAGGTGGGTCCCACGGGAGCCCCCATCACACTCGCTCCGTGCTACGTCTCCCCATGCCGACGTTGTCCAAACAGAGGCTCTGCAGTGCAAAGAGGACCAGCGGGGCCATGTGAGAAAACCCCGCCGCTGGCGCATTTGTTTGCTTGAGACCTCCTCTAGTGCCAGGGCAGCAGGACCTGGGCTATTCCACTCCGCGGAACAGAAAAGAGTTGGCAAAGTGGCTTGTGTCCCTGGGGCAGGACTGCGCTGCTTCCTTCTGGTGACCGGGAACCCCTTCCCAGTCCCCATCCCAGAGCAGATGTTTTCCTCACAGAACCCGCCAGTAACCAGACACCCCTGAGCCTGGTCCTGAGGGCTAGGCTTTCCAGGGGTCTGACTACGAGAGGATCTGTAGCTGCGGAGACGTATTTCAAGACAGACTGACCTGCTGCTGTTGGTCCTCAGACTTGGTTTTAGTTAAAATCTTGATCTTGCGGCCGTTTCACCTTTACCAAGACAACAGCTTTATCCTTTCCACACCAGAATGGCTGGTGGGACATCTCTAATTTGGGTGCTTGTTGCAGCCAGTAAAGCAATTCCTGATGAAGCAGTAAGTTACAGGAAGGGTCAAGACAAGGGTTAAAGCTGCTCAGGGAGCCCTGCACACCTGAGACTCCAGTATCTGTAGAAACCATTGGGGCTTCTGCCGCCAGGGTGTCCTGTGTGGATCCTGAGTTTGTGCAGAGGTGCAGTAACCCAGAGCTGCCCTGCCTCTGTGAAATCAGAGTTCCCCATCTCCTTCCACAGTCCCGCTGGGGAGAAGAGCCAGATGCTGCAAATGCGCTGCTCCTGCGGGTGAACTCGGAGCTGAGCCCAGCCACAGGGCTGCCTCCAGAGAAAAAGGTCAGGCGGCAGAAGAGCTTCAAACGCTCTCTGGGTTCTAAAGGCAAAGTGGGCTATCCAGGGTCCCGAGGTCTTAAACATCCCTTGGCCTTCTCTTGACCCTGTGTACACCTTGCATTCTTCCCCTAATGAGTGGCACTCAGGGGGTGAGTGCCTGCGGGCGTGCTGCAGTGGTAGCCACTCGCCATCAAAGCCCCTGTTTACAGCTGGTTTGAGTTGGGTGCCAATAAACAGTCTTCTTTTTGTCTCAGAGTAAAAAGCAGCTTAAGCCCCTAATGATAAGGATTTGGTGCTTTGTGGAGGGAAGATTCAGTGGGGTTGGGACAGGCAGCCCCTCAGCTTAGCAAGTCAGAGCACTTTATACTCCCAGCTAAACCGCTTTTACCTCCTCAAGCCAGCGGGCTATAGATCCTTATCATGGTGGCAGGAGCGATGGGGGTAACATCTTTAGTTGGGAATCGTCGGCAACACGCCGAGAGAGCTTAAGATGTTGTCACACTTTAACTGGGCCCTAATCTGCTCAAAGGCAGTTCATACTTTCTAACTGCACCAGCAGGTAGCGAGAGGGACTCAAAGACCATCAGGGTGAAATAGCTCCGCTCGCCTTTGGAGAGTTTATGACTTTCATAAGGCGGCTACAAAGGCGCTGCAGCGGCGGCTGTTATTGTCTAAATGAAGAGCTCGTGCTCGCCTAGCCATCCTTCAGTAACTTGTGCACCCCAGCTCCTGCGTCTCCTGCCTGCTCGGTACAAAGCTGGAGTCACAGGACGTTAGGGATTGGAAGGGACTTCCAAAGATCACCCAGCCCGAACACCCGCCACAGCAGAGCAGATCCGCAGTACTTCCGTGCCTGTTGCCAGTGAAATGAGAGCAGGAGGGATGTGCGGACCAGTGGCACCCCGCACCGGACGTGTCCACTGCCCCAGGCAGGTAGCACCCGCACGCAGGAGCTGCAGCGTCACGGCTGCTCTGTGAATTGCGAGGGGTCAGTGTGAGAGTGAAAAGGAGACCGCTTCTCCTTCCAACAGCATGTTGGGATGCTGCTAGAACCACTAACGTCAGAGCTGTGGTGCTGTGAGGATGCAGGAGAGAGAAAATAGCTTTAACATCAGATTCTCAGTGGAGCCGACCGGTCACCTCTGGGCAAGGACCCAGGCTCATTCCTGATGGTGTCAGGGCAGCCCTTTACTTTCCTGACTTGGAGCAAAGCTGACACAGCTTCTCCTCCCTGAGTCCATCTGCCAGAAATAAAGCAGCAGCTTCAGAGTCCCTCGTGAGCAGGAATTCTTCACCCCCTGTCAGCATCTTCTCGTGAAGAGAGCTCTGCCCTTTTCATGGCAGGGACAGAGCAGCCAGAGCAGGAGGTTTTTGTCCAGATATTCACAGGAGCTCCTAGTTTTTGGAAGCAGTTGTGGAAACCTCGTGAGTCCAAGGGATATGTCTGTGCTCTCGCAGAACAATCCTGAGCCCTTCAGATGTTCTTGCCGGAAGGAAGGAAGGAAGGAAGGAATGCTGGGCTGGTACCATGGGGAGGGAGGAGAGGATTTTCTTCCCCCTTTGGAACAGGCACCCCCTTCTCACTCCCCGTGCTTGCCCACAGCGCCATAGCCAAGGAGCGTTTTGCGACTCTGCCCTACTTACAGGTTTTCGTTTAGCTAAAAGAAATGCTTCAGCAGTTAATAAAATGTTTAGAGCAGCCTCTCAGTCCTGTGAGCTTAAGGGAATAATCCTGTTTGCATCCCAAACAGTGCTGCTGGTGTCTAATGGGATTGTGTTTCCGCACATGCGGAGGTGTCCGGTGTGATGGCTGCTTATCTGCTGGAGACCCTGCTCTCGTGTTCTGGGCAGGAGGAGGCCCTGGGCAGACTGTGAGGCCTTGTTTGTGGAGATGTGTTTTCATGTGGGTTTAGAGGGTCTGCTGTGCCAAAGCCTGAGCACAAACACAGGTGCGGCCAGCTCTGCGGTTGGGGCTCTCTCAGATGTGTTTGGCCATAGAGAAGAGATCTGGTAGAGCTGCTGGTAGAGCAGCAGCAGTGTTCGCCCCTCCTAGAACAATTGGGTACCGGAGTCTGTCAACCTAAATGAACTGAGTCGGACACTTGGGCTCTTCCAAACTACCCGCGTGAAGAGACCTATTTCTCTTGCATCGCAGCGTTACCAGGCGATGGACGCGACGTTAGTGAGAACAGCAGACTCCACGTCGCAGGACAGACCCTCTGTTGCCTGAACTTTGGAGATGGAGGCTGGGTTTTTAGTGCCTTTTCCTCTATCCGTGGTGCTTCCCACAGCTTCTCCTGAAACTCTACACTGCTGCAGCAGGTGTTGTGTCATCTCAGAGGAGCAGGGTCAGTGATAGAAGACAGTAAAGAGAAGCTCTGCACCTGAGGGGTGACCACATTAACGTCTATAAATATTTGAAGGGTGGGGGTCACGAGGATGGAGCTGGGCTCTTCTCAGTGTCATCTAGTGATAGGACGAGGGGCAATGGGTGTCAGCTGGAACACAGGACGTTCCACATCAATCTGGGAAGGAACTTCTTCAGGGTGAGCGTGACGGAGCACTGGAACAGGCTGCCCAGGGTGGTTGTGGAGTCTCCTTCACTGGAGACATTTAAGACCCACCTGGATGTGTTCCTGTGTGACTTGGTCTAGGTGATCCTGCTGTGGCTGGGGGATTGGACTGGGTGATCTTTCGAGGTCCTTTCCAATCCCTAATGATTCTATGATCTCAGAGGAGCAGGGTCAGTGCAAGGACAATAAAGAGAAGCTCTGCACCTCTGCAGCGGCTGCTGTGTCATCTCAGTGGAGCAGAGTCAGAGAGAGAAGACAGTAAAGAGAAGCTCTGTGAGATGACTGGGAGGAAACCTTTCGCAGAATCATAGAATCATTAGGGATTGGAAGGGACCTCGAAAGATCATCTAGTCCAATTCCCCTGCAACAGCAGGATCATCTAGGCCAGGGGTCCTCAAACTTTTTAAACATGGGGCCGGTTCCCTGTCCTCGGACAGTGTTGGGGACTGGAGCCGCCGGCCTCAGCCTCAGGAAGTGGTGAACTGCAGCGGAGGCGGGGAGGGAAACACCGGTGGACCTGCGGGCCGGATTGCACGCCCTGGCGGGCCATATCTGACCTACGGGCCAGGGTTCGAGGACCCCTGATCTAGACCAAGTCACACAGGAACACATCCAGGTGGGTCTTAAATGTCTCCAGTGAAGGAGACTCCACAACCACCCTGGGCAGCCCGTTCTAGTACTCCGTCACACTCACCGTGAAGAAGTTCCTTCTCAGATTGATGTGGAACCTCCTATGTGCCGGCTGACACCCATTGCCCCTCATCCTATCACTAGATGACACTGAGAAGAGCCCGGCTCCATTCTCCTGACACCCACCCTTCTATAGACATTAATGAGGTCACCCCTCAGTCTCCTCCAAACTAAAGAGACCCAGCTCCCTCAGCCTCTCCTCAGAAGGGAGGTGCTCCACCTCCATCATCCTCGTCCTACGCTGGACTCTCTCCAGCAGCTTCACAGCCCTCTTGAACTGAGGAGCCCAGAACTGGACACAACACTCTAAATGTGGTCTAACCAGGGCAGAGTAGAGGGGGAGAAGAACCTCTCTTGATCTGCTAACCACCCCCCTTCTGATCCACCCCAGGATGCTGTTGGCCCTCTTGGTCACAAGAGCACATTGCTGGCTCATGGTCAACTTGCTGTCCACCAGGACCCCCAGGTCCCTTTCTTCTAAACTAGTCTCCAACAGGTCAGTCCCCAACCTATACTGGTACCTGGTATCACTCTGCCCAGCTCTCCAGCCTGTCCAGGTCTTGCTAGATGGCAGCACAGTCTCTCCCAAAGGTCAGGCTAATCGATGGCGATTTAGGGCAGAGTATAGCCAGGACCTTTGTGAGACAAGCAGCAAGTTTTCATGCTCAGATGGGGATTCTTGGGTTAAATTGCTGTCTTTGAGCTCTGAACTTGGGAAGGTATTAAAGTGGAATTAAACCTCCCCACAATCCGGCTCTTGTGTCAGTCAGGATTTTTTTGGGTCCTGTTTAATTGTGCAGCACAGCAGGACGCTGAGCGACTGGTGCTCTGAAGAAATGAGGGGTAGGGCTAAGTCTGCAGCCCACTGCTCGCTGCTAATCCTTCTTGTTCCTTGAAGGAGGATTTGCTTTTGCTGCCAGCCTGTGAAAGGCTTTCCTCCTCCCGAGGAGATTGTTGTGGCTTTGCCGGGGAGGTGTGGTTGCTATAGCAGAGAGTCACGCCTGGGTATTCTCTCAGACCCCACTGAGAATGGGCTAGAAAAGAGCTGAAGAAGAGTAAAACTGGGGATTAAAAAACGCAACAATGGGGGACAGGAAGATCGGAGTGGGAGCAAATGGGAATTACAGCTCCAAAAATAATGTGGAGTGACAAAAAGAGGAAATAGAAAAATAATGGCTGACAGTTGGGCTGGAAAGGGAGACCCTACAAAAGAGCAATTTATTTTCAGCAGGCAGGGAAAATGAAAGGGCGCCTGGGAAATGAGAAACGGGCTTCGTGTGGGGAGGGCTCGGCGGTTCTTGCCGCGTTGCACCGCACGCACAGAGAGCGTCTGTGTCCTCCCCTTCTCTCTTCCACCTTTGCCCCCTCTGTGTACCCACAGCTGGGTCTTGTTGGGCTTGAAGCTGTGGGTTTGCTTATTTCTGGTTAAATGAGGCTTTTGCTGGGTCTGTTTGCAGGGACTGAGGGTGGGGTAGGCTTGGGCTGCTCCTTAAAGGGCTGATGTGCAGACCAGTCACAGAAAGGAAATCCAGCCTGGCTCCAGTTCTGCTCCTGAATTCTTTCCAGAGAAACGAGCATCTTCAGGAAAATACCAGAGGGCCCTGGGCTGTGCTGCTGCTGCCCACTGGAGATGGATTCTTCAGCCCCTGCCATGGCAATGCCCCGGCACAAGTCCCCGGTCCTGCTGCTGCTGGGCACTGCACTCAGCGCTGCAGAGCACGGGCTGCGTCCCTGCCCTGGGCTGCCCGGCTCATCGCTGCACTGCAGACAGTGGCCTTTCAAGGTGCCTTCCGATCCGTAACGCTCTGTGGTTCTGTGAAAACCCCACCTTTAGGGTCTCTAGATGCTGCATCTCGCTCCTGAACCGCTCTGCTCTGCCAGCCTGGTGCAGCCTCGTCCTGCAAATACTCTGACATTTCCCTCCCAGCAAAAGAAGCAGCAGTTGCCGTTCAGCTCAAAGTTTGTCCCACCCCAGACAGGGTTGAACAAGGAGCCAGTCCCACGTTTCACGGCAAGTCTCTCCGAGCGCCTTGCCTGCACCCTACTGCTTCGTATATGGAAGAGGCCGGGGGATGCCGCAGAGGAGACGTTTGGTTTATGAAGCGCCTGTGCCTTGTTTCATTCCGCATGCTTCTGCAGCCTAGATAACAGATCGCCCCGCTGCGCCTGCATTGCCTCGTGCTGTAAAGACCCCATAAAGCCTTCCCGGGCTTTAATAATAGATGGTGCTGATGAGTTTGGAGGAGCCGGCAATAGACCCCCCGCCGCACAGACATTAGCACCGCAGGACCAAGGGATCTCTCCCTTGCAAATCAGTCGCTAAATGGGCTGCGCTGATGGGTTTGGGCACCGGCGCTGGCGCGGGAAGCGCAGGAAGTGACTGTTTTATACCAGCAGATAGCGGTTTTTCCTCTTAATGTCCTCGGCTGAGAGGAAGGGCCCTGAGTAAATCCTCTCCCGAAGCCATCCCTGCCAGCCCGGCGATAACGAAGCGGCTACGTTCGAATTGCTGTGACACGCGATGGTTTGTTCCTGTGAAAGTGAGTCGCCAGCAGCACAGCTCGTAGGGCCTTTAGGGTGAATCTCCACGTCCAGGTCGTACCAGAAGCGCGGCCCTGTGTTGTCGGCGATGTAAATGCACAGTCAGCTGTGCGTGCAGCTGCCACTTAGGGAACAGAAAGGATCAAGCGCCTCCTCAGAGCGGGGACTGTTCAGCGCGGGGGAGCCCGGAGTGGCACTGGCCCCGTCACGCGAAGGGGCAGGTATCGCTCGGCCGCCAGTGGGGTCATACAGACGCAAAATAGATGTGGGGCTGGAAATGGAAGTGTCTGTGAGTGACTGGCTAGAAATGATGGTGCTTGGGCTGCGGTGACCACCCACCTCAGCAGTGGCAACAGCAGCAACCCGCCTCCCCAGCGCCGCTGTGCTTTGTGCGTCATGGCAGCGCCGTCCCAGCAGCACAATACGCTGTGGCCAGAGCCTCCTGAGCTCCTGGACAAGAACAGCCCTGTCTGCTCTCCCAAATGTTTGCCCAGCTGGACACTGTGACTGCAGTTTGGCTCAATTCCTTGGGCTGCTTGATTGCAGCCCAGGCCGCGCCAGGTCCTTTGGTGCCCTCGACTTTCATAGCAGTTTGCGTTGTGTGGCGGAGACGAGGAGAAAATTGCAACCATAATCTGCGCGCTGGAATTGCGGCGCCATAAAGAGGGATGGGAGTAGCTGAGAAGAGCAATTGGATTCCCAGAGGTGGAGCACAGCAGAGCAGTAGCGGTGACTTCGTAAATGAAAAATTGTTTTAATTCCCTGCTAACAGCAGAGGTTCGATCCTTCATAAATTGTCCCATCAGAGCCTCGTGCGGAGCGGTGCTGTGGAGTGGAGCTGCGTGGCAGTGATGGAGGGCAGCCGGACAGAGCAGTCAGTTAGAGGGCGAGGATTAAGCAGAGAGGGATCTGTTCTGTTGTGTCCTGCTCGGAGCGGGGAGCTCCTATGCACTTTAGCCTCCGTGTCTGAGGCTGCGCTTAAGGGACAAGGAATGGGTTAGGGAATTCTGGAGTGGGAACCCAGAATGAACTCGCTGGGTCACCCTGGCCCCACTCGGGTCGGTGACATGTAGGGGGCCCCGTTGAGTTCTGTGGTTTTGTTTGACTTGTCCCAGCATCGTGGGCCCGGACCCAGAGCCACCAGCGTGCAGACCCCCGCCATGGCCAGTGGGTGCTGGACCTGCCCAGGGAAGGGACCGTGAGGGGCCTCAGCTGGAGCAGCTGGGCCTGGGGACTAGAGGGCTGGAGAGCTCTGTGCCCGGTGGCCCGAGGACCTCTGGAGACGGTGACGAGCCGTCACCTGTCCCCAAGTTGGGGAATGACTGTCTCAGTCTGTTCCCCTTCCGAGCACCCACTCAGCAGAGGCCTGGCAGAAGGGTCCCCCCTGCCAGTGCCTGCCCGTGGAGCAGCTGCAGGGACCCTGTGTGATGTTGAGCTCAGCTCAGAGCAGGTGTCAGCTCACCGTCTGCAGACGGCTTCTTTCCCTTGCCGAAGCTGTGACAGGAGGGCGTCAGCACAGGGGTTTGTGCTGCACTCGAGGCTGGTGACAGTGGCTCGTTAGGGGCAGGAGCCCTTGCCCTGCTCCCAGTCCGACGGTGAACCAGCTCCTGCTCCATCGAGGCAAAGGTCTCCCTGTTCTCACTGCCAATGGAAGGGAATCAAACAAAGGGCCGTGTTGTTGTGGGGGTGTTTGTGGCAGTGGCCCTCATCTGGCTACAGCCCTGCTGAGGTGCCGCCTGCAGGCCCATGGCTGGTGGGACAGAGCAGTGACAGGAGAGTTTGCTCCTGACAACACCTGTGGTGCAGCTCCCTGCAGCTTCAGAACCGGGTTTCCCTAGGTAGGGACGGCACATGGCCTCCATTAGATCATCCACTCAGTTGCCTTTGCGTGGCAGCACAGTCCTTCTTGTGAAGACACAGGTGACTGGCGCTTGGGGAAGCAGCAGCAGCTCCGAGCCACAGTGGGCGACCCCTCAGTCTGTGGCTCCCAGAGCCCAGCGTGACAGGCAGCTGTGACCCAGGGCTTTCACGGGGAGCTGGTGTGTTGCTGCAGCACCTGTGCGGAGGGGGTTAATGACTGCTCTCTTCAGCTCTCCCTGAAGAAGAGAAAGGCTTCTTTGTTCTAGTTTATCTCTAAATATTGCCTTTTTCTACTAGAAACTTTTAATTTTGGCCCACGTTTTATTACCAGGCGGCGGGAGAGAATTAGTTTTCTCTTACTGAGGTTCCAGCTATGAAATTTGCTTTAATAAACTGTGTAATTGCTGCTTTCTGCAGGGGAAACGTTGGGAATGGATCGCTGCTTTTTTTAGGGTTTCTGGGGGTTTTTCCAGATCATAAAACAATAATATTTGTGTTTTGCTGCGGTGCAGCCGAGATGTTCGGGATGTTCAGAATGCAGGGTAACCAGGCAACAGCTGCTCTTTGTCAGGAGCACTCGTGGGCTGTGAGAGTCTGCAACAGTGTCCGAGTCCTGTGCCGCACAAGCCCCCTGCCCAGTGTTTCCCCCACTCTGTGTTATCACAGGATCCGAGAACGTTAGGGACTGGAAGGGACCTTGAAAGATCACCCAGTCCAGTCCCCCCTGCCACAGCAGGATCCTCTAGATCCAGTCGTTGTCTGAAGAAGACGGCAGCATCACAGTCTCTCTCCAAGAACCGGTAACAGACGTGGTTCATTAGTGGTTTTGTTTCTTCTCTGGCTGAAGCTCAGTGGTGTGAGAGGCCCCACTATGTGGTTTCAGCTCGGGTGCAGTTTGTGCCGCATCCGAGTGCAGACCCTACTGGCAGTGTTTGCGGGAGCTCGCGGCCACCACCTTTGCAAATTTATCCGGTAGAGAGGGGGCAGGTGTTCGCTGCGGCTCCTTGCACCGCTTCGTGTCAGAACAGCAGAGAGTGAAAGGCGGTTGAACGTGTGTGACGGACAGGCAGCAGCCGCTGTCCTGCGCAGACCTGGCGCAGCCAGTAAACTCTGCATGCTGCCGCCCAGCAGAGGCCCAGTGAGTAGCCAGCCTGGCCGCACACGTCTGTCTTTGCACCTTGGTCCTCGCTCATGGGCCCGGGAGGCACTCTGGGTGCGAACAGCAGGTTCTGCTCTGCGTGCGAGCATCTCTCGGCGTTGATTGAAGCAGTTGTAATAAACCAGTCAGAAACTGTTTGCCCATGGACAGGAGGAAGTGCAGCACCTGGGTGAGGAACGGAAGGGTGCCGGCGGGTTGCCCAAAGAGCAAACAGCAGAGCCCTGACTCTCAGGAGCAGAGCAGGGGCAGGCTGGCTGCGAGGCGAACGCAGCAGGGACAGTAAATCGGGGTCTGTGTCGCGCACTGGCTGGTGGTGCCCATGGGGAAAGGCACGATGGATCACGGCGCTGAGGTTGTTCCCAGGGATCACTGCTCCAGCCTGACTTCACAGGGCTGTCCTCGCAAATGAAGTCTTTAAGGCTGGCAAACGTTCCCCTCTACTGTTTAAGGACGGGGAGACATGTCTGAGCATCTCCGCCGCCTCTGGTCTACGTGCAAACTGATGTCTGGCCGGCGAAGGCCCTCTGCCTGGCCGAGGTTTGCTGGCTGTTGGTGCTGCACAGGTGCTTCCCCGTGGCTGCTCCGAGCGCTCACACGGGCAGGCAGGCCGTGGCTCTGGGCTTTGGCTGCGCCACCCCTGCTGAGCGTCCGGGCACAGCCTCGGAGCTGCCCGAGCTGCAGAGCTGTCTCTCAGAAGTGTCCCGGCAACAGCCGTTGTTTACTCAGCGTCCGCGATCGTGATTCCAAACAAGGTTTTCTGGCTCTGCTTTGCCCCTTTGTCCGCTCTCAGCCGTTTTCTGTGGAGGTTCTCGTTGTGCTGCGCAGTCAGGCTCTGGGCTTCCAGCCTCCACATACTTGAGCAAGGCCAAGGACTGCGAGGTGAGGCACTGACTGCGTGGAGCTGGGGATGATCAACCGTGGGGTCAGGAGCCAGAGTCGTGCAAGTGGCTTGTGAGACGCACGGAACCCAAGGGGCGTCCTTGCACCCGCGGTGGGTGCGGGGCAGAGTCTTTGTCTCAGCAACGCATTCACAACTCCCCTTCAGGTTTGTGGCTGCGCTGGCAACCTGTGTGAGGTGATCTGTCGAGGAGCCCTGCTATCCTGTGCTCCTCAGCAGGGCTATTGCCGTCCGCTTGTGAACGAGCAGGCTGGCGAGCAGAGGTGCGGATCGGATACCCAGTGCTGGGCGTCCGTCAGGGTGAGCTGCCTGTTGTGAGCCGCCTCGTGCAGAAGAACCTGCCGAACCCTGCGTGACTCTGAGAGCTGAAGAAATACCTGCCATCTCTCTGTGGGATGGAGGCTGGGTTGAGCGAGTTAGTACTGCAGTGATGACAGTGTAAGCGGTTTTGCCTGGAAGGCTGTGCCGAGAGCATTCCCTTCCTGGCAGTGGTCAGCTGCCAATAGCTAACTCACAGCTGGTTCTCTTCGTGTCTTCACACTTTTTGTTGTGAAGAAGCAGCTGAAGTGCTGCTCTGGTGGCCATCGCCCTCCACAGGCTGGGCTCTACTGGAGTGTCCAGGGTCACTGTCTCCACGTGTGAACGAGGTGATGCCAGTCAGGGGAGGCAGATCATCGAATCATAGAATCATGAGGGATTGGAAGGGACCTCAAAAAATCATCTAGTCCAATCCCCCTGCCACAACAGAATCACCCAGGGTTTGCTACTCTGGGGTCTGCCGGTGTCTGCCCTGGGGTCTGCCGGTGTCTGCCAAGGGGTCTGCTGGTGCGCTCTGTCACAACAGCAGCCTTCAGACAAAGGATGGGGGTTAATTAAGCTGAACCAAATGGGTTTCAGCAGTTCAACAGAAATGGCTTCTCACGATCTGTTTGCTCCATTTTCCCTCTGTGCTTTCATCTCTGTCAGAGCTGTTGCTGAGGACAGCACTTCCTGCTCAGGAACGTGCTGGCTAAAGCCCCAGAAGCTGGCCCTGGCCCCCAAGCCCACTCGGTGGTAGGGAACGGGATGGGCTGTTTGCGAGCGGTGTCTGCACTGGCTTCCCTTGAATGAACCAGATTGATTGTGCGCCCGGAGCAGCCTGTGCCGCGCTGAGCTGGTCCCTGGGGCTGCGCTCAGGTAGGCGCCGAGCCACGCAGGGGAGCAGTGCAGATGAGAGCAGGGGAGCTCTTTGATGAGACTGGGAGGCGCAGATGGGGAAGACCCTGGGCACCCAGCCTGTGCCCAGGTGCCGCACGCAAGCGATTTCCATGTCCTGCCCCCTGCCCGCTCCATGAGCCGCACATTGCGGAGGAGCTGGTGACTGCCATCTTGCTGTGTCCCCGCTCTTACAAAATGGAGGCGTCGAAAAGCCAGTCACCACCACAGCCGGAGCCCTCTGAAACTGAGCGTCATCATCATCATCACCTTTTCCTATGGAAGGTGGTGACATGGAGGATGAGAAAGAATAAATCAGCACCCACCACCCTCGAAGTCAGCATGTCCTTTTGTTCCTCGGAGCCCACAGGTGCAGTTGTGTTAACATCACTGCCGATCCGTAGCTGTGGCCACACCTTGAGCGCTGATCGATGGCCACAGAGACGCTGCATCCCGCTGTGTCCTGCAGCACCAACCCGCCGCTGCTGCACGGCGCCGCCTGGGCCACTCATCTTTGTCTGAGGCAGCCCTCTTCTCAAAAGCTCACATGAGGAGGGCCCTGGTTGACCCTGGAAAGCAAGACAGGATTAATCAGAGCTGCTCTAACTCTATCTCAGAAAATTAATGAGGGATGACAGAGCAGGAGGTGGGGTGGGGGCTTGTAGAAGTCTCATCAGAACAGGTCTGGAACAGCCCATGTTCCTGCGCCTGCGCTTATGGCATCTGCCTGTCTTTGCCCAAGGATGGTCCTCACCACTGGGAACGCACAGGACACCCCTCAGAGACAGGTTGTTCCGAAAATAGCTCGACATCCAGAGGGGAGCTCTGTTTGTTAGCTCCGCTCGTTGCCCATCACGTTGTGTGAGCACATCGGCTTCTCCTCAGCAGTAGCACCGTTCTCCTGCTTGTACCCGCATCCATTCAGCTGCCTCCTCACAGATAGGCAGTGGCAAACATGGAAAGTCATGAGATCTCCTCAGAATGGGTTTGGGGGCTGGAACCAGAGAGCCTGCACAAAACAGAGAGTGGGGTGTCCCTCCATCTCAGACCGGTTTGGTTTTGGGCGAGGTGACCAAACTCTGAGAGCTCCTTTCTGCTTCTTGTTTTGACGAGGAGCCAGACAGCGAGACAAGGACAAACCTCACTCCTGTTCCACCCCGCACAGGTGATTTGGAAATCTCTGGGCCAAAGGCGCTGAGATTTGATTACACTGAAGCAAACAGGTGATTCCGAGAGCAGGCCGTAGCCCTGCGGAGCACAGATGCAGGAGCTGGCCCGACCGCTGCCTACCTGCTCTCGCTCTGTTGACATCTGCGTGGGTGCGCTCTGCCTTCCCCGCTGACTTTGCGTCCTCTGTCTCTCACAGGCTGTTTGCCGCAAAGTGCAGCGGCTGCATGGAGAAGATCGCCCCAACAGAGTTCGTGATGAGAGCCCTGGAGTGCGTTTACCACTTAAGCTGCTTCTGCTGCTGTGTCTGCGAGCGGCAGCTGAGGAAAGGGGACGAGTTTGTTCTCAAGGAAGGGCAGCTGCTCTGCAAAAGTGACTACGAGAAAGAGAAGGACTTGTTGAGCTCCGTCAGCCCCGATGACTCGGACTCAGGTGAGCTTTCTCCATACCTGCTCCAACTGGAAGAGCAACAAGGGTTTGTAGAGCTGTCTGACAGAGCAGGGCGTCCGACTGTAGGGGATGTACTTCTGTCGGGCTGTCTGACAGAGCAGAGGTCACGGCTAACTGAGTGGGGTGTGGACGGCCAGAGCCTTTGCTGGAGCAGCTCAGTATTTACTGCCAGAAGGTGTTTGCAGGGCACTGAGCACTCTGGTCTGTGAAACTCACGTCACAGGGTTTAGGCTCCTTGTGATTTTGCCAAAGGCAGGTGAGCTCCCACCTTGCCCTTCAGCACGATGCTCTCATTGCCAGCTTCAGTGTCAGGTTGCCCCCACCTGTCTGTGCCCAGGCAACGCCCCTGCGAAAGCTACATGTGCAGGGCTGTCCCCTGCTGCAGCAATGGGCATGGACACCCTTGTGCCCTGCCTTGCTGCTGTTCTGCACTTTGCCAGCTGCCACGTGGGAGATGCACTAGCCAAGGGCAGGCTCTCCTTCAGGAGCAGGCTTTCCACGGCGCAGGAGGCTGCCGCAGCAGCACAGAACAGCCTCGGTTTCAATTCCACTTCCCCTTGGCACAGGGGCAGTTTCTTACTCCTGGAGATGCTTCTTTTCCCTCGTTACTCTCTGGTAGCCAAACCCAAACCTGAAAAACAAGCCGACACTTGAAACAGGCTCTTTTGTCTCCCGTCATCCGACATGTGGAACACACGGATCTCCCCAATGCCTGGGTGAGAGCCAGTGCCTGCACAGAGCCCGGGTGGGAGCGGGTCCTGGTGCCCAGTGAGCACTGTCAATCCTCACAGCTCTGTCCTTAGCACTGGAAAGTGACTAGCGTCCCAGTCATGCAAGCGACTGAACCGCTCTGTAATCACCAGGCCAAAGATACTCATGACAGGGCAGGGTGATGGCATTGCCAGACGCGTGGCAACCAGACCAAGAAGGAATTAAAGGCCACTTTGTTAACTCCCCAGCCTATCCCTGGAGCAGGTAAAACCCACAGTGTGTTCTCTCAGGCTGGGGTGCCTGCAGTTCGCACGGATGTTCTCTGGGTGAACATCTAGCGGGCTGGGGCAGAAAATGTGCCGAGCTGGAAGGCTGGCTCTCACGACGACGTTTGTCCTTCGGCCTTTGCGCGAGATCTCCCCGTGCAAAGGGCTGCGACAGGCAGCGCCCCTGGATTCTGAGAATGCTCCGGATGTAGGTGCAGAGAACTAAAGGCGTCTGCTTGGTCTGCACGAGCACCCTTACACTCGTGTGGCGGTGCAGGAAGACAGCGTAGTGCCTGCGCGCAGAGACACTTCGTGGGACACAGAGCCAAGCACTGGGGCTTGCTGGGGGACACAGAAGTGAGGCTACAAAATCACATTGGGTGGCGTCTCTGGAGCTTCAAAGCATTCAGGGGAATGGCAGGAACCGGCACTGGTTTGAGACAGAGAGGCCTTGAGACCTGCTGATGTTTGTGGTTACCTGCTGCCGTGTGTAGTGGGCAGCTGGTGCAGGGAAAGGTGTCTGCCAGTGGGTGAGGGCACCAAGCGATGCTGGGAGAGCACGGGTCTCATGGTGGGAGAACGCAGGGTCCTGTGGTGGGAGAACTCAGGGTCAGTTCTGTCCGTGCCTGACTCCTGGAAATGCTGGAGCACATTCTGAATTCATTCCCTCGATCAGTGCCCCTGTTCTCAGTGAAAAATCAGACTCATTCTTGTGCCTCTGTGGCTTCTGTGGCCCAGTGGTCTCTTCCTGCTCACTGCTGCTTTAGGGCAGGTGTTCAAATGAACAGAGGATGATAGTGGAGCTGTTGGCTGGCTGGACAGCTGGAGAGCAGCTCTCCAGCACCTTGTTATCTGGGTGTGACGAGTCCAATCCTATGTCCTGTTTATTTCTTACTAGTTAAAAGTGATGATGAAGATGGAGATGTCAAACCCACCAAAGGACAGGTTGCCCAAGGGAAAGGAAGTGATGATGGGAAGGACCCGAGAAGACCCAAACGGCCGAGGACAATACTCACTACACAGCAGAGAAGAGCATTCAAAGCCTCCTTCGAAGTCTCTTCAAAGCCCTGTAGGAAGGTAGGTGCTTCAGGGACCTGGAGTTAGCTCTTATCAGGGGGTGACGAGGTCAGGCCACAGCCCCAGGTATCCCCCTGCCCCTTCCTGGCAGCACAGCAGGTGCCATGGGGTGAATGCAGAGCCCAGGGCAGTGTGTGGCTGGAACCTCAGCAGCTCCCTGTGACCGCTGGGAGTCTCACGCTGCTGCTGGTGCTGCTGGGAGCAGCTGGGGGAAGATAGAGCTCGTTGCCCCTCTGGTGAGGCTGCTGAGAAGGAAATCTTTGCAAAGAGCAGCCCGGGTGACAGTTTCTTCCCGAGTCTGACTGGAAAACAAGGTCCACTTGCAAACCCTAACCCTAATCCTAGCCCTGAAGCCTTCGTTTCTGCAGAGCGACTTTCTCCCGCTGACGCCCAGAGTGCTTGCGGGGACGGGGCAGCGCAGGGGGTCTCTGTGCTGAGGCTGACGCTCTATGTCAGATGTGAGAATCCTTCACAGCCCAGCTGGGGTTACTGAAGGGTTTGGCTGGTTGGATGCAGAGCACAAAGTGGCAGTGTGGTGGCCCTGTGCATGGCGCAGGGTGTGTGCTCGGTGCTTGTGAAGCTGATGGGGACCTGCAGGGCAGCTTTGAGCAAACTGCCGAAGCAAGAGGAGTTTTAGAACTGATCCCCTGCAAGTAGCCTCTGTCAGGAGGAGCCTGCCCAGGCTCACGGTGACTGACAGTGGGGGTTTCAATGTAAAGACGACACCAATTCCTCCTGCAGGTCAGAGAGACGCTGGCAGCTGAAACAGGACTCAGCGTGCGAGTCGTCCAGGTCTGGTTTCAAAACCAAAGAGCAAAGGTAGGTTGTTTTTCAGGCTCTCAAAGCTAAAATGCAGCTTGTCCTCTGGGAGAGGCTCCCCTCCCCTGGCCCTGGCGCTCGCCACAGCCATGCAGGGCTGAGCTGTTGGTACAGTGCCTGCACCGCTGCCCGCGTCCACACGAGAAAAGCAGCCTGGAAGCCCTCCTGTGTCCAGGTGCTCACCCCAGCGTGGGGTTGCAGTCAACATGCAAATGCGGGCTGCCAGCTGCAGCACTGCCGTGTAGAAGTGCCAGTGAACCTGCAGCAGAGAGCGTGCCTGTGAAGGGTTGGTGTGACCTCATCCAGGGACTGCAGAGAGGTTTGTAAGGGAACAGAGCTTCTGCATGCGGGGTCCTGAGATTGTTCTCTTCTTCCTCCTTTGTTCAGATGAAAAAATTAGCGCGAAGGCATCAGCAGCAGCAGGAGCAGCAGAACTCACAGCGACTCGGGCAAGGTAGGGCATCTGCGAGGGGGCAAGAACCCACAGGCTGTCCTGGAGTGCCGTCCCCGCGGGACATCTGGTGCAGGGCTCACACAGCGGGTGTCATCACCAGAGGGAATGCACAGAGGTGCTATCTGTCCCACCCCGTGCCCCCCTCCAATTATCCCGGGATTCACCCGTGGGGCCAGACTGTGGAGGTGCTGACACAGCAGCTGTTTCCTCCTTTCTAGAAGAAATGTGCAATGCAGGGGCCCATTCGCTGGAGGAATTCTTATGGCAGGCAGGTCCTGACTTCCATTTTCTTCCAGAGAAAGCAGGACCATGATGAGGTGGAGACCTGCAGACCCCTTGCAGGGGTGTCAGCATCACTGCCCCAGCCAAGGCACAGGATTAGGGTTAGGAAAACCTCTGTTCCATGCTGTTGAGTGGACAGGGGTGAAGGGACAGCAGAGAAGCACCGGGGATGCTCTGGAGGGAGGTTGTCCCCCTCTCAAGGCACTGCAGCCTCAGGTCTTCCTCTTTACACAGAAGCCAGAAAGCAGGTCAGCATCACACATGAGACAGGCTTTGGGAAGAGGCAGTCCAGCCCCCAAAAGCTCCAGAAACAACACAGTCAGGATTTATGAGTGTCTCCACTCAGCAGTCAGGCTTGAACCCTCAGACAGGACTCAGAAGGCTCCTGAGTGCCAGGACACACGTAGCTGCGGTCGCTCTGCGCTCGGGTCCGATGCTGCCATTGATGCCGCTGTCTGCTGCCTCTGTTCCTCAGCAGCGACTCTGCTCTCCCGTTCGCTTTGCAGAAGTGATGTCCAACCGAATGGAAGGGATGATGACGTCCTACACGCCACTCGCGCCCCCACAGCAGCAGATCGTAGCGATGGATCAGAGCAGCTATGGCACAGACCCGTTTCAGCAGGGCCTCACCCCTCCGCAAATGCCGGGCGACCACATGAACCCCTATGGTAAGGCGCGCGCCGCTCTGCCACAGCAGAGATAGCAGGAGCCGAGTGCTCAGTCGCGCTCCGCGGGGTCGGCAGAGCTGTTTGCATCTGTCGGGGCTGCGGGGCTGTGTGCCAGCCACAGGACGGGCTGTGCAGTCACTGCGCCGCAGTGGGTAGGAGCAAGCTCGGGCCAGGCTCCAGACACCCTGCAGAACCATTTCGCAGTGTAACTGGTGAGCGGTGGCCCGAGCACTGGCCCCTCTCCAGCTGCCCCTCCTGAAACCTCTGTCCGACACGCTGAGAAATAAACCGTTCCAAACCTCAGCTCCCTGACACGTCCTTCCTTTCTCTGAGAAGTTCTGGGGGAAGGTGCCTTCTATAATGAGAAGAGTTCTGTTCACTTCAGCCTGAGGGAGCAGCCCTGTCAGAGCCTGCAGGCTGGACGTGTGCGTTTGCTCAGGAAGGTTCCTGAGCTGCTGGCAGAGATCAGCCCAGGATTTGATTCTGTCCCCAAGCCCAGGGAAGTCAGTTGTTTTCCCGATGTCCTGATTGCACACCAGCAGGTGGATAGGTGACCCCAGAGGCAGCAGCAGTGCCCAGGACTCGATCCTGGGCACTTATACTGGGGCATTTAAATGGGGTCTTGGAGGATTTCTTAGACTGTGATTGTTTGCCCTCCTGTGGTCCACGAGGTCCTGGTGCAGCCACTCGTTCCTGCTGACCAGGGGCGCTGCATGTAGAGGTCCGCGTGCAGATGGCTTTCGTGGTCAGACTGCTTCTCTTTGTTGTGGGCACCCGAGGTCTGGCCCCACCTTTCTGAGCACCCCCAGCACCCTGCAAATGCCGCGTCCCAGCTCTTGGACTGGACAGCCAGGGACCCGCTCCTCCCCGGCGCTGCCTGCTCCTGTCGTGAGCCAGGGCTCCCATTTGTGCTGCTAGCTGACTTGCAGATCAGATCCTGGCAGGCTTGGGGGTCACCGCTGTGGGCTGAGCTCTGCAGGTGGGTTGCTAGCCCTCAGCTCCATAGGCCAGACACTTTGGGCAAGCTGACAGTGAAGTGTAAGGGCAAAGCCAGGAGCAGCGCCCGTTGCTGCAGTGTGCAACGCATGAGCGTCCAGCTGTGCGGGACGCGGTCCAGCACCCCCACACCCAGGGATGCTGCTGCGCCAGGGAGACCAGACGGGATGGTCCTTCGAGGTCCCTTGCAGGCCTTGACGCTCTGAGGTTCTGTTGGTCCGTGTGCTGTGTCCTCCTGCGGCCGCACAGAGCCCAGCCTAACGTCTGCGTTTCGTTTGCAGGGAACGACTCCATTTTTCATGATATCGACAGTGATACCTCTTTAACTAGCTTGAGCGACTGTTTTCTTGCCTCTTCCGAAGTTAACTCCATGCAGGCTAGAGTAGGAAATCCCATTGACAGGCTGTACTCTATGCAGAGCTCCTATTTCGCCTCATGAGACCGAGGGACCGCACAGCCGGCGAGTGCTTAGCCCGTGACTTTCCTCAGTGCAGACTCCACAGCCATACGTTGCCCAGCTCTTCCTTCGCAGCAGCTCCTGCTGCCTCCGGACTGCCAAGGGCGTTCCTGGGAAGACTGTAGCCGCGCGCGCTGCGTGCGCCCCGAACGCTGGCCCCTGAGCCCACGCGCGTGGACACGACGGTGAGCACCCGCCTGTCCCGACCCCCTGCTCCCAGCTCGCACCAGATGATGAGATGAGCGCAGAAGGAGCCGGAGACCCTGCTCGTCAGCAGCCTCTGCCTCGGTTTGGTTTGAGCTCCTCGCTGTAAAGGACATGGATTTTGCGGAAAGTAGACCTTTTCCTCCTCCCTTCTCTCTTCCTGTCTCTCAGATGTCTAAACCTTTTGTTCTAAAGCCGCTGGTGCTGACAGCAGTCGCCCCCACGATTAATAAATCAGAGAAACTGGAGATCCCTCCCTTCTCCCACTGCATGACTCACTCTGTGTTGTGGATCAATGGCCAATGGACCTGTGCGAAGTTGATGTGAATGTGACGTCCAACATGTTTCCTTTCTGCACTGCTGCAGAGCCAGAGCTGCCCCTTAGTCCATAGCCCCCACGTGGATGGCTCTGGGGAACTGGGTAGCAGTCAGACTGGTGGAGAAGCCCGTGGTTTCCTAGCGAGGAAGGTCTATGACCCTGCAGAGGAGATGCGCGTTAGGGACAGAGGAACTTGCTCAGTGTTGAACTGAAACAGTGGAAAACCAAGGCGCTAGCAGGACAGCACTGAATGTTTCCTGCAGCATGAGAACAAACCCTTCACATGTGTCGGTAAGTACCGGGGTGCCCAGCCTCCAGCCCAGACTGGCCAGCGACCGTTGTCCATCCTGGTCTGTTCGCATTCTGCGTGAGGCACAGACCTGTGGCTCCGCTGCTGTCTGCATCACTCACTCAGTCCTTCGATGCGTTGTCCCGCCTCAGCAAGGATCCACGGCACCCGCTGCTGGCCCAGACCACCTGAAGCCCCAAAGCGAGCACCAGCCAGGGAAGAAGCGTGTCTGGGAGATCGCGAAGGGACAGTTAGGTTTGAGCTGGAGTCTAACGTGAGTCCTGCAGGCTTCACCCTGTCGGGATGCTCTGGCAGGGGGGTTGGACTCGATGATCTCTTGGGTCCCTTCCAACCCCTAACATCCTATGATCCTATGATCCTATGATGCCTGTGCCTGCAAGACCCCCCTGATGCTGGTCCGCAGGTGCAGGTGTGGGAAGGGTGACAGACGTGGTGAAGGGAGTGTCCCGGCTGCAGTCTGAGGGTCTCAGGCACCGAGGCATGAGTCTTTGTCACTTAGGGTTTGCAAGGCACAAAATAGCCTGAGCCTGCCGGGACAGCTACCAATGTGGCCTAGCGGCGATGAGAGCGCGGAGGCAGACAGGCACAGTCACAGCTGCCTGAGGGGAGCCGGCCAGGGTGATGTCAGTAGTCACGGGGTGTGCTCCAAACGGAGCTCGTGGGGAGACAGTGGCAGGATGGGCACTTCTTGAACAAACACCTTTAGTGCGTTGATCATGACAGCCCAAAACCAGTCCAGGGCACTGGGTAGTCTGACTGGCTGAGGCTGGGGACAGATTGCCCATGGGCTCAGCACCTTTTGCATGTCTCTGGGACTCCCATCAAGGGGGGAAGGCCAGAGTGGGGCCCCACAGTCCCAGCACATTGGCTTGGGGGGTCCTGCTGGGACCCCTGCTGACAGATGATGGAGTGGGAAAGGCCCTCCTTGCGTCCCGGAGGGGCGACTGCCTGGCATGAGCTGATGGGTTCACCAGGAGAAATCAGAGCCCATTCCCCAGCAGCGTGGAATGTGCACCCAGGGTGTTGGGAGGGCCCTTGGGAAAAGGAGCGCTGGCTGCAGGACGGGTGCCTGCACTTCCCCTCCTTGGAGGCCAGCAACACCCTGGGGGAGAGGGCTCTGTGTGTGCGGAGCAGTGCCAGAGTGCCAGGCTCAGGCAAAGGCAGACCCTTGCTGCTGCTGTGTGGGGGCACAGGCACGGCTGCCCTTTGCCAGCAGTGGCGCCGGGGTGACACAGCCCTCGCTGCAGTGCCCATCTCCCCGCTGCAGGCTGCCGTGTCCGGGGAGATGGGTTCACTGCAGCCACGAGCTCATGAGCTCATCATAGTGGCCGTCTCTTGCTTTCTGCCGGGGCTGTGGGCTCCTCAGTCACAGGCTGTGAGCCCCTGGGTGTGTTTAGTGGGGGGAGGAGTTTTCTTTTCCCACCCAACCTCTTCAGTTTCTTGTCCCTGTCCTCGTGTCACAGCGAAGGGCAGCTTTTGTTCCCTCTGCACGGTGCCCACAACAAGCTCAGGTGATGCTCGCTGCTGGCAGGGCAGCGGGCAGCGAGGGTGTTACGAGGCTCCCTGTAAGTGTCATCACCACAGAGCGCAGAGAACAGCTCTCCTCCCACCTCGTGCTCTGCTGGTGTAGGGTCATGGAGAAGCATCTTCACCACCTCAGACAAACTGGGGCTACGGTCTCTGCATAGCCCGGTGTCACCCCTCACCACTGGCAGGGTGAAAGCAGCACTGGTGGTGTTTCCAGGGACTCGTGTGGGAGCTTGGAGGTGCCCTGTGGGTTGCAGAATTGCCCTGTCCCAACTCTACCTCTGTTTCTGGGCCAGGTATTGAAGCAGCCAGTCAGCTTCCAAGGAGAGGCTCAGACATCCTGTTTGATAGCCAAAGCCACCCCAATCTTCAGCTGATTTCTTTTGTGGGTGGCTGTTTGCCACCTCCTCTTTCCTTCTCATTTTCATAGCTAGTCCCTGCCACCTCCTCGTCGCTCGCTGTGCTGCACGGTGAGGCCTCAGCTATTTGCTTCCCCACGCTCTCCCATCTCTGGTGCTCTGCAAGTGACACAGAGGAGCCCTCTGGCATGTGGGACTTCTCCTGTGCCACTGCAGGCTGCTGCTGGTCGTGGGAATGGCTGACAGCCGATGGTTTTGGTGGGTCCGTGGTGGCCGGCAGAGCCCTAAGTTCATCAAAGCAAAAGAGCTGTCACTTCTTTGCGGTGCAGGATGGATGACCCTGTTGGGCTGTGATCATTGTGGCTCTAACCTGGGGCCCGCAGCAAAAGATCGTGCGGCAACCCCTGACCTTTCTGCTTTCTGCTCGGCACATCCATTGCCAGGGGACTGCCAGTGATCGGCTGCAACAGCGTGTTTGACGGGCCCCGAGTCCAACTGACCAACCTGTGCAACGGGTCCGAGCATCTGGCACTCCCGCTGGAGCCGCAGCCCGCAGGCGCACGCCGGGGAGACGAAGGCCAGAGGTCATGACAGCAGGTTATTACTTGCCCCTTGCAGTGGTCATTTGCCCGTGGAAGTTAACCTTCTCTAATCCCAGAGCATCCAGCCAGCCCTTCCCGGCACTGCCATCACGGTGCTGTGGCTGAGCAAGGAGCGCGTGGTCACCTGAGGTTCTGACAAGGTGCAGTTACATGGAAGATGATCGATTAGACCTCAGGGTTTGCTCAGCAACGCTCAGGAAGAGAGGGTGATGGAACCAGGAGTGTGTGAGACACGGGGCTGCTCAATGGGCTGCGGTGCAGCTGCCTGTCTGCAGAGGTGCCCGTGGAGATGTCCTGGTGGTCACAAGTAGTTCCTCAGCAGAGTGGTGCCCAGTCCTGGACTCTCAGCTGGGCAGCAGCCCGTTTCCGTGGCAGGGCTGGCTGTCTAGGGGACGGCCCCAGCCGCATGCTGCCGGTTTCCTCTCCCTGTTCGCTGCAGCCCCATGGATCAAGCCCCGTGTCACATGCAGGCAGGGGCTGGTTCACGTGTGTCACAGCCACTAACACTGGGGAAGGCAGTGGGGTTGCTGTGGGTCAGTTGTGGTGGCTACAGTCACCCAGATTCAGCACCACCCTGGCCTTTGGCTCTCCTTGTCTTCTGTAGATTGCTGTCACACCCCTCCAGACCACCCAGCTCAGTGGCTGCTAATGATGCCCAAGGTGTGACTCGCATTATCCTCATGATGGCTGCTGAATGGGTTCTTCAGAACCACCCAGTACAGGCCAGCTGGGTGCTTCTGGTTGCTCTGGAAGGGTCACTGCCACTCTGCCGGCAGCAGATCAGCCCCGTCACTGCACCACTTGTGTGTGGGGACCAGCACTGGTGCCAGCAAACATTCCAGGGCCGACGTGAACCCACTTACCTCTTCCTGTGGGCTCAGGACTCCCTTCCAGTTCCCTTAAGGATCAGGGGTGTGTCGGAGCCACCACCCCCGGTGCTGCAGGGACCCTGGCTTGCTGGTGCTGCCAGGGCTGCTGCAACCTGGGGTTGGCAAGGGCACCCCTGTGACCCCCGCTGTGATGAGCCTGGCTGTAGCCAACACTCACTGGAACGTAGCACACCCCAGGAGGATGGGGAGGGCTCTAACAAGCCCAGAGCCGGGCCACAGCAGTGCAAAGACAAAGAGGCTGCCACAGTGCCTCGAAGCCATGGGAGCTGGAGCCACAGTGTCCAGGTCTTCAGAGCTCAGGACCGCGCTTCACTCGCTTGTGTGTCCAGACGGTGCAGAGCACGTCTAGGGGGCAGACGTTCCCGTGAGTGCAGGTCCATCTCCAGCCCGGCCCCCTCACCCCAGTGGCACAGGACAGCGGCTTCCGGCACCTGCTTGCTCTGGTCGGGGGGCGCGTGGGCACCCCCTCGCCTCTTGGCAGGTGCCTGAGGTCCTTCCTTCAGCTCGGAGGGGATAAGCAAGGTCTCGCACAGGGGAGGCCTCTCTGACTCGGTCTGTCCTCCTCACGGATGCAGCCGGGTCCCCGTGGTCTTGCACCCCTGTTCTGCTCAGCAGCCTGTGGAGGGACTGCCAGACACTCTGCCCTGGGCACCCTGTTTTTAAGCGACACCCCGTTTTTTAGCTGTCTGGCTGTACGAGCTGTACATTTATATCTCCTGTATTTATGGTAGCAGGACGTAGGGTTTTGTAGCTGTCTGTTAACACTTGTTTAACCTGTAAAGAAATGACTGTGCTCTCTCACACGTAACCAGCTGCCCTCAGCGCAGCGCCTTTGCTCCTGTCCTCTGTGTCGGTACCAACCCACCACCCTGTATGTAGAGCGGTAGCTTTTAATTTAATGACTTGTCATTGTTAAATTATTTATTAGTGTTTTTAACTCTCATGTCACTGCATCCTCCTCTTCTTCTTCCTGCCACTGCTGCCTGGCAGCTGAGAGCCGCGAGGGCCTCGCGCCTTGTGCTCATCCCCATGCTCACACACACTCACTCACGTGAGAGAGAGAGATCACCCTTCAGTATATTTGTAAATAAATGCAACCTGTACACAAGCAGGACCTTCTGTCAGCGTCCAGTTCCTTCTTTGCTTTCACAGGCTGAGAGCTGGGGAGGGCAGCTCTGTGAGCTGGGGAGGGCAGCTCTGAGCTGGGGAGGGCAGCTCTGTGAGCTGGGGAGAGCACCTCTGTACTCTCAGGCAGGAAGACCAGAGGGCTATGAGAGCCAAGCACTGTGTGGACACTGGTAGTAGTGTGGTGCAAGCAGAGCAGCCTCTCACTGGAGCACCAGCTTACCTGAAGCACCCAGACACGACCAGTCAGCTTCCACAGGCTCAGCAGCACGGAGGGCAGCCCTGGGGTCACAAGAAGTCTGGCTGCGCCTTCCTATGCCACAGGCGCTGATGGCTGCCCAGGCTTTGCCCAGCTGCCCCCCCCGGCAGTGCCCCCTGGCACTGCCCCAGCACAGGCTGCTGTGGCAGAAGCCCTGGCAGAGGAGCAGCTGTGCTTGGTTCAGAGAGGCTGACAGGGTTCTTTTCTGAGGCGAAACACAGGCGAGGGGAGCCTCATGCTGAGGCAGATGAATGTGCACAGGCATTGCTGCCACAGCATCAAGTATTCATCATGTAAAGGCAGACCTGAGACCCACATGAGCGATGGATGCGCGCTGGCATCTCCCAGGCCACCTAAACACGAGCATGAGCTTCAGCTGAGGGTTGATCGGGCTGCATCTGAGCGCTCAGTGCCGCCAGCCTGGGCTGGACCTGGTGTGTTCCCTCCCTGCACCTCAGGCACTATGGTTCATTAAAAATCAAACCATGGATGTGTTTCCAGACACCCCGGCATCACCCACCTGGGCAGCCCCACTTTGACCCCCCAGTGCTGGCCACAGCAGTCTCAGCCAACCCTCAGTAGCCCTTGCAGCAGTGAGTTGGCCCAGATGATCTTTTGAGGTCCCTTCCAGCCCCTAATGTTCTGTGAATCTGTATGATTCTGAGTTCATCTGGCTTGAGACCCTCTCCACTAAGGACCCAAAGGACAGCAGTTTTCCCTCCTGGAACAGCTGCTGCGTTTGTGCTGTGAGCAAAGGGCTGCAGGAGTCAGTGAGTGAAGGGCAGGCACAGGGCAACAGGGGCTGGGCAGGACAAACCCCGACTGACCTTTCCCACCAAAGCAGCAGCTTTGGTTTGAGAACCACCTGGTCTGTCCCGCTGCAGCTCCCACATCCCTCATGCACCACCACGCAGAGAACAGCACATCGAGGGGCAGCAGCTCTGTGACATCAATGTTAGGCAGGTTCCTAAGGATCCTCTCGGAGCTCCAGAGCCTGGATCTCGCTGCTGAACCTGTTCGAGGTGAAGGAGGCTGCACAGTGCTGAGGTTGACTCGGTGTCTGCTCAACAGAGCATCACTGCTCCCAGCTGGCACCTCCCTTCCCATTTGAGCCCAGCGTCAAACCACACTGCCCTGCCACCGTCTAGCTGGTTATGGGGCTCTGTCACCCAGAAAAATGAATGGCCGTCAGCGACGGGCTCCACCTCAGTCAGAGGCGGCTGCTCGGATACTCACGCCTTGCCGCCATCTAATATTTATGAAGGAAGAATTACCGAGCTGCCCACAGCCGTCTCGGAGCCTCCCAAAAACAGAGGTGAGAGGGACAGCAAACGAGGGGGAGAAGAGGGAAGGGAGGGATGATGAATAGGTGCGGGTCGGGGGCTGCATTGTCTGTGCTGCGCTCCGCTCCGGTGTCAGCCCACAGAACGGAGACTGATTTATGTGCCACAGCTGGAGCAGACAAAGGGAGCCGCAGCCAGGGAAATGGCCAGAGGTAAAAATGCCGGAGCAGAGGGCTGAAGGCCTGCACCTGGGTGCTGCTTCCCGCACAGCCGAGCGCCCTCAGAGCACCTTGTAAAATCAGATTATCTGCTGGACACCACAGTTCAAACAGCCCTTCAGAGGATTTGTCTTAATAATTGCTGCCTTA
This sequence comes from Rhinopomastus cyanomelas, assembly GCA_013400115.1. Classification (NCBI taxonomy): domain Eukaryota; kingdom Metazoa; phylum Chordata; class Aves; order Bucerotiformes; family Rhinopomastidae; genus Rhinopomastus; species Rhinopomastus cyanomelas. The sequence goes on from VXBP01008118.1 coordinate 1,335,143, forward strand.
TCTTAACTTGGGTTTTTTTATCAGCCAAACTGCTGCTGGGAGGCAGATCCTGAGGATAAGGGGCTGTCACTCCTAATTATTATTACCTTTCATAATGAAAACACATTCGTTCATCCCTGCGTGCACTTGGAAATGGGGCAGCTAACAACCACCCAGTGCTTCATCAATATTTTCAATAACAAACAGGGAAGACCCAGGAGCGTGGCCCCGCTGCTCAGAGCGATTGTGCACCAAACGCTATCAGGCCGAGAGCAAACCAGATTCTCATTTGTTTATATTCAAACGTAAACCAATTACCAGGGACAAACGGAGCCCATTTCCACACTCTAGGAAAACCGGTCTCTGCTGAAAACCAACCAGATTCTGCAGACACAATGCTGTGGGGCCATTTTCCATCACAGGAGCCACACGGTAATTAGCAGCAGAACCAGCAGGTACGTTCTGAAATGAAAGGAGAGAGATGGCAGAGGAGGCTGCTGCTTTGTTTAGTTATGGTGGCAAAACAAAACACTTATCTGTGCAACCCACTGATGAGCTTGGCTGGTAGGATTTGTCCAAGCACCAGCCACTGCTGGCATCCTCGCACTGTTTGCTCTTGTACTTTGAGAACTGAGCGACGCAAAGGCAGTGAAAGGGCTCTGCAAGCTGCACCCGCAGAAGACCTTAAATTCAGCAGGGGCTGCCTGTCCCCAGCTCCTTGGCCCACAGCTCCTCACATGGGCTCCCACCAACGGTGGCAGGAGCTGGACTCCCTCACCACTGCCAGAGCTGCGCTGAGCCCTGCCTTCCTGCAAGCCACAGGCTCTTGGGAGTATTGGGTAGTGAACAGGGCACGATGTCAGACCAGAGCTGCAGCCCCAGACTGCAGAGGAAGGAAGATAACCCTGAGCGGAGACCTGTGTCATACACAAAGTGAGTTGGGGCAATGTCCATTTCGCTGTCATGGACAGAGCTCTGCTCTTAGTCCTCTGGACTCATCCCTTTGCTACCCTCTGGACTTATATTAAATGACAATCTTGGACCTTTAGTTAATTAGAGAGCATCACATTCCCCCTTCTTCACCCCAAAAGAGGACATGCAGTGAAATGTTTTGATGCCTTTCAGCGCTGTGGCCACAAGAAGGTGTCAGGGCTCAGACATCTCCCTGCCCATTGCCTGTGCCCACCAGCCGCTGATAACTGGTGGTGAACTGGAGACCCGACCCATCCCTAGCAGCAGCAGATAAGGAGGGTTTGAATAGCCCCTGGCACAGGCAGCTGATGTCCTTGGGGACACCAGGCAGATAGAAGCAGTGCTCCTGTGACAAACAGCCCATTGCGGACAGCGCATGAGAGGCTGGAGCTGTGAGCAGAGCCCAGCAGCCTGGCTCCAGTGTCCTCGGCCAGCAGCGCACAGGCTTTTCTCATTGCCCTGGGCTTGTGAGCTCCTCCAGCTCGAGAACTGAAAGAAGCCTTTCTGCGCGCTGCCATGTTTTGCTTCTGAAAGGTCTTGCTCAGCCTCCAAGCGGTTTTGTCAGAGTTGAGACCGCTCTCCATGCCAGTTACTGCAGAATAGGGGAGGGTGCTGAAAGGTTTCCTGCAGCTTCCACCAGAAATATGATTTCCTGCAGAAACAATCAACCTCCTTTTGGAGCATCAGGTCTACAGCAGCCTTGACACAGCTCTTCTCCTCAGTGCTTCTAGCTCTCCTGCTGCTTCTCTTCCGCATTCAAGACATTGTTTTTGGAGCTGTGGTGAGACAGAGGCATCCAAAATCAAGTCCAAAAGGTAGATGATCGTAGGGACTGAAAGACATGCCACAAGGAAGGTGGTGGTGACCGCAGAGAGTTAGTGTCCTCATGCAGTGACAATGCCTTCTGGTCCTCTGAGCCAGGAGTGAGGGGAAAATGGCTCCTGGGCTTTGTGTTGCCTCCTAACCGCAGCCAGCAGTGCCCGCTAGCTTTGTGTACTCGCTGAAGAGACCATGCACACAGCCAGCTCATCCCTTCCCCACCCAGCAATGTCTCAGTGGAGGAGCAATTCTCCTTTGCCCCCCTAAGCAGAGGCCCCTCCTTGCTGGCAGTGGCTGCTCTGGACAAAAGCAGAGGGTGGAGGAGACCCTGGGAAGCTGCTGCAGAAGCCAGGACCAGGAGGAGGAGGTCCAAGCTTGCACCTCCTGCAGGCCTAGGGTGCTGCCTCCTCCCCTTATGCAATGGGGCCTGGGAGCAGGTGCAGGGCCCCTGTGGGTGCCAGGAAAAGAATGAGGAGGGTGATGGAGGCAGAGCCTGCAGAGGAGCAGAATGTGTGAGTGTCCCCCTCCGTGCAGGTGTTTCAGGTTGTGCCTTGGGAGAAACATGCTCTGCTTTGTCACTGGCTCCAGAGAGCCGCCACCAACCCTTCTGGCCGTGAACGTCCCCTCCGCAGCGCTGGGGACAAGCCCAGGGGCAGGGAGGCTGCGGCAGCTCTCCCGCGCTGCGGCACTGGCTGCGCTCACGGCTCTGCGGGGACACGGCAGCAGCGCGGGCGGCTTCTCTGAGCAGGGTGTCATTAACATGAAGAGCACGGGACATGAAGAGCCTTTTCCCTCCGAGCACCCCATCCATCATTAGGATGCCCTCTCCCCGCCGCAGGGAGCGTGTCTGGGGGTGCTGTGTAAGGGTTGTGAGCTGCAACCTGCAGGCAGCCAGGACATGCAGCTGCGGAATCGCACCTCCCTCCCTCGCTACCACCACGAGTTAATCAGCTCGGCTTAATCAGCGTCTTGGTTCAGCTGGGAACTGGGGAACTGGTGTCCGGCAGCGCACGGAGCAGTGCCTGCGATCACATAACCGACGACCCGATCTGTCCCAGCGGGGGCATTCCCTCGCACCTGTGTTGTCAGAGGCCCCTTGATAAGGAGCTGCTGATAAGAGCCGCACAGCAGCCGCCCGCGCTTCCTTCTTCTCTCGCCGCAGCCCAGCGCCAAGCGAAAACGTTTCGCTCGGGGACTGAGGGGAGGACCCGGGTGATCACCCTGCCGGTGGCAGCAGCCTGTGGAGCAGGACACGGCGAGGGAACCCCGCCGCTTGCTGGAGCAGTCGAGGAACCCAGTGAAGAGCCAGTTCGCTAATCACAAAGGCACAGACAACGTTGTCATCCCAGCCCTGCGCAGACGGAGAAGCCCCAAGCTCCGAGCCCTGGCTGCAGAGACAGAGAAGCCTGCTGCAAGCAGGGTGCCAACGGGCCGGCAGCTCCGGGGGTGCAGCAGAGCTGCGGTGTCCCCGTTAGGGACGGGAAGTGACCTCGAAAGATCATCTGGTCCCACCCCCCTGTCACAGAGGGATCTCCTAGATCCAATTGCACAGAGCTGCTCCTCGTGGATGCTGCTTCCTCCAGTCTGCAGCAGCAAACAGCCTCTGTGTGTGCAGTTACACACCCCAGGCTTTGAAGTGCTCCCTCTGTCACGGATACGTCACCAGTCAGCTGGCAGGATGCTTAGGAAATGAAAATGCCAGGCGAGAATGACATCTGAGTGCTCTGAGAGGGACTGAAGTGGCAGTGACGCTGCAGCTGTGGCCGATGCAGCTGCTGCAGTGCTGGTAGGAAGAGCTGACATTGAAAGCCAGATGTGGGGTCGTTTGCAGTTGCTGAGATGATGCAAGGTGGAGCTCAGGAGACTGTAACTTGGCACTGAGCAGAGCGAGTGCCTCAGGGTCCTGGCAAATCTGCCTGTGAGCAACACTGCTGCGAGATCGATGCATTTTAATCACATCTTTAGCAGAATCAGCCAGTTCTCTGCTTCACTGAGTGTGTGTGAGGTCTCTCAAACCTGGAAGATAGCTGCAGGACAGCCAAAGCACGCATGGAAAAGAACAGGCTTTTGAAATCCATTTTCTCCACCCTAAAGGAGAGGCGTCGCGGGGCTGTCGACAGTGGGTCTCTGAAGACTTTCAGTGCAGTTTCTGTTCCGCGGCTCTGGCACCACAGAGGAAATTAATTCAGCGACAATATTTTCATTAGATTACAGTCTGGGCTCTCCATCTTAGACACGTTTGTACACTTGTAATACATCCTAATTACTCATAAAGAATAAGTCTGTGTGCTGGGTGGGTTATTGAATGTATTGAATTAATGAGTAAATAAATTCGTCTCCATGCTGGGGATCGCTCGGTGTCAGAGTGGCCGCAGAGGAGCCGGCAGCGCTCTCAGTTCTGGGGTTGGGACGCAATGCTGGCCCTGCTGTGGGTGGACTTCTCTGTGTCTCCCTCGCAGAAGCAGCAATTCCCTTTCCCCCTCAACACCAGGAGTCAATTGTGTGACTAAACCAGCAGTGTGAAGAGCCTTGGGTTTGTCAGTTCTTTCTCCTCCTCATTAGTTGCTCATTTGTTTTCAAGTGAGACTGCCCATCACTGCTTCAGTCAGGAGAAGGCTCCTTCTGCCCGAGCTCAGCACCTCAGGAGCTGGGTCTAGAACAGAGCTCCCTGGACAGTCGCGCTCTCCTGTGCTCTCCTGGGTTTCTGAGCTGTGGGGAGTGGAAAGGAAAGAGCAGCCCCCTGAACTGCAAGGGTGACGCTGATGGAGACTATGTCAGATGTGTGTGTTTGCCAGGGTTCCTTTGTCCCTGGCCCTGTCAGGAGGGTGTCTGCTGCCCAGTCACTCTGCAGTTCAACGCAGTGATTTCAGCTGGAACAAAGAACCAGAAACAGGCAGGTCACAGCTTTTTAAGTGACCTGTTGAGTTTCCTTGGTAGAAGGGCTAGAAGAGGCTCACTTCGCCCCATTCTTCTCTAGCTTGATGAGCAATGTGTTGCCTCCTGCATTCTCCTTTCGCAGGATCATTTTGTTCTCTGCCCGACCAGAGAGTGAAGAGCAGGTCCCAGCAGGCAGAGACGCTGACCTGCTGTGCTGGCACCAGTGCCGGCAGTGCTCCCTGCAGCAGCAGCTCTGAGGGCACCCTGGTTGGCCGGGAAATGCTCCTCAGTTCTCAGAGCCAGGGTCCCCACCTCAAGTGCCGGTTTTAGTCCTGCTTGCCAGTCCCTTCCCAGCAGCAGGACCCCGTGATACCAAAAGCGCTTACTGGGAACACAGGAGGCAGCACGAGGGCTTTTCTGCAGGCCAGGACACCCCCATCACTGCTCAGGGACAACGGGAGGCTCTGGGAATAGAAGAGAACAGGCTCCTGGTGCTGGAGCTGCTGTGTCAGGCACGGGCTGGACTGTGGTGGCGAAAGGGGCGGAGAGAGGCTGAACGTTTCTCCCACAGTGAACCAGCAGAACACGGCGACTGGTTTTGGGGTGGTTGGGGCTGAAGCGTTTTGTCAGAGGACCATTCACCTGTGTGAAAACGCAGAGCCTGTCAGCCTGCCAAGCGAAACTCAGGGTGATCGGCGGCGCAAGGGCCGGTAGCACAGGATGGAGCTGCCTTTGGCTACTTTCAGCTACACACCCAATTCTTCTGAGACTCGTGAATATTTGGGGAAGGAGAATGTGCAGCACTTGTTTGTTTACATCAGATTGTGCTGCGTGTTCAGGTTTCCCAACCGCGCTCAGTGCCTGCGAGCACAGCCCCGGCCCTTCCCCTTGCACATACCTGGCAGCTTTGTTAGTACAGCAGTGGATCCTCTCCAGGAGAAGGAGCTGGGTCAGCCTGGAGCTCTGCAGCACGTCAGCATTGCAACACAGTGGGACCTGGAGCAGACACAGGCACCGAGCAGCAAAAGCTTTGCAAAGCCAAGCGTCAGGTCCTGGTGCTGCAGCAGTGATTCAGGCAGCCCCAGGGTCATCGCTGCTGCCTGGGCTGGGCTGGGCTGGAAGAAGTGTCGGAACCAAGAGCAGATCTTTGTCTCTCAGTTCTCAGGCTCTGCTGGCAGCGCAGCCGGGCACTGCTGCGGTCAGGTGGTGGGCAGAGTGGGTGAGAAATGGACTCGGGTTCTGGGCCTCCATCTAGACAGGGTGCTCTATCCATCCACCCATCCCAGCACTCGCAAGGCTCCCCACTGGGCAGCAGTTCTCTTCCCATGGAGCTTCTGAGCACCCTGCAACCACCATCAGGAGTTTTGGCAGGAAGCTCAGAGCATCTCACCTTCCTCACAACTGACTGTTTTCCATGGCTCGGGATGCTGTCAGGAGCCTGCCTGAGCAAGTAGCTCTCTTCCACAGGAGACTGCATGGTCTGCTGGATGAGGAGCTCGCTGAAGCTGACAGCCTAGCTCCTTTGAATTGCTGTGGAGGTCTCTGCTCTGCAGCAGGCTGGTGCTGAGCCTGCCCTAATTAGCCCAAATTACTGCACTTACGCAAAGCACAGCCTCTTTGTCATGGTACCTCGCTTATCTGTACAGATTGCTTCTGCAAAGAGCTGTCCCTGAGGGCTTCACAGGCACTTCTGGACCTCAACTCACATGTTCCAACTTGCACACCACCCCACTACTGCTCCCAGCAAGTTTCATCTCCCACTCAAGAATGCTGCAGCTTTGGCCGTTCTACGCTGCTCAGCACCAGGGTTTGGTGGGGCACCGGGCAGCAAAACCCGCCTTCAGACGGCCAGGACAAGAAAGCCCTGTGACACACGCAGCCAGTCTCACCAGTCCTGGCTTTTCGCTGAGGCTGCTTTTCCCTGCATCATTCCAATCACCTGCTCCAGAAGGAGCCCTTCCCCAGGGGTGGGGAAGGCTGTGCTGCTCCTGCCAGCATGTGGAGATGCTGACAGCTGGAGCTGGAACCCACGAGTCTGGAACCCTTGTGTTCCTGTACCAAAAGCACTGGTTACACCCAGGGAAGGAAAAGGAACCACTACAGCCCTGGGCGCGATCAAAGTGATGGGGCAATGGCCTATCAGCCACCGTCGCTGCGCTGTTCCAGACATCACCCTGCAGTGCAGGAGGGAAAGGGGTCATTCTAGATTCCAGGGAAGAGTCTGTCAGACCAGGATGAAGAGCAGCGCCTGGAGCCGGAGACGCTTGTCTCGAGCCCTGACGGCAGAGCGCAAGGCGCAGAGGAGCGATTAGTGCTTCTGCTGACGAGAGGGCTGTGGCAGAGCGAGTGTCCATGTGTTTTCCAAGCAAACATGTTCACCCTGCGGGACCTTTCTGTGCGGCCACAGCTTGATTATCTCTGAGCGTCTGACCAAGACCAACCCCCCCGAAACTGCTCCTGCAAACCTGCAGCGAGCTGCAGACGCACAGCCAGAGTCTCCTCTGTTCTGCCTTGCGGCCACGGAAACAGCACTTCCTCGCCTCACTCGAGCGACCCGACCCGAGGGCTGCTCACACCTGGGCTCCTCCACAGCACCAGATACCCATCGTTGACTTTGCCAAATCTGAGCCTGACCTAGATCCTTATCTAGGAGGAGGGAGGCTGAAGCTTTCGGGGAGACAGCAGCGAGAGGCAGCCTTTCTGTGCCAGTCAGCTGTGCAGGACCTCCTGGTGACGCCCTGGTGCCTCAGCGACGCCCTCTCCTGCAACTCAATGGTGACATTTGCACCCACCTGCACCCGGACTGTCCCTTGGCACCGCGCGTGTGGTTCTAGGTGGTTTAGGCTGCGACACCCATGAGCACGAGTGTGGTTGGGATCTGTCCCTGCTGTGTCCTGCCCAGGCTTCTGCTCCTGGGACCTGAAAGCAGCTCAGGACCAGGAGAGGAGCAGAGCAGAGCTGAGGAGCCCCAGACAAACAGAACAGCAGCCCAAACTGTGAACAGCCCATTGAATAGCGTGCAGCAGCCCAGGAGCTACATGAGGGGGTCAGAGTGCTGGGGTGTGTTAGACACAGAGAGAACCTGAGGGAAAACACCATCAGCACCTTCTGACCAAAACCCTGTGTGGAGTTAAGTGCTGCAGCACCTTTCAGACAGGCTGTGTTTGCCCACCAGGGTTCAGGAAGCAGCAGACAGAAGGGCTGCCGCAGAGCATCACTTGTCACTCCAGTCAGACAGGGAGATGCTTAATGGCTTCGCAAATGTGCTTCAGCTGAAAAGGACTCTGTATACTGGGGCTGGACGGGTGGCTGGTGGCAGAGGATGGAAGCACCAGGTAAGGTGAAGCAGAACATCCTACCTTCCCATGGCTGGCACAGCTGTGACACCAACAGCACCTCATACCTGTGGAGATCAAAGGGTGTCTGTGGCACTTCTCTTCCCATTTTGCCAGGATGTCAGTCTTCCCTGCTGTCAGAGCCTGCACATCACTTCCCTTCCAGACTCGTTGGCTGTTGAGATCATGACAAAGGAAACCCAAAGGGAAGCACAGGGTCACATCTGGCGACGAGCATTGTCACAGAGGTTTGCGGAGCTGCCAACAGCAGTAGCTTTGAACGATGCAGGATGCAGCTGGTGCCCACGGGGATCAACAGAAAGACGAGCGAGATGAACAGAGGTGCAGAGGCTGGGTCTGTTCGTCCTGTGGGAAGGGAATTCCAGGTGAGGAGTGTTTGGAACACACTCCCTGTGTGCTCCAGCTGTGAGGCAGCAGGGAGCCAGAGCTGCTCAGCTGTAGAGCACAGCCGAGAGATGGCCTAAGGAGAGGTCTGAGGGTGAACAGGCAGCCTTAACAAGAGGGCCCACTGCGCCCCTCTGGAAGAGAAACTCCTGCTGTTCCTGTCAGGTGCCGAGCTCCTGCTGAACGGCAAAGGCTGCTGCGCACAGACTGCCATTGACAGGGCAGAGGACAGCACAGCCACTACTCCTGGCAGCCTTTCAGCGCGGGGTTTTCACAAGGATTAGCTGTTCTGGAACGATTTCTGCAACACTTGAGCTACAGACATCTTTGTCTCCCCAGCCAGGCATCCAGGTCATCTCTGCACAAACACTGTGGCCAGCAGACGGAAAAGCCTTCCCTCCAGCTCTGTAAGACACCTTCGATGGCGCCATGGCTGATCCTACAGATGCTGATGGAGGGCCAGACAGGGATTCACAAGAGTCATGACTTTTGCCATTTCTGCTTCCCAGCAGGGCAGTTCTCGGGCTCTCTGTCACCGATACCTTGACTCTGCATCAGACCTGTGTCCCGTGGTGCATGGACTCAGCACCTGCACCACTCTCCACCAGGTTTTCATGAGCAGCTGCCATAACGAGCTGATGCCAATCTCTGAACTGAGGGGGAACCTCCTCTGCTCCAGCTCACACCCGCTGCCCCTTGTCCCACCACTGGGTGCCCCTAAGCAGAGCCTGGCTCCATCCTCCTGACACCCACCAAAAAGCTGAAAGAGACGTTACAGCAGGACGAGCTGAGGTTCAGGGGTCCCAATTAGAAACGCAGCTTTAATTGATACTCAGCGGTGTTTTGGCCCCTAGATTGCAGATGCTCCCCGGAAACCCCGGGCCAGGCCGGCAGGTGACCCTGTGCCCAGCAATCCAATCCTCGAACAGTATCACTCACAAAGCCACATCCCCTGCAGCACTGGTAGGATATTGGATCCTGCATCTTCTCTGGCTCATGACTGGGACAGATAAGATCTGGGAAGAATCCGGTGGTGAGATAGGTGATGAAATTCTGCTGCGCTGCCTGAATGCATCGGGCAAGAGCTGCTGTGAGCCCCAAACCTGTATTGGGTTCCCACAGGCTCCCAGGTGAGTGTCTTGTGCAGAGGGAGGACAAGCACCAGTGTGCAGACAGGACACAGGGACTATCAACAGCCAGGCAATGCCTTACTCCAGAAAAGTGGCTGGACCAGAAGCCAGCCACGTGCTGCACATCAGGTGTTCAGGAGATGGTGCTGCCTGTGTTGCCTCAGGTCTTGTCGGTGTGCAGAGGTAAACAGGGCTCAAATGATCTCCTCAAAGATGCCTGCCAGCCCTCACTGCACTGAGGGCAGGACAGCAGCTCTTCAGCAGCAGGGAGAAGGAGCCCTCACTTCTACAGCTCTGACCTTTCTCCAGCTCCTCAGATGCTATCCGCAAAAGCATCTTCTTATGTAAAACAAGCCACAGCCCTGGACATCATCCTGCGAGCACTCGGCACAGATGTGAACAGAGACAGGTGCAGGGGCTGGCTTGCAGAGAGAGCAGAGCGTGGTCACCACACGCGATGGGCTGTGGGACGCTCCTGGTAGCAGCTCTGTGAAGACCAGGACACTGCACAGTGGTTTCCTGCAGGGCCCACTGGGACAAGATGTGGTGAAGAAGGAAGCAAATCTAGATCCTAACGAGCTGAGCATGGCTCATACAGCGAGTTCCATCTCTTGCTGGAGCACAAGTGGGTAGACAGTGGACATGCTGGGATCTGCCTGCTGGCTCCCGAGCTGAAGAAAGGCAACCACAGAAGTACAGAGAGTGGAAAATCTGACCCCATGCTCTGAACACACCTACATCGCTCATGGCGGAGAGCCAGGTTCCACCACCGCAAAGAGGAGAGGGCCATTCGCTGACCATCATTGTCTGGCGACTTCTGTCTGCAGCCGAGTCAGATCTGCCGTCCACTCCTGCACCGAGTGCTCCCTGCACGGGGCCGGCAGGAGCTGGCAGAGTACCCTGGCACTAGAGCATCCTGTCACCCGGGAGGGACCAGGGCTTTGCCTGGAGGAGAGGATCCTGCCTGCAGTGGGGCAGCACAGCTGGTCCGAGAGCTCCCCTCCTGCACTGCCCCCGCAACGTGTATGTGTTCAGGTCTTGTGCCTGAAACGCTCCCCGCCTGCCCCTCTCGCGTCGCCCTGCATCTGCGCTCCCGAGCAGCGGCTTTATCCCCGCTTCCGTTTCACCTTTCCTCAGGGCCGAGCACACAAAGCGGTGCCGAGCCCCGGCCGTCAGTGGGGAGCCGCGCAGAGCCTCCAGCCGTCCCAGCTCCAGACCCCACGTCCCCGGACGCAGCAAACAGCTTCCCCATTGTCCGGCCACCCCAGCTGAGCCCGCAGGCATGGCCCCGGGCGGGGGAGCGGAGGATCAGCTGTGGGCCTGATCCCAGCTGCACCCAACCAGCTTTGTTGCAGCCAACAAAGCCCAGAAGAAAAGACTTTTGTCCTTGACTGCAAGGACTGGCATCGGCAGGGGCGACTCAACCGGAGAGGATTCGGTCATTGTCTGGCGCTGAGATCTCCCAGCGGTCGCCGCTCCAGCTCTTAAAACACGGGGCGGTGCCTTGTGCCCGTAAGGGACTCGATCTGGCCTGCGAGGGCTGGTTGTCAGCGGTGGGGAGGAGGCACCGAGAGGTGGCTGTGGAGGAGAAACTGAGAAAATGTGTGGAAAGAGCTGCCCCGACAGGCTGGAAGGTGAAGTGGGTTCCCCTTCCAGCGAACCCGGGACGAGCAAACAGCAGGCGCTGTACGGGGCTCCGGCACCCGTCCGTGAAAGCTCTGCGGGAGGACAGGCAGCACAGGCTGCTGATGCGGGACCCGTAGCCTGGCGTGAGCTTTGCGGAGGAGCTCTTGGCCCCTGCAGAAGGGCACAACAGAGAGCAAGGACACCACCACGGCAGCAAGCCGAGCACTGCCCTGCGAGAGCCAGGGCTTCCCAGGGCTCCGCTGGGGAGGAGCAAGTCCCACTCAGGGGCAGAGGCTCGGAGCACAGAGGCTTCCACCAGGCACCCCTTCCTCACACTAATCCTGTTGTTCTGCTGTGGACCAAGCGATTTCTGTACCAGGGCTTTTCCTTAGCTAAAGGAAAGAGATCCCTAAGCACAACAAACCTGCCACCAGCAGACGTCAATCTTAGCTCCTCGGGTCTGTGTCTCGAGCACCAGCTACCGATCTCTGACCATCGTGTCCTTCTTCCAGCAGAGGCACCGGCACAGCAGCACCCTGCCCTCCTGACAGCAGCCGTGTATACTCCCCTCTGAGACCTGAATGGCACTCGATCAGGCTCAGAGCTAGAAGGCACCGGCAGCAGAGCTTCAGACTTTCCTTGGCAACACCTGTCTGGGGGTGCAAACAGATTCTCATCCCAGAGCCCTGCTTCCATTAGTCTGGAGAGAAATCCAGCCCTTCCAGATTTACAGCTGCCCCCACTCCAAAGGGTTAACCCCCCCCCCCCACATTCAGGTACCTTTGTGGTTCTGATAGATGCTGGAGAGGGACAGCATCCTCGCTGCACCCTGTTAAACCAGCAAGGAGAAGCAGGAGCACCCTGCAGCCTCATAAGTGAAGCTCTGAGACATGTTTGTGAAAACAGTTCTGCAGCACCTCCCATTCATTTCAGTTCTGTTAGCAATTTTCATTAATTAGATTAAATGGATGCTACTAGAGACTGTCCAATCCACGGCCTGAACCTGACCGCCCGCAGCAGCAGACAACAGCCCCAAATGTGGGTTTGTTGCCCCCGATACCAACCCCTTAGCTGCCAGCACTCACCAGTGGGTCCCTGCACTCAGCCCCAGACAGCAACAGAGAAGCCGGCAGTGTCTGAGCCTCGAGCACAGCCCAGCAGCTCCCACTGACATGTGCTCTGAGGAGGAGATGTTCCAGTGGTGGTGCGTGGTGACGTGCAGGACCCCCTGAGCGGCTCTACCGTGCTGCTGGTGACTTGCAGGGGTTCTGAGCACATTCTCCCCTGCTTCAGATCCGTGTCCTGGTTAGGGGGCAGGCTGCTCATGCAGAAGGCACCACTGCCAGCTGCCACTGTTTCTGCAGCAGGGTCCCACCCACACCAAGACCTGCTCACCTAGGAGCATCACCAGAAGCAAGGTGGTGCTGCTGTCTGTGGCAGCTGGACGCCAGCTGAAACAGTACCTTAGAAAACACTGCAGTTATAGGCTAGACACAGTGGGAAAGGGATCCTGGAGCAGCACCTCCCCACACAACACATTGGCCCCTCTGCCAGAGAGCCGAGGCTTGCCGTATTCTGGTCCCACCTCTCCCAGGCACTCACATGCTGATGCCTACCTGGCAGCGGTGGGCAGGATGGCTCCCTGCTTGCCAGGCATCTCCCCACAGCAGCCTCTGCTCCTTCCTCTGCCAAGAAAAACAGCCCCTCACCAACTCTCTGATCTTTGTTTTGTATTTGCTCTGAGTGTCCTCAGCCCAGTCATCAGCTCAAGCCTTGGAACGAGCAGAAAATGAGGTGCAGATGGGCACAGAGTGTGACAGAGCTGCTGTTTGTTCAGAAGCCACTGTGCCCGTCTCTCTCACCCAAGACACAAGGCAAAGCAAGAGCTGGGAGCAGAGAGCCGCTGCTCAGTCAAAGAAATAAGAGTTAAAATACAGGTATAGGTTGGGATGGACAGGTTTACGTCTCATTTTGGAAAGCAGCCTTGCCAGGGAAGGTGCCAGGCACAGACACAAACCAGCAAGCAGAGAGAAAAGGCTGGGCTTGCTCTGCACTGAGCAGCCCACATGACCTGCAGCGTCAGGCACCATCCCAGGGACAGGCTCGTGTTTGCCTCAGCCAGAGCCCTCGGATCCCTGCTGCACTTCCCGTCTCACAGCAGTGCCCCAAGGGAAGGCTGACCCACGTCCGACTGTGCCCCTGTACCTCCATCCCCCCCTTCAAAGAGGCACTGCCAGCACCAGGACGCTCATGTGGATACTGTGGTACCACTGCGGGAAAAGGATTTCCCCCAGGGTTCAGGCAGCCGCAGAGGGCCTGGCCCTGGTTAAGCAGAGCCAGTATCTCTAGACATCACCCATAGCGCTGTGCATCAGAGTCTGGAGGCCACAACCCCACCAGGGTGAGCGCAGCACTGCCTCACACAGCCGCAGGCAGCAAAGCAGGGAGAGCAGCCCAGCGAAAGCATCGGGCAGCTTCTCTTTTCCACGACACTCTGCTGAAGATGCTGCCGCTTCATCTGTCTCCTCTCACGGTTGGCTGCGGCAACCCTGCAGGTCACTTCTCGGAGCCTTCCGCACCTTCACCAACCCCAGCACGTTTGGAACAGAGATGGGGAGACCCACCTGCACCAAGCACAACCGTAATGGCTCCCTGCCCCTCCTAATCGACAGAGAGGCACAACCCAGCTGCTGCTGGGGAGATCCCAGCCAGGGTAGGGCTTGTGTAACCTGCCCGTAAGGAAGGGAAGGAGGATGCTGGCTTTAGGGAGCAGTTGGGGTTTCCCTTCAACAAAAGGTTTTATTTACAACTGAGATTTATTTACAACTGAGCCCTGACCCTGCCGAGCAGGGCTGGGACACTGATCCTGCTGCAGTGTTTCCTGCCAGCACCACTCTCCCGAGAGCGCGAGCGAACATCCACACACATGCGCCTGCAGCACCCCTCCGTGCAGCCCGTGGACTACACAGGGCTCACACCGGTGTGGTGTGGTGGAACAGAGGGTGGTGCAAGCTGCAGTGGTTAGGAACGAGGGAGCTACCACTTCACTAGTCTAAACACAACTCCATGCAGGAAATCCCCTCCTCTGACCCCACTTGTCTTCAGCCGAGCACGGCTGAAGAGATTCACAAAAGCCAGGCGCGGGACAATGCCGTTTAGGTACCAGCCACAACCTCTGCTCCACATGTTTTCACAGGAAAACCGAGGTAAGGAGTCAGTTCTCTGACTCCGCTGGTTTGGTCAGTTTTTTAAGGATCAGAGGACTTGTCTTCATGCAACAAACCCCTCTGATCACATCGGTATCCACTCCTCACTGCAGTCCTCATGAGAGCACTCCGGAGACATCCTTCAGGTCTTTGCAGGGTCAGCTGCATTAATGGTGGCAACTGCCCTGCCACACAAGGCTGTTGTCCCCGCATGGGTTCCTGTGCTCCCCTGCTCACCCAGGCAGCCTCAGTTTGTCATCACTGTCAGAGCCAAGCACGGGCAGAGGGGTTGGAACCTTCATGCCCATTGGCAGTCATCCTTTGGAATCCAGTTATCAGAGGCACCTGATGAACGCAAGCACTTAAGCACCTTCCTGTAGATGCCCTTTGCTGTTGTCCCTCCTCTGTTCTTGAAACAGTTCAATAACAAAGACCTGAAACGTTCACGGAGACTGCTGCTGTGCTGATGGATGCAGGAGGTCTCCTCCTCCGGCTGCCCTCCGCAAGCAAATGCGGCGACCAGGCGCTTCAAGCGCTGCTGATGACTGCAGCTCACCCTTGTGAAACACATGAAGCTGGGCAGTCAGCAATGCACAGCCCTGCTCCTCAGGGTTTTCGATGGTCTCTACAGGGAGTCTGTAGAAATGCAAAGTTCCCAAAACTAGATGCTCCTGGGCACTCGCAGAGGACACCCTCAGTCACTGGTGACGATGCCTGTTTCGGAGCCGCAGGCGAAGATGCAACACTGACGCAAACACCAGGAGAGAGCAGGAGGAAAGAAGAACCTGCTTTGCTTCAGCTAACAACAGCTGTCCAGTAACAGCCCAGGCCTCCAGCAGACCTCCCATTGCTGCTCTCACTGCGCATTGCAGAGCACAGGCAGGCTCTGCAGGCCAGAGCAGTGTGAAACAGGACAGCCGGGGGACTCTCAGACTCTCCCAGCTTGGGGCTGTGCTGCTTCGTGTCCACATCAGCTCAGAGCATCAGGAGCTGCACTGCAGCAGGGGGAAGAGCAGGGCTGTAGTCACCTGCACAAAGCCCTACAAAAGCCTTTGCTGCATGAGCCTTGTCAGGATCCACGATAATTTAGGGTGCTCGTTGTCCCTCCAGGCATGGAGCTCGTAAATACTACCCAGAGCTGTTCGCTATTGGTCTCTCTGTCATGCATGAGGTAAAATTAAACACTTATCTCTGCATCATTGATGCACTGAACAGCAGAATTTATGGTGCTTGAGATCTCTCTTGCTTCAGGAGCACTGCCTTGCTGATGAAAGATCTCAGCGCAGGCAGGCCAGATGCCAAGACACCCGGGAACATCATTAAGGCACCGAGGTGCGAAGAAGCCTCGGGCGCAGGAACATGCAGACGCCGTGTTTCCACTCCCACGGTGGGCCAGGGCTCTGCTCTTTGTTCCCCCTTCCCAACCTGCCTCCCGATGTCCTGGCGAGTAGTCACCAGGTGAAGGAAACACAGGCACCTTCTCATGCCGGTTATCAGAGACCAAGCCCTCCTGGCTCAGAACAGCCCTGCTGTTCATGCTGGGAGAGGGAAGCTCAGTGGGAGCTGGGACATTAAAAACGTGAGGAAAAATCCCCTCAGCAGCCGCCTTCACTCAGCCCAGCTCCAGGACTGAGCTGCTGCAACTGCTCCCTCACCTCACAGCCACTGCCCAGCTGGCAAAGAAGAGGGGACCTGCAGCTCAGGACAGAAGGAAACTCAGTGAAGCCCCCAAACCAACCCCAGCACCAAGTGCACAAAGGTCTACTCACCCTGCAAGCCTCGGGAGCAGGGTGCTGAGCCAGTCCCTCCACACATAAAGAAGAGAAGAAGCTTCCTGCTCTGCAAACCTTCCCCTTTATAGCCAGGGAGAGGGGCTTGGGATGGGACCCACCTGTGCCAGCTCAGGGCAGCTGCCCTGGCTGACTGGGAACAGCTGAGGGCTGCACCCCATGGCTGGCCCAGCACCCCATCCCATCCCATTATCCCAGCAACACCAGGAGAGCAGGTCTTCTTAGTCTGCTGCTGTCATTGCCACCCGAGGGAAGGGCTCCTGCAAAAAAACCCTGTGTCTGCAGCCTGGCAGAGCTGCTTTGGGAGCAGTAGGTGGACACTGCGAAACCTGAACTGAGCTGCGCCCCTGCCAGGGCCAGAGCTGCGAATGGGAGGCTCAAGGGCACCTCAGGCAGATGCAGCTTGTTCCACTCTTTGTCCTCCACCAAAGCCATGTATGTTCTTCTCTGATCTCTTTCTGAAGGCCCTCAACAGCCCCCAGACCTGACGCCCTGATGATGCTCTCCGCATACTCGCCAAGGAGAACTTCCCAGCCTCACAGGAGGCCTCGGGAGAGGACTGTCAGGACTCTCGCCCAGGCGTGTCTGGCAGCCCTGGAGCAAAGGACCAGCAACAGCAGTGCTGTCCTCTAGCAGAAGGCAGCAGCCAGCTGTCGTCCAGCACGAGCCACCCGACAGACAGATGGACGTGCTTCTCTGTGCTCTCTAGAAACCTCTCTCTAACCCGTGGAGTTGACACAGATCAATGTATTGACAAGTCAGACGGTTCTGTGATCCTGGCTGCTGCTGCAGGGATGAGGACTGATGCTCTGAGGGACTGCAGCTGCGGCTGCTTTACGTCGAATTTTCCACGTTCAGGGAAAGCAGCCATCATTCTGCTGCCTGTGCTGGGCACAGATTGGGGGCTCATTAGCTCTCTGTTGATGTCTATCATCACCTATCTATGGACATCTATAGGAGCAGGGGAGGTTCAGCCCCACACAGCCAAACCACAGCTCCTGTCAAAGCTGAAGAACCTCGAGAACGTCCAGAAGCTGCTGTTTGCTTGGCAGCTCCTTCGCACAGCCCAAAGTGAAGAGCAAAGCACCAGCAGCAGCCTGGTTTTGATGGACCAGCCCTTGCTTTTGAGGAAGCCTCTTCTCATTCCAAGCGCTTTGTATGTGTAAGTGAAAGGTTGCGCAGAGGGTCATCAGCGAGGCCGCTGGCGCCTGCAGCCCTGCAGCGCGCCCCACTTCAAAGGGATTGGCTGCATTCCTGAGCCTTGTACCAATGAGCACTAATAACTCTGCGAGATGGAGACCAAAACGGCCGTCTCCAACCACATTGGCTCTTCCTAGCTGTTCACAGCTGCTCTCACACCTCCAGGCGTAATGAGGCAAAGCCTGTGGCTAGGTGTGCGGCTGCAGGGGGCTCGGTAATGCCTCTGGAATGCTCCCCTCTGCTGCCGCTTGCTGCCTCATCACAGGCTGTCTCCATCGCGATCTTCAGGAAAGGTCTTCCAGGTGTCACTGGAAAAGGCATCAGACACCTAAACCTACTTAGCAAGGGCAGGGCGTGACAGGACCATCTACTCCTTGGAATTAACTGGGAGGAAAAGCGATGGGAGGGGTGTTAGAGAGATGGAGCTGAATCGCGCCCTCATCTAGGCCCTGGTGCAGACCTCAGGTGACCACCCAGAGAGAATTGAGGGCAGCTCTGCACCTGGATGGTGCCAGAACAGCCATCAATGGGCTAAGCAGAGTGTGGCGCGTCCGACTGTGCTGCCAACGTCCCGCGCAGACCAGCGGTAGACATCAGTCCTTTGTGCCGTCCCTCGGGGGCACACATGTGCGTCTCTGCCCACTCGTGAGCAAACCAAGCCCCAATCTCACGCCGATTTGGGCCTGCGGAGCCCTGTCTGCCTGCTCTGCCTCCACACCTTTGCTCCAGCGCTTCACCCTTCTGCTTGCAGAAGGCAGAGACGCAACCCTCCAGAGGAGTGGACATCACTCCCATCTAACAGACAAAGCTCCCAAACCCACCCGATGCGGGAACTGCTGCTGCCGGAGGAGAAGAACACTTTTCACTCTGAAGGCTGGTGGCGCAAGAAGGACCTTCACCGCGGAGCAGCAACAGGACAGGGAAGCAAACTCAGAGGTGCCAGGAGCAGGGTGGTGCAAGCAAAGCGGTGGAGGGCTGCGCCAGCGCCTGCCACCCAGCCTGTGCCCTTCTGCTCCCGTCTCCCCGATGGCAGGTGCAGGCTGCTGCCATTTTCCTCTGGACTGGTTTTGTCAAAACGAGAGGCAGGCGCGTTCCTGACAGCCAGCCAAGAGCTCTGCAGGCCTGGCCCGTTCGGCCGGCAGGGCTCCCTCCTCTGCTGATTGGTCCCAGCACTGCTCTGGAAGGAGCCGCAGCAGGAGCTGTGGAGCCCAGGCTGTGCTGTGAGGAGCAGGTCACGCTATCCCCAGTGATCCTGACGCTTCCTGCCCCAGCAGCCTCCATGTTACCCGAGTAACGACGACTCCATATTTATTCATCACAATTGCTGCCTTTATTGCGGCGGTTCCAGGCACCAGATGTGGGCTTGAATTTCCTGAGTTTTATGCGTGACCTGGATTAAGCATCTGGATCCCCCTCACGGTGCAGCCCACACTGACAGGAAGGGTTTGGTGCTGGCAGCTAAAAGGAACCAGCGTCTCCTTGCAGCAGTGCGCTCGCTCCAGGGCCTGTCTGGCTGCCCTGGACCACTGCACTGGGCTGCCCCGCGCAGAGGGGAGCTCACGGCCATGCGAGATCCTTTCTGACCCAGCTTAGGCACCGTGCTCCCACCTGGCCCCACTCAGGAGGCAGAAAGTGTCTGTGTGTGGGGAACACCAGCACCAGGAACGTCTTCGAGTCACCTGCTTCATGGCTACCTACCCAGATACCTGACGCACTGGCAGCCGCATGCCCCCCGCTGCCTAGAGAAGGTACAGAAGGGCTGCTCCTCTCTGTGGGGCTGCTTCCTACCTGCACAGCACAGCTCACACTGGAGCCACCGCAGGAGACAAAACACCATCCGTCGTCTCCCTGCTGATGAGTTCACCCACTGCTTCCAAGTGACAAGTGGACCACCAGCCAGATTGCATGGAGCTCCAGACAGACCGGCAGAGCCAGGGCCGAACCCAAAGTAGAAGCCGTGCCTGTTGGCTCTTGGCTCCAACTGTCCCCGCTCTGGTCCGTGAGAAACACCCACAAGCTCCAAACTGGGTGATGTCCCGGGTGAGATGATTTCACGTGCAGGTCTGTTTGATTTGCACCTTGGTTTGTTTTATGTCCACTTGCCTGTTTAATTGGGCTTCTGATTATTTAACGTTGCGGCTGCGGAGGCAGCTTTTATGAAGCACAGAAGCAAATCTAATGAAAATTATTCACCAGCCAAACTTGTGACCAGTAAAAGCCCGAGTTTAATGTGAGAGGCAAAGTCCCCATCTGGTAGTTGCCTCTGAAAAGAACATACCACGTGAAGGATTTATCGCGACATTACAATGCTTGATGTCAGATAATCCAGCCAGAGGAACAATATTGCCCTAAAGAGAGCCATCAGGCCCCGTGTGACACGGGTGTTTGCAAGGATTAGCCGCACCTAAATCAATACGGGCAACGAACACGGCAACAACCAATCTCGCAGACGCTCAATTATTTAAGAGTGGCTTTGGTCCCCACAGAATGGAATTAAACGCTTGTTTAAGAGGACCAGCAATTAAATCTATTTCTTTAACGTCGAGAGGAGGACAAGAGATCCTTGACTGCGGGGAGGCCTGAGGGGCTGATGTCTCGCAGGCAGAAACACGCAGGAGGAGCCGTCGCAGCTCCGTCCCAAAGGGCTCTCCCATGGGGAGCTGCTGCGCCCCACCTGCTGTGCCGGACACCCCGGCCCCTGCCTCCCTGGGCTGCCAGGGCTTTGCTCCACTGGCACGCAGCTGCCAGCCCATCCCTGGGCCACCACTGTGGCAGCAGGAGCAGAGGCGGCGGCAGCTGGGACGGGACAGGCAGCAGACAGGCACGGTGAGCCCTTCAGGAGAGGCTGTGCCCGGGTAGGGCGGCTCAGCCACCCCGTCCCCTTCTGCAGAGCTGTCAGAGTGCCAAGCGCAGGCTTTGCCATTCGCAGAGCGCCAACAGCTGCTGTTTCAGGTGAGAAGTTTAGCCGACACGGGCCAACAGTTCCCCTGTTATTGGAGATTTGCTGAGTCTGTCCAGTGTGTCCCAGTGTTTCTGGAGGACTGGTTTTGAGCTCTTTTACTGAGCAGCCGCTCTGCCCTCTCGCGACGATGCGATTCCCCCACCTGAGGTGCCTGCTCATCTCAAACACAACGAGGAGACTCCTGCTGTGGGCAAAGGCGCCAAGAAGAGCTGTTTTGGACAAGGAGAAGCAGGGAGCAGAAGCAGGGCCCGTGCAGAGCGCTGAGTGCAAATACCCTGGGTGACAGGAGGGCATCAGGTGCCTACAGCGAGGGTCCTGGCCAGAGAAGCTGAAGAATGTCCCTAAATTAGAGACAACCCAGCACACCAAGGGTTCCTCAGAACCGAGCCTGAGTGGCAGCTGTCCGCCAAGGACTTCAGTCTTTCCAAGGCTGCTGTGAGCCGCCATGCAGTTAGAAAGTCTGGCAACCTGGCAAAGTAAGGCAGGAGCCCTTCTGCTCTGGCTGGTGACAGACAGGTGAAAGCCCTTCCCAACGTGCTGGAGGGACTCCTCACCCTGTGCTCTCTACCGATGGGCTCTTCCTAGCCCTTCTGCTCCTTCACGGGGGTTCTGCACCAGTCCGCAGTGATGCGACCAGGGTTCAGTGCGTCGGCTTCCTTCAGCCAGAGCAGCTGGTGTTTTCCCCAGAGTTCTCCAAGAAGTGCCTTGTGGAAGAGCTCTGCAGAAAACCTCTCCTCGCTGTTTGGTCTGACACTCGCAGGCATCGGGGGTAGCTGCTGATTAATAAATGCTAATTCCTCTGGCACTCCTGTAGGAACTCGTCTGCATTTCAGAGCCATAGTGTAAGACAAGCGGGGATTTGGTGGGCTGCAGGCGCCCCGACAACTCCTCTGCAGAGAGCTGGGCACAACCCCGAGCTGTGAGGAAGGTGCAGCGCTGGCGCTGGATGAGGCGAGGGAAAGCTCTTGAGTGCCCTGTCTGTCAGCACTGATGCCAAGGCTGACACGATCGTCATGTCCGGTAAAACGCGCACGCAGCTGCCTAAAGTTTTGCACAGGTCAGAAAGGCAGGGTTAGGGTTAGGGTGTTCTGTTGTTCACAGACTCCAGAGCTGCAGGAGGATTCCACAGGAGAGGCAGCTTTTCTCCAGCAGGGCACTGATGCAAAGAACCTGAATCTAGAGCACCCACCCCTCACCAGCTCACTTCTGCAGCACCCGAGGAACGCAGATCCTGGATACCAGTGACCCTGCCGGGGTGCTGTTAGGGTCTGTGCCACTTTGGGAAGCAGTCTGAATGTGACCAGCAGGGCCAAGAAACGCAGAGGGGTCACCTCTGAGCTGCCCACAACCACTGAGACTCAGCAGCAGCAGGGCAGCCCAACCAGGCTGTCAGTGGAGCTCCTCGCCTGCTGTACCAACACTCGCTGTCAGCTGAGCTCTGGCAAAATGAAGACAAAAAGGGAATCTCTCACTCCTTCCTCCTTCTGTTTTTCCAGCTTCAGCTGCTGCAGGCCTTGGAGGCTGGATTCCAGACACACTGACACTGCCCCACAGGTGAAGGGAGCTCTGCTTTTCTCGCTGTATTTTACTGCCCATCCTCTTCCACTCTGCGACTCCTGCTGCTGTGCCCTGCACGGAAACAGTCTCCAGACCAGTGGCTGCAGCCTAGGAGACATTCACTCAAAGCTGGTGCCAACCTCCTCCCTTCCTCTTTCTGACCTGAGAGCACTTGGTGCTTCTTCCAGTAGGGAGACACAAGTCTCAGCAGGAGAGCCCCAGCTAAGCCAAAGCAGAGTCACGCTGTTTGCTTTCTGGACTGACTTCCACCAGCTCTGCCCCAGCTGTTTTGACCCTGTCACCTGTGGCTGGTCTCTGATGAGCTAGCTTGCTCCTGCCTCTCGTCACGCAGAGAGTGGGAGAACTCGTCCTGCTCAGGCTGCACTTCACCCTCCTTCACTGGACAGCAGGCTGGTCTGGCATCCTGCTCGTCTCTCAAACAATGCAGAGCACAGGTGCCGCTAATCCATCTGACAAGAGCTTCTATTGTCTTCTCTCCGCACTGCAACTGATCACCCAGCCCAGCACAAGTGGGCGGCTTCACACAGGGGTAGAGGGAGATAACAGCCAGTGCTTTGCATGAGGGCACAGGGTGGCCTGTGGCTCCACTTCTCCGGGCTAAGCCGTTACCCTTCTTTTTACTCCATTTTTAAAGTTTCAATAAAGACAGGGTCAGCCCTTTCCAGATGACCAAACAGGGTGTTTTGGCCGTATGAGTCTTCACCGTCTGTTTGCGTCACCACACGCTCCAACCGCTGCACTGAATCCGTCAGCTGGGGACTGATGGGCAGGAGCTGTGAAGGGCAGAAACATGCCTGGCGCTACTGCTGCTGCTCATTACCTGTCCTGGAAGGGAAGATCTGCCTCAAATCAGTGGAAACAGTCACGTCTGCTTCAACAGAAAGATGAGGAATGAGCAAGAAGCAAAACAAGAAGCCTGACCTCCCTAGCAGAAGGACCATGAACATTCACCGCACAGGATGCAGGGAGGGAGACTTCTAGCAACTCATCAGAGTCCCCAACCAATGAGGGGGTCACAGCAGCCAGTGAGGAAGGGGCTGCTAGAACAGCAGGGCTGTTGGCTGGCAAGGAAACCTGGCTCGGACAGCACGGGTTGTGAGCACAGACTCGACATCAGCACTTTCCTTCAAGATCTACCACATGCAGGAGCTACAAGCACAACCGCACACCCCAAGAGCCAGGGGAGAAATGCTGCCTTTGGGCTCTGCCTCTGTCTGCTGTGAAAGGAGCGGTTTCTGCCGGCGAGGTGCACGGGCAGAGAGGATGAGACGTCAGAGAGCGAGCTGCAAAATCTGAGCCACAGACTGAAGTCCTGTCTCATCTCTCTGTCCCACACCCCATGGTGTTAGGAAGTTGACTGAGGAACCACAGCGATGTCAGTAGCAGCTGACCGCGCTTATGCAGAGGAACCTACGGACAGGACAGACCATCGGCCGTGGGAGCGGGGCGGGCTCCCTGGGGTTGGCCCAGACTGAGTCTGACACAGAGTCAGGAGTGGCCACGAGGAAAGGGCTAACTCGAAGAGTCAGCACCTCCACCCTGAGCAATGCCTGCACACCAGGTGCACTGCAGAGCAATCTCTGCTTGCACCAGCAGGTCCCAGACATCGTCGCCAATGCTCAGGGAGCACGCTGGCACTGCTTGCCCAGGCAGGGAGGCTGGGCACCCGGTCCCAGCACCAGCTGTGCCTGCGAGGAATCTCTGGATCCAAGGGCCCGAAGGCTCCCTGGGGGCCGAACGTTCTTCCCACAAACCTTCCATTCACCTGTTTCTGAGCTGTGCCCCAGCTCCTCCTCCTTTAATCTTATTTATTAGGAAGAACGGTGGGGATAGGTGTGGTCACAGAGAGCTGGGGTACTCACAGTCCCGGGGCTGCCCCAGCTGTGCCATGGAGACAGCGCTGCAGCGGGGAGGATGGCTGATGAGCTTTTCAGCTTGAATCTCCATAGGCTCTGTGTTCGCATGGGGAAGCCCATCCAAGATCCGAGAGGCTGCTCAGCACAGGGCTGCCAGGCAGCTCTGCTGCTCGTGGAATGCTCGTTGTATGATTAATTGGTGGGAACAGAACAGAGCCAGCAACTGCAGAAATCTCCCCAGATGTCCCCCTCCGTGTGTCTTCTACATTAATGTGAACAAAATTGATGGAGCCTCAAGTAAGATGCTCTTTATAAATAAAAGATAGAGCCCACCAAAGGCAGCAGTGACTTAGCACTTCCCCGCCTGCCTGAATGCAGCAGAGAGCAGTGTGCTGCTGTGCACCACCTGAGAGGGTGAAGCACCAGCCCACCTCGCTGAACGGCACCTCACGGAAAGCTCACACGGCACCCAGGGACACCCTTTAGGGTGCCTGCTGGCGGGGGCAGGACCAAACCAATTCCCATTAGAAGCCAGTAACTCTGCTCGTTCCGATATAAAACACAGGGAGCAGCCTGAACCAGATCCTTCTGCAAAACACTCTGCAGGTGCCATAAACCAGCTGAGGTGCTGAGGTGCTGCTTCCTGCATCTGTCACCATGGCAACCCGCAAGGTGCCCGTGTGACTGCAAACCGACGCAGCAGGGCTGCATCCCAAGGAGGCCAAGGCAGCCGCATCTCTGCCCAAGAGACAAACAGCTAAAAACAGCTGAACGGCTGCTTTTGCTGTTTAAGGCCATCACACAGGGGCTGAGCAGGACTGAAGACTGTCAAACAACCTCCTCTAAACTGCCTTTCAGCAGCACCTCAGCCTGTGGGACTTCCTCCAGCCCTTGGTCACAGTGGCAGCACAGTGACCGCCAGGGTTTGCACTCTGGTACCAACTCGAACAAGCTTGTTGTAAAATATACGAGAACTTAGAATCATAGAATCATAGAACTTCTCAAAATATAAACGTTAATCAGCACATAAACAATTTTCAGGTTGTAGTTTCTCGGACAGAAGGTGTCAGTGACCATCAGAGAGCTGAGAAGCCACATCCTGCCTTTATTTTTAATTCCTGCAGAAATCAGGAGGAAAACTAGAGTGTTCAGACAGCCACTGGTGAGCACAAAACCACAGAACATCAGGGATTGAGAGGGACCTCGAAAGATCATCCAGTCCAGTCCATCTGCCACAGCAGGATCCCCTTGCAAGAGCAGCCCTGACTTCTCAGGAAGCACCAGCCCAGTTCTGCCACATCTGGCCCAAACAAAAATGTTCTTAGAGCATCTATACGGGAAAGTTCCTTTCAATGGGAGGGAGGGAAACACCAAAATCCTTTCAAAAGCAGTTCTCTTTCCTGTGACCATTGGGGCTATTTACAAACAAAGTGATTTAGGGTTGTGTTACCAGAACAAAAACCCTCTGACCTGCAGCTCACTGCCGGGTCTGCAGTCAGTCCCCACAACAATTCCCCGCACCCCCGGAGAAGGACCTGCCACTCACCCAGGGCTCTGGAGCCCACTGGAGCCGGTAGCAGTTCTCTCCCCATCAACCCCACAAGGCGAAGACATGAGCCGGTGCAGGCAGCTTGAAGCACTGGTCCTGCAGTCAGGAGTGTCGCTGCTGAAACTGTTTTCACCTTCTTTCAGGAGCAAAGCCGGGGCACTCAGTGCCCACAAAGGCCCTCCGTGAGCAGAACAGAGCCCTGAGAGCCTGACCCTGTGCCCTTCAAGCTCAGGCTCCATCCCTGAGCCCTTGGTGAACGAGGTAGGCAAAACCTGCTGTTCCCTGAGAGCAATCTTCCCAGAACAGCTGATGTTTGGGAAGATGCCGGTTGTCACTTCCCCACCGAGCGGCAAAGGTTTCACGCAGTTGGACAAGGACAGACACAGGGCTTCCTTCACAAAGGCAGAGCCCCAAACCAACACACAGAGCAGCTACAGAGACAGGGAGAGATGTGTCTTTGGTACAGCACCACCCCTGCACCGACAGCCCTCTCCTTTCCCAGGGCAGGAGCTCTTGTGTTGAAACACAGCACAGTCAAACGCGCAGCAAAGCAGCTGCCCTCCCTGCTCTGGGCAGGCTCTTTCCTGTGATCACACTGGGTTTGAGGCTCAGAAGACACAAAGAAGCAGCAGGGGGAACTGAGCATCAGCAGCCAGTGATATGTCCTGAAGGAAGTGTTTGGTGAAGTCAGGGAGATCTGAAGTGAAGGAGGGGATGGTTAGACTCAACAACCCATTTGAGCAGGCTTGATAGCAGCCCATCCTACCTAAGCCTGAGCAGTCCTCTCCACTTGGGTTAGAACAAGACACCCACTTAAGCCAACACATTATGAGGGTCACATTTTCAACTGGCAATGAAATGAAAGCACCTTCTACCAGCAAGATAAGTCTACACCTATTAGGTCTCAGCTTTCGCATACAGGAGCTCTTTCAGCTCCTCTGAGCATCCGTCCCATGGCAGCCAGTAGGAAGGACACTGCAGTGATTCTCTGCTTTGCTTGTCTGAGTCGCTGCGGTGTGGCAGCCAAGAAAACAGGCTGCCCGAGAGCTGCCAGTGGAGCCGGAAGCTCTGCCACAAGTGATCCCTAAGGAGAAGGACACCCAGAAATTCCCAGGAGTTGGCTCATCACTCCCCCTTCCCAGCAAAGGTGGTGCTGTGCCGCAGACACACAAGCACAGCCAGGGTCGTGGCACGACACCCACAAGAGGAAGGCACGGTTGTTGCTTTCTGCTTGCAGGTAACGGACCGGGTGGCGGTGCAGAAGGACATTCCCCTGGGAAAACAAACTCTGATCAATAAGCAATTTTTAAAACCTGTAAAGAGACACCAAGAAACAAGGAAGGTGGAAACAGTGCTGGGGGACACCTGGCTCATCTCAGGAAAGAGAAAGGCTCAGACTTGCACTGCCCTCGCACCTCAGCTCCTGAGCTGATGTTCCTGATGAGCCATGGCAGGGCTTGATTTCTCTGCAGTGCAGCTGGAAGCACAAGTCTAAATCTCTACGGGGAGAAGATCACAGCAACCTTGCTGGAGATCTGATTGTTAGTTTCTGGGAGGAGGACTCTGTCCCCAGCTGATGCTTTTCATTGTGCAAACAGAGAGGGAAGAGGGTCAGTTACACTCAGAAACTTCAGTCCACAGGAGAACACAGCAGTCTGGTTTCTAAAAAGCACAATAAGGTCATAATGTGCTTGTGGGCAAGCAAGAGGCCAGACCCGTTTGAATGATTAGCCATGAACCGCACACCCAGCGTGGACAAGAATGACGTCCACTCACAGAGCCACAGCCCTGCATCGATGGTTCCAGCTGCTGCTGACCACGCCACAGCATTGCAGTGGCAAGCCAACAAACCAGTCAGGAGGTGGTAGATGCTTCTCATGGCCTCCAACCACAGCAATAGCCTCTGCTTGGACCAAGGATCGGGAGGCAAGGCAGAAGAACCTCAGATGTAGGCTGGGAGATTTTAGTGCTGGGAGGTGATGCAGCGACAGAAACGAACTAAACTCACTCTCAAGTTGAGATGGTGTCTAACAGCAGTGGCAGAGAAACACGGTCCTTCAGCCAGCACCACGGGCAGGGTAGCAAGCTGACTGCAGAGTTGCAGTGGCTATTAATGGGTGATTTTGCCTTCGAGGTGCTCAGTAGTGGAACAGATACTCGTGTTGAAGCCACAGCAGCCGCATGTCCAGCCAAAGCCGGCGGCTCCAACCCCGCTTTGCTGGTCGTGCTAAGCCCGGCCGTATAACAGAGGGCGCCGTGAGACAGCTGAGGCCGGAGGAGATGACCGTCTGCAGACAGAGCTCTGCACGGCAGAGGGACACCGACGGGCAGCGCCAAGGGCGCAGGACCCGTGCCTGGAGCCCACCTGTGCTCTGGGTTTCTCCAGGCTGCCTTTTCATCAAAGGTGGCTGGGCGCGAGGATGGAGACAAAGGCAGCGACGGCGAACACGCAGAGCGGGTCGTTTGCCAAAGGGCTTGGCGCACACACGGGGCCGGCGGAGGGTTTCAGCGGTTTTATGCCTCAGCAGCGGCTTAAACAATAACCTTCACATCGCAGAGCGGCGCAGATAACATCTGCAATAAACCCGGGTCCTTCGCGCTCGGCCGCAGACAAAGCCGGGAGAGCCCGCTGACAGCCGCGGCTGGAGCGCCGCGGTCCGCAGTGGCGGAGCTCCCTCTAGCTCCCGGCAGCAGCCCTGTACCAGCCCGCCCTCGTCTCCGGAGCACGAAAGGCTTCAAGTCTGCATCCCCGGAGGCACTTCTGGCATTTATACCCCATTCCTTAGAGCAGCGATTCCCTAAAACGCAGCTTCTCTTGGAACGACCTCAGCAGGGCTGAGGACAGCAAAGCTCCCGCTTCACACACGAGAACAGGACAGGGGACATCGCGACGTCTGTGGCCACGACCATCACGAACGGTGCCTTCTGCCCCTTCCAGCTTCGCTACCGACCCACGACCAAGAGATCTTTGCATGTTTGGCCGAGACTATCAGCCTTCCCGAAATGACAACGGGCCAGTTAAACGGGTCCTTGTCAGCTCCACTTGCTAGATGGTTCCACACTCAGTGCTTTGGTCTGAGGGATCCACATTCCTCACAGATTCATTCAATCGCCGTGATTTATTGACAAGCACAGAGCATAGGAAATTATTAACTGGTGTCTGATCAGAGGCAGGAGAGCAATCAGCACTTGTGTTTGGAACGAGAACGTGTGTCTGTGGAGCCACAGCATTCCCACACCATCCCCTCCTCAGGATCCTTCTGCTGTTCAAGGCTGAACTAATAGTCGTGAAGACTAACTACACCTTTAAACACAAGTGGAGTGAACAGAGCATCATGGAAACCCTGCTCTGCCGAGATGCTAATTTGGGGAGATTAAGAAGACAATTCTGAAGAGCAATATCCCAAATCTGATGTGAGGCTTAAATAACCACCGAGATGATAAGCAGGCAGGGCTGCGGGAGAAGAGTTAATTAAAAATCTCCAAGGCAACTTATATTCCTTTGTCACAACACAAATGCTCGGCTGCTGATACCGTACCTGTGGCGGAAAAGCCACCAGCTGCCACAGCCAGCCCGAGAAGAGAGGAGCCTCTTCTGCTCAGCCAGCAGATGCTCGTAAATATTTGGTGTTTTGAAGGCGCTTGTGCACATCTCCTCAAACACAGCACTCCCTTCGTTCTCGATTGCACTCACAACCGCTCATCCTAAACTCCTTTATGAGCTGGAAAACCCGATTCATCCCTGTCCAAACCAACAGGGAAGGAGCTTGCTGCAGCCTTTGAGAAGCCTGACACAACGGGAACAGAGACAACATCAGCGTTTTATGTTCTACCTCAGCTGAGGTAAAGCACAGTGTAAAGCATTGCTGTGCACACTTTCAGGGCTGAGACTCCTGTGTTACTGCCCTGCACCCCCTCAGACAAATCAACACACAAAATTTCAATTTTAGAAATCAAATTTGCTATTTAGGTGATGGAGGCTGCTGGCGTTTCAGGCACTGGATGCTGAAAACTGTCTGACCAGATCCTGCTGTACTGCAGCATCAACAGAGAGACAAACCTTCCAAAACCACCTTGTCTGCTGAACTTTGCTCTTGGTCAGCTGACAGAACACGACCCACCACAGAATCTGCCCCAGTCAAACTAGACTTGAATTGCTCTCGACGAGATGAGTGGAAAGAGCAGAAAACACTTCTAGGGGCAGAAGAGGTTGTTTGGTTCCACTGCTTCTCCTGGTCAATGCTGCTGCTCCTCTAGAGGCAGATTTAGTTTGAGCAGCATTTAAAGTTTAACAGAACTCAGCCCTCAGAGGTGAAAAACCCGAGACAGTGCAAAGTGATGGGATTCTGGATTCACAGAGGTTGGGGCGCATGACCACAGCTGATGGGAATGGAGGGGCAAAAGAAGAGCTATTTACGAGCACATTCCTCCTGCACCAGGCAGCCAGGGCTCTCACTCTCCTGGTGGGAGCCTCAGCACCATAAGAAACCCCTTCATTTGCTGCCCCACTTCTCCTTCAGGAGTTCTTGCTCTTGAAGGACTCAGAGCCAGAACTGCACATCCAGCGTTGCAGGATTTGGGAACTCACTTTCCCAGAGGCATTTCTGTTACCTGCTGAAGTCAGTCTCTGTGGTTTAAATCTGGAGCAGCTCTCCAAACAGTCTCATGAGTGGCCCGAGGGAGGAGGTCTGTCTCTCTCTCTCTCTGTGTTCTGGATGTTCTGGTTAATTACCCACCTCCCAAATCTCCCTGCGACTCCTAGAACCGCCCCAGCAGCACTGAGCTCACAGGTCACTAAAACAGCTTTTTCAAGTAGGTCACTTTCACTCACATTTGTGCACCCACTTCACTGGGCCTGAGCACGGGAGAACAAGGGTGCTGCTGTCACACAGGCTCCTGAGCAGCCCCACTGCTGGCCCTGCGCCTGGTACTGCTGTTCTGCCTGGGACGGGGCTTCCACCACACAAAGCAAAGCAAAGCAAAGCACGGACTCGTCTGCGCAAAGACATCGCTCCGACACCTCCCGTGTCTGCCTGACAAACAGGCAAGATGGGAAGAGTCACCCCAAACATCTAACTCTTTGCTCTTCCACAGGTCTTTCCACAGGTTACACGAGGTGATGGTGCCACAGGTCCTGTCAGCACCATGGAGCTGAACCCAGCGGGACCAGCACGGCCACCTCCTCAGCAGTGCACAGGCACATCCAGTGCTCCCACCCTAACTCTAACCCACACGTCTGAGAGCATTTCCCTTGTCGTGGGCAAATACAAAGTCCACAAAGCCCTGCTCACCCCAGTGGGCACGCAGTGGCCACAACATACACCAAAACAGCTCCTCACAAGCAGAACAGTACCAGAGGGTGGGTGGTGCAGAGGAAGCAGGAGGAGCTCCTGTGTGCAGCAGACCTTCCCCTTTATAGCCAGGGCAGCTGCCCTGGCTGACTGGGTGCAGTTGAGTGCTGCACCCCATGGCTGGCGCAGCACCCCATCCCATCCCAGCAGCACTTTGCAAGCTGGAACGTTCAGAACCACTGTCCTAAAAGACCAGACTGTCTCTTAAATAAAAGACTCATACTTGTGCTCACAGACTTTGACGGCCTCTCTGTGTGTCACCAACTCATCTTTTCTGTGAAAACACATCTGCGAGCTGCAAGCAGGGTCACGCCCCACGCAAACCCAGCGGGACTGTCGCAGCACTCGGGCAGTGCTTCTCGCTCAGGGAAAGCTTCATTCCTGGCTGGGCTCTTCCCCTCTTCACTCTCAGCGGTTTCGCTGCTGGCACTGTCCCACGCGTCACTGATCCCAGCTAGACCAGCACGAGTCAAGTCCTGCCCCGTCACACACGCGGTGGCTCATCCCTCAGTTTCTGAAGCCTGTTGGGTCAGTCTGTCCAGCTGTTGTTTCTCACTCATTTCATCCATAAAGGTCAGGGATGGCCACGGTGGCAGCAGGTGAGCAGAAGGAGGGTGGTTAGCAGATCGAGAGAGGTTCTTCTCCCCCTCTACTCTGCCCTGGTGAGACCACATCTGGAGTATTGCATCCAGTTCCGGGCTCCTCAGCTCAGGAGGGATGTGGAGCTGCTGGAGAGAGTCCAGTGTAGGGCAACGAGGATGACGGAGGTGGAGCACCTCCCTTCTGAGGAGAGGCTGAGGGAGCTGGATCTCTTTAGCTTGGAGAAGAGGAGACTGAGGGGTGACCTCATTATTGTCTATAGAAGGGTGGGTGTCAGGAGGATGGAGCCAGGCTCTTCTCAGTGTCATCTAGTGATAGGACAAGGGGCAATGGTTGTAAGCTGGAACACAGGAGGTTCCACATCAATCTGAGAAGGAACTTCTTCAGGGTGAGCGTGACAGAGCACTAGAACAGGCTGCCCAGAGTGGTTGTGGAGTCTCCTTCACTGGAGGGGTTTAAGACCCACCTGGATGTGTTCCTGTGTGACTTGGTCTAGGTGACCCTGCTGTGTCAGGGGGGTTGGACTAGATCTTTTGATTTCCCTTCCAATCCCTAATGATTCTGTGAGCAGCCCACGGTGCAGGCAGCCCACGGTGAGGGCAGCCCAGCCTCGATCAGAAAGAAGCCGCAGAAGGGTCCTTGCTCTCACGTGCACTGTCCCAAACCTGACAGGTTGAAGCAGTCACAGGCAGGTCATGGCTGAGCAACACACTTGCTGCAATCCTCTGCCTGAAGGGAAGCAGAGTGATTTCTCTCACATCCTCTGACACGGGCTCTACTGCCACAGAGCTGCACCTGACTGCACGAGACGGCCTCCCGGTTTAGCACAGAGCTGCTCTCAGCCAAGTGCACTTTGTGAAAAACCCTGTCGTCCCAGCACTGGGACCCTTGGGCGTGGGACTAAGAGGCCCCAGCAGATTGGGAGCTGGGTCAGGGAACCTCAGCAATGCCCCAGGGAGTCGGCTGGGGCACAGGGCAGCAGGTTCCAGGTGACACCAAAGCCCTGGAAGCAGGTGCAAATGCCAGGTTAAGGGGTACAAGCAGCACTCTGGTCGGTCTGTTGGGACAAAAGTCAGAGGCTGGTCTGCACAGGGTCACACAGCCACGTCTTCCCAAACGCAGCCACAGCTCAGAGGGTTTGAGTGGCTCTTGGCTACCTGCAGCACCAGGGCAGATGCTTCTGTTCTCCGCAGCTGAACTGGGTGTTACAGACCTGCAGCTCCCACACATCTGTCAGAGGGCCGAGATTTTAACAATAAAAATAGCTTTGAAAAGTGAATTATTGGCAATATTTACACTTTCAGAAGTTTCTGATCTTTGCGAAACATTAACCCCAGATGCACTCTGTGCTGACTGATCAGGGCATCTTTCTGCTGGAAGTATCCACCAGCAGCAAGTCCAAGGTGACTCCACTGTTGTTGTTCCTAGGGTGGTGGTTACTGGTGACTGTGACACTGATGACTGTGACGCTGACACCCGGTCCTTTATCATCATTAGACAAGTTGCCAACACATTTTTTAAGTGAAAGCACCTAAAACCCCCCAGTAAAAGCCAAGGTGAGAACTGGCCACTGGGCCGGACATGGATGTGATCTCTTTCCTAACAGTTCTGCTGAAAAGGGCGATGAGCAGGGAGAAGACTCTTTACAGACTTCTCTGTGCCTCATGCTCCGGACAAGACAGCCGAGACACACTGGAAGTGCTGCAGCTCAGCAGAAGGATGAGAACCCTTCGGCATAGCCCTGAAGTCCTTCCTTAGTGTTAGTTTCTGAAGAAGAGAGTCAAGAGGAACCGGTGTAAATTCAGACAGATCAGCCTGACCACAGCTCAGAGATGCCACGATAGGTGATTTAGGGAGCTCATAAACGCAGACAGCTGGCTTTAGAGCCGATGGAAAGCAATAAAGCCCTTAGAAATCCTCCAGTTGTAAGGCCCACAGATTTCCTTATCTGAAATTCCTTGGCTGAAGCCCTGGAGCAAATTGTGGGGCGCAGGACAGGAGTTTTGTCTCCAAGCCAGGGGGCTCCTGGGGTAGCTTCCTGGCCCCTCACGCTCACCCCCCTCGGCGTGCAGCGACTCCACTGCGGGGAAGCTTGTCTTGGCGGCAGCGTCCAGACATTCCCAGCTCCTGCCCTTCCTGACAGTCTCATGCCAGCGGAATTCAAAAATTGCTTGGATCGGCTGCGCCTCATGGACACGGGGAGCCAATAACAACCCCCAGCGCAGTGACCCCGGTCAGAGCATCAAACGGACGGCACAGGCCGCCTCAGTTCAGCACCAGGTCACGAATCGCGACCCCCTCTGACCTTCCTTGGAGATCTAAAATTGTTTTGAGAAAGAGAAGGATAAAAAGGACACGGCTGCAGGGCAGGCAGCTCTGAGGAGTGCTGCAGCTTCCTGCACCGCGCACTTGCAGGGAAGCTCTGTGTTTGCACAGATGCAGCTCTGGCAGGCCCCAAGAGTCAGGGCTTAGATGCTCTGCACATCTTGTTTAATGGGGTGCACATTGCTCAGAGCCACCTCGAGAACTCCGAAGGGAAAGGATGGCACAGGGAAGCACCACTCTGGTCGCACTGGAGAGCAGAGGGAGAGAGGAGATGTGCTTCTTCAAAAACAACAGAGCAAGCTGAGCGAAAGAAAGAAACCACCTCACACAGGCTCTCCAGCTGCGTCACAGCAGACACTGTCCAGCAGATCAGAGGTGGCACCAGACGCAGAAACCTCACACAGAGCTGACTGGCCGATCTGGCCTGTGACAGTCAAACACACTTGTGCCCGCAGCACTGGCAGGCGCAACCAATAAAGCCAACACACTGGCACTTCGTGTGTGGGTTTGGGTCTGGGACTGCGCTGCGGTGACCAAGGGCTTCTCAAACCCCGCTTTGCAGTGTTAACTTGGCAAAGCCTTCATGCCCTGCCCCTAGAAGGTGTGAGATGCACCTTGTGCTCCCAAAGGGTTGTGGCGGCTCAGGAGGAGGTTTGGCAGCTGATGGAAAGGGAGCAGAGAGCATTTCTCCTCTCTGAATCTTCCCGTGGGCTAGTACACAGCAGAAACACACAAGCTAGGAGAGGTGAGGGCAAGGGAAGAGGAGCTCTCAGAGAAGTGTGAGCATGGAGAAGGCAGATGGACAGCAGCTCTAGAAGAACTAGGCACAGGTCCTACAGAAGCAAACACAGTTGTAACAGGACCAAGGACATCGACACTGCTCCCATTCACAAAAGAGAGGCACGTGGAGGTCTGTTACGGAAACGCAAAGGTCAGCACCACTCAGCACCAACACGCCGGGCAGGGCCCTGGGCTCAGAGCCCTTCCCAGGCACAACCACAGCTCCCAACGTTGCCACTGCGCAGGTGAAGGGTTGAGTTAGCCTCTGGTCATGTCCCAGCCGTCGGCACCCTTTTCACCAGCAGTGCACAGCTCCATCCTGGAAAGGCACAGGTAGCCTCTCCAGGCAGCAGCTGGTCTGGAGCTAAACACCACCTGGAAACAGGTCGGCTCTCACCATGTTCAAGTTACTGCTCAGGACTCTCGCTGGACACTGGCAGCTCTCTCTGTTCGTCGAGGCAGCTGCCCCCGTCCATTTACATTCTGGAGTCGTCGCCTACAGCCTGAGATGCCCCTGGTTCTGATTCCTGTACTGAGAGGTTACAGCCTGGTTCAATCACGGGAGCCAGGGGCCCTACAGCCACATCTGTACTTTCCTAATTCAGTCCTGGCAGCACTGAGCTTTGGCGACAGAAACCTTTCTTCGAGGGCTATTCTGCACCAGATTCATTTGTTTAACTAGAGGGAAGCAGAGGAACTGCTGTCTGGAGCCTAAGCAAGCCCCACACAAGCCTGCTCTTACACTGAACTCCTACGGTCTTCCTGGCAGCAGGCACCGGGATGGAACAGGGGCTGCGAGGTCAGACGGCACCACTGAGGGAGCAGCTGGGGCACAGGGCTTGTTTGGCAGCAGTCATGCACACTGCAAGGTCTTCACCTGTTTACCTGTTCTACACAGATACATCTTTGCAAGGTCCTCACCCATTATCTGTTATATTTACCACTTACCTGTTATATACAGAGACCTATCTACGTGCCAGGCGCTGGAGAAAAGCCACTGCGAGAACCAGGTGACCACAGCAAACGTTTCTCTTGGAACAGAAGCTGCCACAGGGCTGGATCTGTTCAGTTCATAGTGACACAGAACTCACCCAGCACAGACCTTTGGGCTCTCTCTGGAACCAGCAGCAGCTGTTTCAAGCAGCAGTGGGATGTTTGCTGCTGGGTTTGAGGTACCACAGCAGCACCGACCTGCTCTTGGATGTAGAGGCTGTGCTCACGGGCAGGCAGCATCAGTAGACTGACCCAAACACGGACCGGACATAACAATCAGCTCTGGTTCCCACATGTCCCTCGGAGCTGCAAATTGTTAAAGGTCACCTGAAACCAGTGTTCTCTCTGCACCAGGTTATGAAGTCGGGTTGCCCGAGACAGGCACCACAGGAGCCCCGTTTCCCAGCTCTTTCCTAACAAAGGTGCTCTCCTTCCACCCCTGGCGAGCCCTGGGTGCTGCCGCTCCTGAATGGAAGTTAGAGGAGAAAATCATAGAATCATTAGGGATCTGAAAGGACCTTGAAAGATCATCTAGTCCAACCCCCCTGCCACAGCAGGATCACCTAGACCAAGTTGCTCAAGAACATGTCCAGGCAAGTTTTAAACATTTCCAGAGAAGGAGACTCCACAGGCCCCCTGAGCAGGCCCTTCCAGAGCTCTGGCACCCTCACCAGGAAGAAGTTCCCCATCATACTTGTATGGAACCTCCTCTGTTCCAGCTCACACCCATTGGCCCTTGTCCTATCACTAGGTGACACTGAGCAGAGCCTGGTTCTGCCCTCCTGACGCCCACTCTTCACACGCTTATCGACATTAACAAGGTCACCCCTCAGTGTCCTCTTCTCCAAGCTAATGAGACCCAGCTCTCTCAGCCTCTCCTCATAAGGGAGGTGCTCTACTGCATCATCCTCGTTGCTCTGCGCTGGACTCCCTCCAGCAGCTACACGTCCCTCTTGAACTGAGGGGCCCAGAACTGGACACAATACTCCAGATGTGGTCTCACCAGGGCAGAGTAGAGGGAGAGAAGAACCCCTCTCGATCTGCTAACCACCCCTCTTCTGATCCACCGCAGGGTGCTGTTGGCCCTCTCAGCCAGACCTCCAGCGGCTGAAACAACGATTGAATCGCAACAAGATGCTGCTACAGGGATGGTGCCAGGCTGCAGCCCACTCAATGGCCAGCACTGCCCCAGAGTGGGGACCAGGATCTGAAAGCCACCTCAGCAAGGGGCAAGACCAGCCCTGCCTCCGAACAGGAGGCCACAGCACTGTGCTCAGCAGAGGTTGCAGGGGGCTGGGAGGCACTTACAGCCAGCGTCTGCAAACACAAGACCTGTGACTGAGCACGATGGAGCCAGGCAGACACTGGAGTGCCGGCCCCTGGCTGGGAGACACATTCCTGCACAGGATTCATGAGCCTGGTCCGTGTCCCGAGAGGTCCTGCCCAGGGCTGGGTTCACTTCACCCGTCCTCCGCTGCAAGTTTCTCTCTGTGTCTGCGCTGGTAGATGACAGACACAGGAATCCAATTAGTCTTTTAAGCAAATAAGTCACAACAATAGGAGCAATAACGAGAGTCGTGATGGCTCTGGTGACCACAGCAGTGCTGGTGGCAATAATTAGCTGCTGCAGCTCTAGTAGAGCGTTAGTGGTGCAAATGACTGGATCTGCACAGAAACTTCCAGAGGGAAACCCAGGCAACCAAAGGAAAACCGCTGCCAACAACTTATCGTCAAACTGATTAATTTTTGAGGCCTGAATTTCTCCTTCCCATGGGGCTGATATGGGAAAGAGAGAGGTTAGACCCAACTGGATGCTGATGTGTTTCTATGGCAACGTGGCTTTTCAAGTAGCCTCTGCCATTGCCTGCGATGGGCAAAATCACCAGACAGAGTGTAAAGTGGCCAAGAGAAGCAGCAGCCAATAAATGCAGAAAATCCTTAAATCAAAGAGACATGGAATTAAGGGATGGAACAACCTGTTAGGTCACCTCGCTCAGCCCCTGAGGCCCTGGGCAGGGTCAGTAACAGCCTCAGACACCCCAAAAAGTCCCCAGTGTTCCATCCAGGCCACCTGTGAAAAAAGACCAGATGGAGAGAGAGTCTTCAAAGCTATAAAGATCTTCCTAAACTGCTTCCAGTGAGGGTGGGCACACTCTGACAGCAGCAGGGTTCCACCAGCTGAGCAACGGGGTGCATGGAAGAGATTCCATGGTGTTGCCCCCCCAACATAAACACTGCTGCCAAAGCCAAGGCCTCCTTCAGCGCCAGCTGTGCACCATGGAAGGCTCCTCTCCAGTGCCAGCTGTGTGCCATGGAAGGCTCCTCTCCCTTCCACCCTCCTCTACAACAGCTTTCTGAAAACAGCTGTTTGAGAACCCTACAGGAGCCTTGCTGCTGCCCATCCATCGGGGTCAGTGGGTTCTAGGTGCTGAGCTGCAGGGCAAATTCCACATAGAAGGTGCCCCAGATTATTATGGAAGATGATGGAGGTGGAGCACCTCCCTTACGAGGAGAGGCTGAGGGAGCTGGGTCTCTTTACTTGGAGGAGACTGAGGGGTGACCTCATTAATGTCTACAAATATTTGAGGGGTGGGTGTCAGGACGATGGCACTGGGCTGTTCTCAGTGTCATGTAGTGACAGGACAAGGGGCAATGGTTGTAAGCTGGAACGTAGGAGGTTCCACATCAACCTGAGAACAAACTTCTTCACAGTGAGGGTGACGCAGCCCTGGAACAGGCTGCCCAGGGTGGTTGTGGAGTCTCCTTCACTGGAGATATTCAAGGCCCTCCTGGATGTGTTCCTGTGTGACTTGGTCTAGGTGATCCTGCTGTGGCAGGAGGATTGGACTAGATGATCTTTCGAGGTCCCTTCCAATCCATAATGATTCTGATTCTATGATTATTTGTGTTACAGCCATTGCTTCTACCAAGAGTGACCCAGACTCAGGAGGCCAAACACTGTCCTCACAAAAAGCAACGTCACTTCAGAGCAACTTACTAGAGCAAAGAGGATTAGCACAGGTTTGCTCAGGTCAGGGGTAGGTACATCTGTCCTAGATAAGGTGCAAGCTGTGGCTGCAGGCACTGTTTAACCAGTGGGACACACACATCCTCAAAGGAGGCTGCCTTCATCCCTGCACTAGATTATGGTGCCACCCAGAGAGCCACATGATCTGCATCTCCGCAGAGATGGGTTAGGTGTCAGCCAGCTCCCAAACATGGGAGTGTTGTCAACGTGACACAGGGGCAGGACCGAGCCTCCTTGTGACACCCATCTGCTTTCCCCAGCCTTGCCCTGACTGTAGGAGCTCAGGGATGTGACAAGGAGCGCAGGGCTCGTTCTGTGATCCAACTGTCTGCAGCCTCTTGGTCTCAGCTGGGCTGCCTGGATGCACCTCATCTTTCCCAGTCCAGCCTCTTGTCTTCACAGAGCAGCTGCCAGGAGGACAGTTCTCCAGAAGCTCCAATTCAAACTCTCAGATCCATCAACCCTTGGGCAAGCGCAAGTGATGCTCACCCGCTGACACAGAAGCGTTTGCACCTCTGCCCTCGCCGGATGAAACCACCTCCTGAGAAAATCTCCGCTTCATTCCCATGTTTTATCCCCTCCACAGTTCTTTCCAAGTGCAAGACTCCGATCAGGCTTGAGTTCAGGACAGACTCCTCTTCTGACAGAGACATGTGGCTGTTGAAGCTACCCAGGGCTGGGGCTGTGTTACTGGGCCGGCCACATTCTCTGTGGAAATTAGTCTGATTTTACCTACTGATGACAAATAAAACAGTGAAAAATAAAGTCTCATCAGCTATCCCAGGGGTGGTGTTTGCATTAACTCAGCAACCGCTTCCCAGAAGCTGCAGAGCTCAAGAGCATCACCAACAGTGAGAGCCCATCCTGGATTGAGTTACTGACAGAACTACAGCTGACACGAAGAGCTGCTTGAAATGTCTTGAGGGGGCCTGCAGACAATGGCCGGCATTATAGGGCTGAACAAAGGTGACGGCACCGGGGACACTGGAGACCAAGAAAGGCAGAGCCAGTGTCTACCACAGGCTTCAGCTGCAGTTACACACCCAGCTAGGAGGGACCCCAGATCAAGGGAAGGAGCAGCTAAGCGCCAAGTCGGACAATTTGCTGCAGCTTCAGTGATTTTTATTCTTTCTCCTCCTAAGATGCAGCCCCATGTTGGAGCAGAGACCCACTCTGCCCAGCCTGTTCTATTGGAGCACAGGACACGCTCTGCCCAGCCTGTTCCATCAGCACCTTCCTTTCACATACAGGACTCTTCAGTGCAGGGAATCTCCTCCACACTGAAGCTGAGCACCTCTCCCCAAGCCTCTCCACACTAGTGCTGCCACTAGCGAGCCAGAAGGTACAAACAGATGCACCTCTCATGGCAAAGCCTGGCACTGACATCGCTCCAGGCCAACCGTCCACAGAGCACTCCTGCACTAAATGGTACCCAAGACACCACTTCATCCTCAAGAACAAGGCCTCAGCTCACCCTAGCTTAGCAGGACGAAGCTTCTCAGAGAGGTCCCAGCACATGAGCCCTCCTGCCAGCCAGACTGCTCCACTGTGGACAAGAGCAGGACTTCAGGGCTGCTGACCCTTGTGCTGAGAAGGGTGAGGAACCCACTCCACAGCCCTTCCTCCATCTAAGTTCACATGCCACAGGCACATCCATCCCCTTCTGAATCCACAGGGAGGAGTCAAACCAGCCAAACCACATGGCAGTGACTTTCTGGGCTCCTGCTCCGAGATATAGAATCATGAAGCAGTTTCAGCTGGAAGAGACCTTCAAGGTCATCAAGCCCAACATAACCCCACCACCACCACTACACCCTGCCCTCCAACACACATCCATCCTTCTCTCGTACACCTCCCCGGGCTGGGTCTGGAGCAGACTTCTTAACCCTGTCTCTGTGAGAAATGAAGCTCCAAGTCCCCAGAGCAGCTGCCCAGCCTCTGTGAAGCAGCACATCTCAAGTTCTAAATGTTACTAAACATTGGCAGAAGAGCGTGTGAGTTGGTCCTTTACAAGCACAACACACCTGTGACATTTCACAGGCAGAACAGGAGAACAGAGCAGCTTCCAGCAAGCAATTTGGCAGAGCCCTCACGCCAGTGACAGAACCCAGGCACACAGACACAAAGAGGAATTAAATGGTTCAGATGGGGCTCTGATGCCAGCGGTTACCCACCCTGGGTGCAGTCACAGCTCCCCAGGTTCAGTGGATGCGGGGAGATGCCCCTCCAGGACAGGCATGGTGTTTCCTTGACAAGAAGCGAGTGGGGTCAGCGCTGCGGAATGGGTCTTCTGTCTGACTGGCTTCAAAAGCGCAAAGCTCCAGGGCCCCACTGCAGCGGGAGGATAATTGTGCGGTGGGTAGGGACAGGACAGCGGTCGGGTCTTCCCAGCTCACACACCCACGCAGCTCTCAGCCAGACAGACCTGCACTCAGCTGTCCTGCAGGCTCTTGCACGAGATTCAGTCAGAGGAGTCTCTTTCACTGCCCCCATGTCAGGGCAGCTCTCAACCTCTCCAGAAAAATCTACAGAGAGCAGCAAAGCCCAATTGTCCAACAAAGACCAACAAGGGTGTCAAAGCACTGCCAGGGGATTCACAGCCCTTTCCAGGTGCTTGTTAGTAGCTCCTCTGTTTTAGAGCTCTCCTCCTTCACTGTGTGCTCTCACCATCACTGCTCTCACATTGCCCCAGACTTGTGAGCAGAGGACCAGAATCAAAGTGTTTATTTTGGTTGAGGGACAACAATCGGCAAGAGCCAGCAGCCGGTCACAGACCTGGCTGCCACAGCACCTCTCAGCAGAGAGCCCCACAGGAGGCAGCGGGTACCCTTACAACATCCTTCATTTGGGGTGTGACACTCATCAGCAGCTACTACACCAGCACCCTACGAACTGTTGCAAACCCAGCCTTCCATGAGATGGTGTAGGGCTGCTCCCCTCAGCAGCACCAACTCGGTAGCTGCACTTCTCCTTGTAGACCACTACCTCCCCTGTGATTCCTGCCACACTCCCTCCCACAGCAGGACTCTGCAGGACAGCACGAAGGAATCCCCCTCCCCGAGCAATGCGGCATCACTCCTCATGTATTTCACTTCAGATTATTTTGACATCCTGAAGTTAAAAAAAGAGCACTTGGCTCCAGGGCAGCAGTGCAGCACCTCCCTTTGATCACAGGTCGCTGCACATCTCCTGCCGTACTGCCTTGCAGCCTGCGCTCAGGAGCTGCTCTGGGAGCACTCTGAAGCCAACTGCAGGTCCGGGCAGCACACAGCAGAGGATCCTTTGCTGAAGTCACGCAGCCATGAAAACCAAAGAAACAGCAGAACAACAAAACTTGGAGCCACGGAGGGACCAGCTGCCCCGATGGACTTTACATTCCTGCAGCAGAGCAGAGCTGAGCCAGGGGAATGTTTTGCCCTGCCAGAACCCCTCAGACCTAACGCTGCTGCCTCGTCCAGCCCAGCGTGGTGCTGCTGCAGTTCCTCTGGTGACCGAAAGCAGTCGGACATCTCTGCGTGGAAATCACGTGCTGAGGTCTCAGCAAGATTAACACTGGAGCAGAGCTCCAGTGCTCAGGGTAGCAGGTGTGATAACAGCAGTCACAAGGACAGGGAGGGATGCAAACCTAACAAATACAGGAACAGGACAACACAGGGCTCTGGGTCCCGCAACTGTGGGCAGACCAGTTGTAAACACAGTGAATCTGAGCATTTTGAGACATAAATTCAAAACAGCAGTGCTTATGTCACAGAACTGTAGCTGTTGAAATTTCACTTGAAAACTACATATAGAACCTCTGCAACCAGTAGCTTTTGTCATCTGTCTGCCCGTTAGACACCAATCTGCTCAGAATAGGACACCAAACACCTCTCATCAGAGCAGCTGCAAATGAACTGTGGGTCTGCTGGCTCCATTCATCAGTCTCAAACGCACTCTTGGAGAAGCTGACTGCAGAAATGAGACCAGTGCCATGGTTTTGTGATTGCTGGAGCCCAGGAGCACCGGCCAGCTCCCCAAGCCTTTGCTTTCAC
The DNA here is from genome assembly GCA_013400115.1 of Rhinopomastus cyanomelas. Classification (NCBI taxonomy): domain Eukaryota; kingdom Metazoa; phylum Chordata; class Aves; order Bucerotiformes; family Rhinopomastidae; genus Rhinopomastus; species Rhinopomastus cyanomelas. The sequence continues at coordinate 1,377,535 of VXBP01008118.1, forward strand.
CAGCTGCTCCGGCCAAGCTGATCAGAGGGCTCTGGATCCACACACAGAAAACAGAGGGTTGCTCGTTTCCTCAGAACCATCTCAGTACCTGCCACCGCCGGGCAAGGAGGCCAAAACAGCAAGCTGGCAGTCAGTCAGCGAGAAATGCAGGTGAAGAGGTAGCACATGGTAGCACGTGCACAGCGCTCCCGTCAGTGGGACCCAAAAGCAGCAAGAGTCCAAGCGATGCCAACAGCACATCAGCTCAGGCAGTGATGCCAAAGCAAGCAGGGTACCACGTGTAAAGCAACTCTGTAGGTGAGAGAAACCCCTGCACAGGGAAGTGTCCTGATGAAGGGCAGGCAGCAGTGCCAACAGGAATGTGCTTCTCCCATGTCTGCAGAGAGCATCAGAACAGGGTCAAGAAACAGCTTTTCTCCATCAGCCGTTTCAAGAGCCAAAATCCTTCATCAGAAGTCTATGCTGTATTTATTCCCACATCAGACCTTAACCTTCCCCTGCAGAACCTTTCCCAGAGCTGCTCCTATGGTCCTGATTAGAACGAGGAGGTAGAGGCTTCTGCCTCCCGCGCGGTTTGTCAGTCTAGCGAAAGGCAGCGGCACCACCTAACGGCCAGAGAAGCCGCCGGCTCCTCCTGCCGACACCCGCGGGGCACCCCCGAGCCCAGAACCGCAGACAGGAACAGCCTGAGCGGGAGCGGCCTCGCTCCAGAGCATCCACGGGCCGGGCTGCGCCAGCGGAGCTCCGGAGAGACGCTCTCAGAGGGTTTCTGTCCAGCGCTTGCAACAGGCGAGTTAGGGAAGGACCACACCTGGGGCAGGAGCCCTCAGCATCACAGGCTGGGCAGCTGCCACAGAGCCTCGCTCCCAGCGCTCACTCACAGGCAGTGCTGATCTGAACCCCCAGCAGTGCTGGAATCTGTCCAGACTACAACCCTGCAATTGCAGCCACCCACTGCCAGCTCCACCACGGGAGAAGTGAGAAACCGAGGACAGAAGCAAAACCGCTGGAAGCACCACCTCCACCTTTAGCCCATCTCTGGGCTAAAACTGCAGCAGTTGCTCTGTCACCCTACAGCCACTGGCCAATTGAGAAGAGTCACAACCCACTGGCAGAGAAGACGACAGATGCAATGCCAAAGCAAACCTCACATTCAAACAAACGCCAACACAAAGCACCCAAAGCCCCACTCACCCCAGTGAGCAGACGCTGCTGGGAGCGCACATTACCAGGCACAGCAAACACAAAAATAATTCCTCACAAGCAGAAGGGCAGGCAAGTTCCTCCAAAGATGAGGAGAAGCAGAACAAGCACCTGCTGCTAGAAAACCTCCTCCTTTATAGCCAGGGTGAGGGTTTTGGGATGGCATCCACCTGTACCTGCTCGGGGCAGCTGCCCTGGCTGACGGGGCACAGCCGAGGGCTGCAGACCATGGGTGGCCCAGCACCCATCCTGACAACACCAGGACACACCCCAAACCAGATGACAAAGACATCACTGGTCAGCCCAAGAAATGGGAACACCCCCCTCACCTCGGGGGTGGTGTGAGCAGAGCAGAACTGCTGTGTGTGTGCTCACCTAGACTGGGTGGGACAGTGAGGGCACCCAGGCAGTTCACACTCAGACTGTTCAACAGCCTCGGACACCATTAAAGAGAGGGAGATGTCAACACTCAGCCCAGCACCTGGTGGTCTCTTGCAGAGCACCTGTATTTGAAGTCACTGTTGAAGGACAGGGTCTGCCTGTCAGCACAGACAGATGTCCTTGCCTGCTAACAGTGTAAATGTCCCCGTTAAAGAAAGAACATTCACTCAGCAAAGGGCCTCAGGACAGAGCGTGGAGCTCCGGCACTGGCTGATTAACAGTCTGTAAGAGCCACAAGTTTAGAAGAGAAGTCACTAGTTAGCATCCATGAGCAGCACTGGGAGGTCACCAGTTCTTGTTTCTTCAGTCAGAACTGGTCTGGCTTCACAGAAATCTGTGTTTCATCATTTTCCCGGACACAGAGGCTGTGCCAGAGCAAACTCATCTAACAGCAAGGTGCAGCTGCCATGAGTGTTGAAGCACATTCACTCCCACGTAGAACGAGATGTAGGTAGGTGGTTGCTGCAGGTCAGGCAGGACCAGGCAGGCTCCTCTCACTGCGCTCATGCAGGGTGAGATCCTGCCCTTGCCCCAAGGAAATTGAAAGTAAAGGAAAGCACCCAGGCTCCCAGAAGGGTCTTAATCACATTAGTGTGAAAATGGGGCTTCCTGACACCTCATCCTTTTCGAAGAAGAACGCCTTGATTAGGGTGACTTCTGGCAGGACAATGTTCCAAGCCCTGTGTTCCTCTGCACATGACTTGTCCTAAGCAGCTGGCACCTTCCCTGTGCCACTTCATAAGCACTGAAGGGAAGTTCGCAGCCAGGCTGCCTGGGTAACTGGCGCCTGATGGCATCTGTCATGACCTGAGAGCCTGCTCTACCTCTCAGGGCTGGGCTAGAGCAGCAACCTTAGCAGCTCTTGCAGTTGCTGCCTGTTATCTGTCCTGTGATTAGCAATCACTGTCCCAAACACTTCAGCTCCTCCAGACTCCGTGCTGGTGCAAAACATCGCAGGCGGCACAGGTCAAGGGCTCCCCAGCCCGTGTTAGCGCTCACAGCCTCAGTGACCTGCCCTGCACACAGGCCATGGCCAGGGCAGGGGAAGGCATTCAGCGTGGTCTGTGAAACGCAAACACCTGTAGATGGTGTGCCTGGAGGCCTTGGAAAGATGTCGCTGAGCAAGTTTGCTGCAGCTCAAATATTTGTCAGTTTCAAACACAGGGAAATAGTGGAGAAAGGGAGAGAGAGTCTGAAGAACCGACCAAAGAGCTTCTCCAGGGAAAAAATCATTGAGTGATCTCATCCCTTCAGCTTTTCAGAGGAACCACTGTTTATAGCATCTCTGGGCAAACACGGAGACTGCTCCGCTCTGCACAGTGGCTGCAAGGCGCAGCTTATCTCATGCAGCCCTGCCAGCTCTTCCAGGACACTGCACAGCCCTTTACAGGACAACGTGCCCAAAGCTGAAGTGCCTCCCTCTGGGAACCACAAGGAAACATCTCCTCCGGCTTCAGAAACGCCCGGCTCTGCCTGGCTCTGCCTGGCTCTGCTTGCGGCACCGGGCAAACAGGGATCTGAACAGGTATCAGCCTCCACGAAGCACGGGCAGCTTACTCTCACTTTGAAAGAGGCTTTAGGAACTCCCGACCTGATACGACCTGCACTTTAATGCCTTTTTATTACTTCATATTGCAAAACCAGTTAGGACAAACGGACTTGTTTTTACTACCGGCGGTGTGTGAAACCCACCGGTGACCTGCCTGCACTGCAGCAGCCGGTGCTGCTCCTCACTGCTGTGATCATCAGCTGCAGGCAGGTCACAGCGGGGCAGCAAGTAATCTCCACAGCACTGAATAATTTAAAGGGTAATTCAGTGGTCAGTGAGTGTCAGACCCCTGTAATTCCATAAATCATCTCTCCAAATGATCTCTAAACTGCATTAGGCAGCGAGTTTCTCATTGACTGGCTGTTGGACACAAGCACGGTTTGGAGGCAGGTAATTGCTCCAATTGTCCTGATGGTTGACCTGACAAAGAAGCCCAGTGACTATCGACGCTGGCATCCAACGTAGCGTGTAAATGTCCTGCCAAGGGGTAGCTCAGTAGGGCACCATCTCATGCACACTGAGGCTCGCGGGGCTGGGACTGCTGTGTCCTTAGGGATCATTTGAAACACTTGATGCTGGATGAGCTTCGGTTTTGTTTCTTGGTTTGTTTTATTTAAAAGTGAAGACACTTTGAGGCACCAAGATCGCAAGTGCATGATGTGATGCAATTTAACCTTTCGCATCATTCTGAGCAGACTCTGAATTTTAGATGAGTTTCTGTTTATGCGTTTCCTGAGATGCCTCTGCCAAGGATGAGCAGAGCTAGGGACAAGTTTCCTTAAGTTAATCTTCCCTACGTTGCTCCTTCGAACACCTGGAGTGACCACAGTCTTTTTCTGTCTCCAAAAAGCTGCTGTGCAGAGCCAGGGATGTTGGGCTGCCAACAGTCACCAGGCAAACCCTGCAAAGAGCAGTTCAGCGACACCGCTCTCACCTTCCACCTCAAGTGGAGCAGAGATGCCAGCTGCCTCCTGTGGCCCAGGCTACACAGGCTATCGCAGCCCATCAGTCTCCATCTCTGCTGGCCAGCTACACCTGACTGAGCAGACACAGCGGCCCTGCAGCAGCCCTTCCCCACCCCAGCAGCAGCTGCTTTCTTGCTGGGCAGCACAGAGATACTTCACGTCAGGAAAGACCCTCTTCTCCGAGGCCCATCAACAGCCTCCACAAAGGGTAGCAGAGAGTGCTGGGTTCCTTCTCATGGTGCTGGTCTTGCATTCCCGTTGCTGCCACAGAGCAGTGAGGTCTAGAGGAAGCCGACACACCCATCTGTTAACCAAGCAAGCCGGCGAACGGCTTACCCAAGGTTACCGTACCTGCTGCGGAGATTAAACAACACTTGGAAGCCAGAGGGCAACCATTTATCAGCTGCAGTGCATCTGATTCAGAGCCTTGAGCAGGATTGTATTTCTCACGGGTGTTTGTGCTAATTTCGACGGCCAGACTGACAGCCGGTGCCTGAAAACAGCCGCGGAGAGGGGCAGAATGTTTTTCTTTCCAGGATCCAGAGCAGCCCCGCTCCTCTGCTGCTGGGCTGAGAAATGCTTCCCCGTCCTTGGAGGAGCAGGGACTATCCAAACAGACAAAGGGAAGATCTGTGGCTGCGTGGCATCGCGGTCCACATGGTTCGCATTTCCCCTAAGCCCCCTGTGCTGTTTCACAGGCCCTGTGGCTTGGGGCCGCTCTCAGGCACGGAGCCGTGCGCGGAAGTGCAGCTCTAGATACAACCCCAGATACATCCCACTGCAGCCGGCGCTCCGGAGCAATCTGCGTCGGATCAGACCTGCTTATATTGAAGTATTAGCTACGTGTTGTCTTTAGACTTTCTCAAAGGCATCTCGGGAAGTTGTGATGTGGAAAATGTAAGTAACGGCTTCAGACCGAAGGGACAGCCGAGCCATCTGGACAAACACAGCCAGCACAGCATCTTCAGGGTGAGGGACCACAGCAGCGTCACTGGACCTCATTGTTCCAGCACCAGTTGCAAACAGCACACTTCCCCGTTTCTTCCTCGTGAGAACAACCACTTCTGCCCTCGTCCTGAGCTCCCAGCGCAGTGCTGCGCAAAAAACTCTCTGAAGGACAGAAAGGGCTGCAATGACTGTGGGAGCAGGAGAAAGTGGAGAGTCTCTCCTCTGTCCTGAACCCTGAGAGGACCGCAGGTTTAACTGACAGATGACAAGAGGTTAGTGGAAAGTCCCAGCTGCTGAACTGCACAGATGCTGCAAGTTACCCATGGTAGGCAGTCGAGCCCCACAGCCACCCACTCATTTGCCCCGCTAGAGCCAAATGGGGGAGAGAAGACAACTGGGAGGGTAAAAGTGTGAAAACAGGGGCATTTTACCGGGCAAAGCAGAAGCTGCCCCTGTAAGCAGAGCCCGTCCTGGAATCAATGCCTTGATTGCTGTTGGATTCAGGCACTGCAGTTACTCGGGTCTCAGCTCCACAGCTAAATATGATTTCTGTTCCTCAGTCTTCTGCCAATTCCAGAATCTCTAGGTCTGCACTACGAATAGTTCAACAGGCAGACAGCTAGGTCCGGTCTCCTTTTGTTCTGCTAATGGCGAGTGACTAACCAAAGCCAAAGAGCAGATCTGTGCTGGTCCCAGTCACAGATGTTGGGGTGGAAGGTTTCTCCCAAACAGCTCTGATCACAGCTCTGTAGGATGCTGGACCGCACACTCTGAGTTCCACCAGCATCATACTAGGTCTGCCCTCTGCTCTCTGTGGTGCCCTGCCGGCTGTCACGGGGACGTGCCGCACACAGCCGCGCACCTGCATCCCACACAGCACAAGGACAAACTGACCGGGAACAGAGCCTGCAGCATAACACAAGAGACAGCCACCTTCAATTAGCAGGCTGCTGTAGGGTTTCTTCTCGGTACCTGCCAGCCACCTCAAGAGAGCCCCCTGCAAAGGATTCTCACCAGCACTTCAGACTTGATGTGTCTGGAGAGCTGCAATCCGGTTCCGATCGCTCCAAGGCTCCCTCCGTGGTTGGTGCTGCGGGACATTAGTTCTGGATGACTAATTATTTGGTTTAAAAACAGGCCTTTTGTTTCATGGGCTATAAAGACAACATGACCACTCTCTGTACTTTTGACCCCAGGGGAAGAAAAGCCGCAGATAATAGAATTAAACCCTCATTTCACTTGAGATAATATTTGCGTAAGCTCCCTGAGTAGGATGTCATGTACGCTGCCAAGTCTGCAGGTTATCACTTCCACGGTTTGAGTGTTTGGAGACAGCCCTTGGAAGCCAGGGGTATTTGGGGAAAGCTCTGAGAATTACAAGAGTTGTAACCGTAGACCCTTTTTCCTACTCACTCCAACGTTTCCTTCAAGACTTGAGCTCAGACAAAATAATGGTCAGGATATTTTTTATTGGCCCAACACTGACAGCTTATATTGGGTTTCAGGGCCACACAGACAATTGCCCCCCTTCGGAAAGGCTTTCTGTAGATTCGCAGGGAGAAGAATTCCACGGATCCAACTGCGATTCCAGTTGTGCTCTTCTTTTAGGGATTATTTTACAACCCTAAGCACCACGAAGCAGGAGTGTTGGTCCTCCCCATCAGCACTCACGGCTTTCTCTCGTAACACTGAAATCACCCCAACAATAACAGAGCCTCCAGGCCAGGCATTTGTCTGCGGCATGCTGTGCATTCCTGGACGAAACGAGCCCTCCCACCTGTGACCCGCTGCAGCCCTGCTGTGGCAACCAAGACCAGTCTCTACAGTGATTTGGGAGCCACTCCTTCCTATCTCCCTCCCCCGCCACCTCATCGTTATTAAAACAGCCTTGCTCTGTAAACTGCAGCCCACATTCTGCAAAAGACACGAGTGCAGAGAGGGTCCTGGGCTCTCTTTGTCAGAGGTAGCACTCTGAGCGCGACAGGCACCCTGGTGACACAGACCTCTGCACAGTGGTTTGGCTTCACAAGGAGAGGTGGCTAAGAGACTGCATTTCAGGAAGTACCTGTCTGCCCATTCACTGTGCAACAAATCACAAGTCCTCCACTGCAGAACAGAGCCCAGACCTCCCTCTGCCCATTCACTGTGCAACACGAGTCCTTCGCGGAGCTCTAGACTTCCCAGGGAAGGAGCCAAAGCTTCCGGCTCTCCACTGTGCCCTCCCCTATCTAACCTGAAGACACTTTTCCAGAGCGCACACTGAGGCACAAAATCCTTGCTAATTCACAGCTCCACTCTCTTCTTCTGTTTTTAATCTCCGTTCAGGATTTAGAGAGGCAAAGCACCACCCTGCCATGTCCTCGCACACAAAGCCAGCTTTTGTGGGTTGGCTGCCGGAGAAAAGGCTGCTGGAGCCGGCAGAAGGAAAACAAGAGACAAAGAAAATATTAGTGCTGCTTTGAGCCGTGAGCCGAGGTGTCCTGTTTCAGAACAGTCAGTCTACAGGGGAAATCAGGGTCCCCGTGTGATGCCCATGACTGAGACACGATGCAGTGTGCAGGTGGGGTTTAACCTAGGCGCTTGCACACCCAGATCCTGCTTCATCCAGCATCACCCTCACAGACAAGCATCTGCTTTGGGCAACTCCACAGAGTTTTCTGAGATACTGGTCCAGAACCGCTGCAAAGGCTGAGCCGTAACTGAGCTCTGGAAACACAATGGGCAGGGGCGTGATGAAAAACATTGTGAAAAAGCAGCTTAAAGCCGCTTCTATTCCTGTGACTAAGCTGCAGAATCCTGGGACTGGAACAACATGAGAAACACTGCAAGTGTGAAGATCCTGAAGTGAGGCTGCTCAGGTCCTCTTGCAGTCCATTGTGCTTCTGGCAGCGGCCAGTTGGCTGCTACCTGCCAAAAAGCAGCAGGACCTCACACCGCACCTTGAGTACTGTGTCCAGTTCTGGGCCCCTCCATTTAGGAAGGACATTGAGGTGCTTGAACGTGTCCAGAGAAGGGCAGCGAGGCTGCTGAGAGGCCTTGAGCACAAGCCCTATGAGGAGAGGCTGAGGGAGCTGCGATTGTTTAGCCTTGAGAAGAGGAGGCTCAGGGGAGACCTTCTTGCCGTCTACAACTACCTGAGGGGTGGTTGTGGCCAGGAGGAGGTTGCTCTCTTCTCTCAGGCAGCCAGCACCAGAACAAGAGGACACAGCCTCAAGCTGCGCCAGGGGAAATTGAGGCTTGAGGTGAGGAGAAAGTTCTTCACGGAGAGAGTCACTGGCCACTGGAATGGCCTGCCCGGGGAGGTGGTGGAGTCGCCATCTGGAGCTGTTCAAGGCAGGATTGGACGTGGCACTTGGTGCCATGGTCTAGCCTTGAGATCTGTGGTGACAGGTTGGACCTGATGATCTGTGAGGTCTCTTCCGACCTTGGTAATACTGTGATACTGTGTGTGATACTGTGATACACACAGGAGACTGACCAACTCTGCTGCTCGTGGCCAAAGAGAAACCCAGCACATAAGTGACCAGGAACAAGGGTTTGTTCATTTCCAAGGCAGATGGGCTCTTGTCAGTCAGACAGGCCGAGTCCCGGCTCTTGGGCAGCAGGAGCCTTCACTGTGAATGGGTCTAGAGTGCTGGTGCTGCTGATCTTCACACGGACCACGCACTCCAGAAGAGCTCTGCGGCGGCTGGCTGCAGGCATCCACACGCACACACGCACACACGTCCGGGAGTGAACACGCGCCAGGGTTTGTCTGGCACTGCCTCGGGAATCTGGAGGGATGCTGACTGAAGCTGCAGGCTGTGCATCACTGTATAACTCCAGTTCAAACCTGGCAGGCAGCCCACCGCTGCAACCTGAAAGTCCACACTAGGTGGAAAGGTCTGTAACCTGGACGGGCAGATGTACAACAGTCAGGGACACTAGACGGCTTCTGCAGCTGCTTAGGATACATTCTGCTCTCACAACAATACAACCATCTTCTGCTAAAAAGGACAAGACTAGGGGCTGTTGGAACAGGAACACTAAAAAACCCTATAAAGCTTTTCCCAGCAGCTTAACTTGACAGCAGGTTTTATTTTTAAAAAATCATTGTGTCAGTAAAGCCCCTAAAATTCCAAGTGACCGAGTGCTGCCGTAAAAAGCAGCGGACAGGCAAGTGGGTCTGCAGACCATGTGAAATACCCCACAAAGGGCACACCGGGTGGTTGTGTGTGTGGACCCACCTTGTAAGGACGATACCTTCCATACAGAAAGCCTTGTCACCACCACACAAGGGATCCTTTATGTCTTCTGAGCCGTTCTTGGCATCTGCCAACAGAATTTCTAGGTCAGATGCCAAAACGAGCTGCATCCCTGTAATCCCAGATGAAGCGAGTTCATCCAGAAGATTAACTGAGGAATTTTCTCCAGAGGCTGCTCCTGTAGAAACCCAAAACACACCCTGTGATTCGTTCTCTTTGTCTGGGTCCCTCCTTTTTGTAGTGGGGTGCCCTGTGAGTTGAAAGTAAAGAGGGGAGGTGTCCTAGTACCACAGCACAGGTTTGGCCCACTCCCCTGAGATGGCAGTGGTGCCTCTCACGTCCAGTGACTTTCCACCGAGCCTGGCTGATCAAGGCCGTCTCAAAGGCACCAGTTACGAAACCAGCCAAGGGCCCATTTGGGCTGCAGCAGCCACACTGGACAAGAGCATCCACCCCAGAGCTGGCACCGAGCGCAGCTGGCCTGCAGCCACCAGCTGCACTGTTCGCCTCCGTCTCCAGACATGGGCCACACAGCAAACACGCAGCGGGGATTGTCTCCAAGTTGGGTTCTCTTCCAAACCTTGAATCGACGGGCAGTCTAGATCAGAACTGGGCCAAGGACTGTGCCAACAGCTCAGTGGAAGGTGTGAAAGAGTCCCAGCACCCTGAAGTGTTTAAACCCCAAACAAGCTGCTCCCGTATCAGCACTTTTTGTCCTGGGGAAGGGGACCCAGCAATTTCCTCCTCTCACAAGCATCGGTTGCCCTCTCTCTGAGGCACAGCCAGCACCACGGCACTGCTGGCAGAGATGTGTTTGGCTCCATATTCAGGAATAACCTTTGCCTTCCACGAACACAGAGGATGAGTGTGATTTTGGGAGGCCATGGGAGGGTCACAGGATGGACCTGCTTCAAACTGAGGATTACTGCTGGAAACCGTGTGCAGGGTTGGAGGCTGGACATGGGTTCACGATTTGTGAAACAGCTTCTCCTGCACCGACTTGTCAAGTGCTGGCCTCAGGGTCTTCTGTTCCCCAAATCAGACTGGTGATCTCACCTACTCTGCTAAAACAGGGTCTTGGAGCTGGTTTAATTGTTGGTGATGTCACCAGAGAAAACATGGAAAACCTTACCCTCAAGCTCTGACCGAAGCAGCAGACAAGACCTGGCTCTTCAACCTGTCTTGTTGGTCATGCTTATCTCGCGTACTGCTGGATAAACAGCCTCAGAGACACCACTCAGCACTGGGATCCCTCATGCGGGTTTGTGAGGGGTTCTTCCCAAACAGACATTGACCTGAACGCACTGCGGGCGGGTTGGCTGAGGCAATGAGCTCACGTCGCAAGGAGAAAGCGGGTCCGTCAATGCATTCTCCACCATAAAGGCCACACGAGCGGCTAGGAATTGTGGACACCGCAAGGCACCTCGTGGTGAGCTGGGCGCTCGGCAAACTCGCCGGCAGACGGAACTACATCGTGGGCAGATGCTGAAAGGGGCCTGTGCAGCCACAGCCTCAGCATCCACTGGGACATCCCCTCCCTGCCAGCCCCAGTCCACTCCCCAGACTGGTGCTGAAAAGGCCAGGTCCCTGCTGGGCTTTAAACAAAGAGATGAGAAGCAGAAGAACTACATCCACTTTGCAGGGATGAGACTGGGCGAGGGGCCTTGGTACCTCTCTGTAAAGAAACCCTTCCCAAGACAGCTCTTCTGAGCAGCCAGGACAGACCCACTCATGACAGCATCACGTGAGACTATAGGACATGGCTCAGGGTCTGCTCCCCGGCCGACACAACCCTTCTTCGCTCTGGGTTTGGGTTTGGGGGGAGCTGAACTTGGTTTGGGGTATTCCTTCTACTAAATTTTGTTCTTAGCTGGAATTTTACAGCTCTGCAAGAGAAAAACCAGCTCAGTATTGATCTTTAAGGTTAAGAACTCGGTGCACTTAAATTATTCTAACCCAGAGAGCTCGAAATTTATAGTCCCTCTTGAACCTCCCTGCCTCACCAGCTTCCTTGGGAGGACCCTGCGGCCGGCTGCGCGCCAACTGCTGTAAAACTTAAAGAGGTGAGAGAGAAACTTCCCAGAAAATACAAACATTTCATGGAAATGAAATAAGTCTTCCCATATAGGAGCTCACCTCAGCAAGCCTCAGATAAATGGGAAGGTATTCAGGGCTGCAAGTGGGTATAAAACCTGGTGTTTCAGATGCGTCGGTTTATGGGCGGCGCAGAAACACTCTCGTCTGGAGGCAGCCATGGAGAACAGCAAGGAACGGCTGACGCTCCTGCCCTTGTCCCAAGGTCACAGCGAGCAGGACAGCACAGGCTGCAGGGTCAGGGGGCTCTGGCTGAGCCTCCCTCCCAGATGGCAGCCACACACACCCTCATCCCCTAGAACGAGTGCCCCCTGCTGCAGCCACAGCACCTGAACTCTTGGCATCAGCACACCCCAAGTTCAGAGATGGGAAACTTACAACAGCAACTAAGGAGGCTCTTGAAAGCACCTCCAGTACCCTCCTCCTGCATCTGAGGTCTGGGCTGACACAACCCAGAAGGCTCACGTGGCTGCGCAGGGGTGATGACCGTGCAGAGACATAAAGCCTGAGTGTTGGGGGGCTGTAAATCCCGCAGCCCCGCTTGCAGGCTCCCGAGGCCACTCCTCCTGCAGCTCTCTGTGACCAGCTTCCCCCAGAAAGTCCCACCAAGTCTGTGTAGGCTGTGGGAAGCTGCTGGGAAAAGGACACGCCGTAAGCTACAGGGGCTCCAAGAGGGAACCTGTCTGGCCTGGGAAGATGCTGCTGGAGAATTCAGAGCCAGTGGTGGCCACAGAGATGTGGCGGGTTTGATGCCCATCCAGGGCTGCTTCCTTTCAGTCATGACCTGACTGCTTTTCTGTCCATCTTGCGAGTGAGGCTGCAGATCACACAAGGCTGTCGCTGTGTCAGCCAAAGCCCCAGGTTTGCCCCAGGTCCACCCCATTCCTTCCGCTTTAAAATGCAAACCTGCAGCCTGTTTGCACTCAAAGTGCTGTGGGAGCCGAATCACTTCAATGAGCCCAATGTACTGGTTCCAGAGCACCAAACAGCTCTCTTACACCTCCAAAACTCAGGGCTGAGCTCTCTGTGGTGTCTGCTTCATGAGAGCAACGGACATCTTCATGGTCATAGGGCCATCCAAGTCCTGGCTGCTTTCATTCGGAGCAATGTGGCTTCCACTGTGTCATTTGCTGATTAATAAATGTTAATAAATAATAATAAATTAATAATAGTTACTAACATTAATTAGTTATGTTTGCTGTAATGCAGTTCTGCCAGACAGCCTTTCTTTCAGCCTCACAGCATCCAGGAACCTAACACTGGCCAGCAGCAAAGAGCAGGCAGCCTCCAGCTCTGCCTGACAGATGTGCCTCCCCGTGCCCCAGACCCCTTCTGCTCTGAGATCTCCTGAAGAAGGTACCAGAAGCTGAGAATGACCAGGGTGACAGAGAAACTCCTCGAGCAAACAAGAGTATCCAGCATGCTGACAGCATGGCAGTGGCAGCAACTTGCCCGATAGCCCCGCAGCAGCCGTGATTCAGGCTGTTCCATCAAAGAATTACTGCAATCAGTGACTTTCCGAGAACACGGTGTCTAGTGAATCACTGGGACGCGAACCTGAACAGTCGTGATGCGCCCTCCCAAGCCAGTGGTGCTTGGACAGTCCCCAAGGCAGTAACTAGAGGTGCCTCCCACAGAGGGACGCGCAAGGCATTGCCGGACCCTAACAAACACACAGACTCCCAGCACGCTGCTGTGAACTGTGACAGTTCCTGTGTCTCTGGAAGGGCATCGAGGCCGGAGATGTGAAGCAGAGAAGGAAGGAAGTTATCTGATCAGATCATTTCCAGATAGGATGGGATTTAGCCCTCCCAGCCTACTAGTCTTTCTCCTAATTGTTTATTCTAGACCCTGCTAGTGTCTACACCGCCCACACCTCAGCCACGATACCTCACAGTTCCATCCCACCCTTGTTAGCCAGCTCAGTCCGTCCTGTCCTCGCAGCAACCCACAAAGAGCTGACACAACATGAGCTCCGGACAGCAACTACCATCCCTGCACAGCAAGAGCCGGTGGGCACAGCAGGGCGGAGGCGGGAGCAGCTCAGGGGATGGCGGCATTTGAAAGCTTATTGAAAACGGGGAACTGCAGGCAGTGCCTGGCTGGAGGTCGGTTCCCACACCTAAACACAAGTGGGATGTGGCAGCAAGGTGCTAAGGCCCGTGAGGGGCTGGGGAGACAGGTCAATACTGAGGCGGTGCAGGGAGCCAGTGGAGGGATGAACAGAGAGCTCAGCTGAAAATTACCTTGGCAGTTTGGACAGGGGTCAGAGAGAGGAAGTCCAGAAGAGCAGTCTGCAGGACTGTATCACAGGCACATGAAAGCCTCTCCTATCCGTGGGGGAAGAGCAAAAAAGAAAGACCCCCTCCAAAAGAAATCTGTGGAGACAGAACTGTACTTGTCACCTGCTGAACAGCTCCCACCCTGTCTGGGAGAACAGACACGTCCTGCCTTGCTCCACCACACTCGCTCTGTGGCATCCTGACCCTGCATTTCAAGGCTACTAGAAATGTGGAGATACTGCTCTGGAATAACGAGCTCGGGTTTTCCGTGGGGGAGCACCCCTGCCTGTGCAGGGTCTCCCAGCACTGCCCTGCAGTGAGTGCCCCAGAAACTGCAAGGGCAGCAAGGGAGACCTGGGCTGGGGGCAGCAGGCAGGGACTAGAGGGTCTGCGTGGCCACAGCACTAGGAGTCAGTTACTACAAAATCAAGCTGAGCTGGCTCCATAAAACCTCTTCGGTGTAAGAGCAGCTAAGCTGGCACAAAGACATCAACAATTCACCGTCCTGTATCCTTCCTACTGCAGAGCAGACTTCAGGTGACACTCACATTCTGAGAAAGACAGACAGACAGACACATACAACCGCCACCCACGTGTTCTCCCTGACAGTGAGGTGACCTTCCTTTCCAGCAGGATAAGAAACCTAGTGCCAGCTGAAGACCCGCAGAAGCTGTTAGCAGTTCTGTGTTGCTGGCGACATATTTCACACCAGGCAGCTACGAAGAAAAGTCATAAAAACCGCAATTAGCTGTCTGAACCGTCGCTGTTCTGGAAACGAAAGCAGCACACGGCATCCTCGCTGCAGCTTATGTTTCTTCCTACGGCTTGTGCACGGCTATTCGCACCAGTTTAACCAGGCTCTCCCTCCATAAAAGTCTGCTATTAACAGGTCCTCTGGGACCCCTGAAAATAACAAGATCTGTAATAAAAAAATTAATAACACTGGGAGAAAACTTGAGTGAGAGCGGCTGTGAGAGGCTTTTAGAGCACATTAAGGGATCTCCTTAGAAAAGTGTCTGCAGAGAAACCCCCCTCGTGCTCTGCACCAGGTACCTCTGAGCCACCACTGCTGACAAGTAGGAGACGGGGAGCCCAGCCTTCAGGGGAGCATCATGACTCTTCTGTGGCTGCTGAGAGCCCTGCTAGAGCTCTGATGTTCATGTTTACATTACTTCCCTATATAAATTCTTCCTGTATGTGAAGCTTTCTGAAGGCGGCTCTGCCTCTCACCGAGCAGAAGGTAGACTGGGAACCGGTGCCAGCAGCAGTCCATTCATGGGGAATAGTTCTGAGACTAAACCCATCTCTTCTCTGCATGGCTTGATCCTGGTGCTGCTGAAGGAGGGAAGGAGGGCAGTCACTGACTGCGCATGAGACCGCATCTTTGTCTGGTGCTGGTGTCATAGCTCTGGCTCCTGAGAGCAAACCTGCTCGTTGCACCTTCCCTTTTTCAAGTGAGCGGTCTCTCACACGTCCTTCCCTCACGGTCCACCCCTGCTGTACTCCCACCTGTTCCAGTGTAAATATCTGTGAGGCTGCAAACGAAACCTTTGCAGTGACCCGGGTTGAAAACACTCCTCTTCGAACCACAGGGGTAAACCCAGCCAGTGCTCAGCAGACAGGGCTAAATGAAGGCTGCACTCCAGTCGGGTGAATCCAGCAAGGGCCTCTGGGGGCTACCCCAATGCTACATGGTGCCTGCACCCCTTTTTCCTTACCAGAGCTGCTCCTGGCACAGAGGTCAGCTGAGCGGAGGCAGAGGTGAGCAGCTTTCTGTTCCATGCTGCTCGCAAGGGTACTTGGCCTTTCTCTGGGGGGTGGCAGCTCTGAGGTAGTCGCAGTGATTTCCCTACAGACAGGTGATCTCCAGTGGCTGGGCAGCAAGAGGGACACCTCAGCACACGGGTCCTCTTCCTTCCCAAACTGCTAGTGCCCAGTCCATCCTTTTCCGAGGGTGAAGAAAAACTGAGGAAAAATCCCGTTTCTGATGGACCCTCTGGCTGCAGCCTGTGGTTGAAGCCCAGACACTCTAAGGTTTAGCTCCTCTTCTCATTGCTTCTTTCCTTCTTATTTTCAGTCCTAGACCTCCTCTTCAATCCAGTGTAACTATCCAAGTGAGCAAAAACAATGGTGTGACCCGATCGCCCCCAAAGGACACACCTGTCAGAAGTCAGGTTTGTCCACTCTTGTGTCATCCAGCCTTCACGATGTGAAACAACGACGAGAGGTCACTCCAGCACAAGCCCACACAAACCACTCAGTGATGGAAACAACTCAAAGACAAGTTGTAGAAGCCTCTGTGTGTGAGAAGGTGGATGCTGCAGCATTTTAAAGTGCTGGCTTTGGCGTGAGATGTACTTTAACAACTCAAACACCCTTTGCGAAGATGAACCTGGACTAAACAAGTGGCACAGAATCTGCTGCCATGAGAGCTGCTGTTTCTGTTGTTAACTCTGCACCCAAAACTTGTTGGGCAACAAACAAATGTGAAGGTATCAACACAGGGGTTACTGGAGAGAGAAGATGTGAGGGCTACTACACTAATCCTGTTTGATTGGAACCTGAAGACAGTAGCAGTCAGAGGTGTTTCCTAAACACTAACTGCACAAGATGAACAAACATTGGGGGCTGTAGCTTTACAACCAACCTTTGCTGGCAGTGTCTGTACAGTCCTGCAGCAGCAGCAG